>MU227982.1:1755844-1833454 GCA_018584345.1 Thuja plicata | reverse complement strand
GAGCGCGGGGGCCCAGTGGACCCCACCCCCTCCCTACCTCTCTAACCCGTCGGGTGTGCCGTGCGTGCCACTGTTACCACAGTGGTTACCGCGGGGACCGCGACCCCTCTGCGGGTGGGGTATTGCAGACCCCTTGCGGCCCCACTATCAGTGGGGTACCGCAGGCTCTGCTCCCCCACTTTGTAGCAGCGGAAATCCCTCCGCATGGGGACGGGGTGATGTGGTGGCCTCCGCCCCATTAACTAAAAAAAATTAATTTTTTCTTTGAATTTAAAAAAAAAAAATTATATTAACAATGCAATTCAATAGGATTTATACATTTAGTTAATTTTTTTTTTTAAAGTAAATTTTGTAAACGGAATAATAAAAGACCTTTTACTTTTTAAGACTGGTGTAATTTCTGTTTAATAAACTCTGTATTTTTTTTTTACAGAGAGCTAAATTTCACTTTAAATTGATTTTTCCAAGAGAGTTTTACAAGGTAACTATTTTTTTTTAAAACAATTTAATTTCCGAAGAACAATTTCAATGGAGGGATTTATTTTTTTAAAACTCTATATAGTTAAAATATAGTCTAGGTTAATTTTCCATTTTCTAGGAGATCCATAGGGAATATTTCAACGAAATTTTGACAACACTTCTGTAATAGAGTAATATATATATTTTTCTACAAAAATTAAAGATCTAGGTTTCCAAAAATACCCATTTCAACAATAAATTCAAACTAGAAACCATAATACCTATTTACTCCTAATGCTATAAAATGAAACCCTTTATGCCCACAAACACAGATCTAGCATGCAAGCTTGAATTAAACATAAAATTGATCTAAAATATTATTTTTCAATTGAAATCTTCTAAAACACAAAATAAACAAGCAAGAAATGACCAAACAAAGGATCCTAGCTTTTCAGGTGCATAGAAGACAGGGATCCGAAAACCAGAATTGACATGAACAAGACCCTACCTCAATAACTGTTGAGGAATACACAATGCAAAATCCAAGCAAGGAGAATTCTCAAATTATGCTTCAAAACCAAGCACACACCAAAGCTTCCAAAAATCCTCCCAAAAACCTATTCTGTTCAAATGAGAGAAGAATCCCCCTAAAGAGGATCCATTTCCCCTAATCAAGCAAATCCCCATGAAAACACATTCAGTTAACTCCTAAAAGGAATTTTTCCAAAATTGAAAGAAAATAACAATTAATAATTAAAATATCTAATTACTTGCACAACTCAACTTTGACTCCTAAAATCAAGTTGAGATCTCTTGAGTTTGAAAATATTTTTTCAACCAAATCTTGCACATGTAATTAATAAAATATTAATTTAAATAACTTAAATATTTAAAGCACCATAATCCATACAACTAAATATTTAATTATTTAATTAAGTATAAAAGCATATTTACTCTAATTTTCAATTAAATATTATTATTCAACAATTGCACTTTAATTAAACTTTCAATTAAACATAGGTATTTAATTTAATTTTCAATTAATTAAATACCCTATATTTAATAATTAATTGCAATAATATTCAATTAAATAAATAACATGATAAAACACCCACATAACCACATCAAGTACCTGAAATAAAAAATAAGCAAAATCAAACATGCACCAGGAAAGGGATACACGAATTCCTGTCAACTATACAAATTCGGTAAGGCTAGTCAAACAGATACTTGTCTACTAACTAGGATAATTAGGTTTAGGACATGATTTGGACCTAAAAACTATCTCCCCTCTCTTACCATTGAGATTATTGCGACAGGGCACGCTCACTCCTGCCAATTCAGTAAAGACGTAGCCCGGTACCTGCAAACTTGTCATCACAAAGACAAACATACATGCATATATATAATATGACAAACAATGGTTGAGACTAGGTTATCATGTGAATCTCGCCGAAGCAAGTAACTACGACTCTGTCCCATACCATACCAAGCACATCAAACAGTAATGCAAAACATACAATGATCCATGTGCATATAAATATAAGGCCAGTATTTTTAGAAAACCATGATCGACATGAAATCCTAACATATACATAAGCATCATTAAATAACCCTAAATCCCATATACACAGAAGACACAACATAATAATAATGGATGAATAACATACTAAAATGTAATACATAAATATCCTCAAAATCAACTGAAATAACCACACATACATCAAAATGCCTAAAAGAGTTAGGCATCCACAAACTGAAAAGCAAACTAAGAGGTGGGTATTACATCCTCCTCCCCTAAAACTAGGCTTACTCCTGGAAGTCTAAAACAAAGATAGAGAAATAAATCCCTTATCACAAAACATCTAATCGAGGTCCTGAAAGACTCAAAGTGTGGATTCCTTAGAACCCTTCTTAGGACTCTGATTTGAACACGGGGGATCATCCCCTATTGCTAGAATCTGAAAACTAGCTACTGGTCCATCATCAACAACCCCACTCAAAGAAGAATGATACACCACTAGAAGGTGATCCAAGGCTATATACCCTTCATGAGATCTAAAAACACCCCCAAATGTAGGATCAAGAGCCACTAGCCTCTGCCCCAAGAATGGCACTACACGCTGAGGATAATTAACTGCAATATGGTCAAGCCGCCCAAAAGTAAAACAAGCTCTTACACCACCAATTCCTCTAACTAAAGGTGCACTAGGATACTAAAAAACACCCCTAAACACATCCTGATGCCCTGTCTAAATTGACTGATTAGTCCTATTGCGCTTAATATGCAACCTTTTGCGATAGTTCCCTGACAGGGAACCACCACTGGTACCATGAAGGAATCTCTTCCCTTGTGGGTACTGGTTATCCTTCAACACTGTAGGAGGATTCCCAAAGTTTCCATCTCCCTATGGATTATTACCCTTGTAACCAAGAGTAGATCCACTAGGCTGAACTGTCCGTCTGCGCTTTCTGTGCTGAATATAACAAAGATTTTTAATTCGAGGACCAATAAATGTAGGAGGAATGATTCCTCCCTGCTGCTGAAACTGATTACCTTTTGGAAAGGTAGAAGGACCTCTAGAATACCCTGCTTCTTGAGAATGATCACTTCTGAAAACAGAAGCAAGTTCACTAAACTGCACCCCTAACTGACCACCAAATAGATCATGAGAGAGTTCCTCACCCTGTTGGTTTAGGTCATCCTTTGATTTCTTAAGATGACCCTGTTCAACCAACATAGACTTATATATTGCATCCCTAAAAGCTCAGGATTCAAAGACTCTAACTCCTCCATCAGTGAGGTCATTAAGCCCTCCGACAAGGTGTTGAATCTTCAAGGCCTGATCCTGACCATTGCTCACAATGATAGCTCTAGACTCAATAGAATCCATTCTTGAAGCAACCAAAGATTCAAACAACAACTCAAACTCAAAACCAAAAGGTGAAAAATGAAAATAAATAAACACAAGGCAATAGTCTCAAATACATTAGAGTTTTATGTCTATGTTTTTTTCAAGTTTTAAAATCAAAAGACAACTAATGGGCATACATATTTCCCAGAGCTCCCAGTGTAGAAACATGGGCTCTAATACCAAGTGTAATGCGTTTCTAGGGAACCCAAGAGAAATTAACCTAAACATAACACTAAGTTCACAGAATAATTTTTTTTTAAAATGTTTACAAACAATAATGATAACAATGCAGAAGCAACACAATGATGTACATGACATACATGAAATGCAACACATACATTATTAACATTTCTCAAGGGTTCCTTGACGTCGAATTACATAAACAAACTAATCTACAATTACAATAATAAAGAACTAACATAAAGGTTACATAATCTGAAACCAATAACATACATCTCAATAATAAAGATTACATATAAATCTGATGCCATAAGGTATACTACCTAATCAACATCCACTGCACAAGTCACAGGGTATGTAATAATACATAATGAATGATACAATGCATCCTCCAAGGATGATAACCAATATATACATATGGTACAAATACACAACTCAAGTAACTGATCAAGTCTCCAAAAGACTATGAAGATTAAACTGCAACAAGGAACATCCAAGCATGAAGAAGAATCTGTCAGAACCTCAATGGTAATAAGAATCACTACCACCCGACCACGTGGAACCAAAGGTATACTCCAATTGTGCTGAGGAGATAGTAACAGGCCCATCACACAGGGTATACAACAAGAATACAAACAAGGTATACATGACCTCATACTCCATGCATAGGAAGATCCTAGAAGCACTCTAATCTAAAACAAGGAAAACTAAACAACACTAGAGGAATTGACACACGTAGGATAACCTGAGCTGTATATAGGAAGGTGTCAACATGTATGTTGCATCATTAAGTTTTGTCATAGTAATCTCTTAATGGATTTCTGCACCCAAGTGAATATACACGACATCAATGACCTTTCATACAGACAAGATCACTAATGATGCCCGAACCCATATCTCGAAAGGGGGAAAGCATCATCTCATCCTCCATCTTAGCCTATATTAGCGCTCAAGCATGGGTGAGAAATTAATATTATTAGTTTAATACTAGGTCAGCCTAATTAGATTAATTATGTTATCATTTGTTACCACTACTTACAATAAATGATCCTAGCAGCCACTTGTGGGCTCTGACATTTATTGCAAGCCAACTTCTATCATACAACTAGATAACCTTCCCTAGGTTCACAAAAGAGTATCATAAAGGTATATCACAAATCAATGACATCCTGCCCATTCAGGTGCACATAGGTTCTCAATAACCCTAAAAAACCCTCAGTATCCTCACCAGACCAATCAATACATCATAACTGAATTAGGTTGGGTTTAGGAAATCAGTACTATGACATCATTATATAAACAAAAAGTGACATCATAATAACATCATACAGAAAGTACAATCTTTAAACCTCTAGATTTAAGTCCTAGGGTCATCTAACCCAACAGATACCTGAAAGCATGATAACATAGGAGAATCATTCAATTCATAGTAGCACACACCCAAAACACATCATAGTATAATCAAATCATATTCAGAATGCATAAAAATTAAATATAATGTTAACGTAGGAATAAACAAATTTATAATCCCTAATTAAACAACTTGCATATGATGAAACCTCACTTGAACAAATATCCCATAAATATTAGCATTAAGTTCATCAAAATAACCCCCTAACCTGTCAACATTAACAATCAACCTCATTACTCTTTAATGATCATCCGACCATAACACTTTAATTATCATCTCAACTAATTAAGGTTTTAAGAACATATATAAAACAAAACCCTAGATAATAAAGCAGAAAGATAAATAAAATTTCAATATAAATAATAATATTTAATATATTTCTATATATATTAATAAAATTAATATACACCCATATATAGAAAAACCATATTAAATAATGTTTAAATATCTTATACATAACTTCATAACTATAAAACTAACATTAAATAATTAAAATACGCATTAACACCTATCTAGTTTAAATAAATTAAATCACTTTTTAAAAATAAATGTATTAAAACATAATTTAAACTAAATAAATTAAAAACTAAATAAATAAAAAAAACAAAAAAATTAAATACATTAAAAATTAAATAAAACAACTATCAATTTGGGGGGGGGCCCGTGGACCCCACCCCCCTCCCTACCTCTCTAACCCGCCGGGTGTCCCATGCGGGCCACTGTTACCACAGTGGTTACTGCGGGGACTGCGGCCCCTCTACAGGTGGGGTACCATAGACCTCCTGTGGCCCCATTGTCAGTGGGGTACCGGAGGCTCTGTGGCCCCACTTTGTAGCAGCGGAAACCGTGCCGCATGGGGACGGGGTGATGTGGTGCCCCCCGCCCCATTTACTAAAAAAAAATTAATTTTTTCTTTGAAATATTTTTTTTAAAATTATATTAACAATGCGATTCAATAGGATCTATACTTTTTGTTAATTTTTTTTTAAAGTAAATTTCGTAAACAGAATAATAAAAGACCTTTTACTTTTTAAGACTGGTGTAATTTCTGTTTAATTAACTCTGTATTTTTTTTACAGAGAGCTAAATTTCACTCTAAAATGATTTTTCCAAGAGAGTTTTACAAGGGAACTATTTTTTTTTTAAAACAATTTAATTTCCAAAGAACAATTTCAAAGGAGGTATTTATTTTTTTAAAACTCTATATAGTTAAACTATAGTCTAGGTTAATTTTCTGTTTTCTAGGAGATCTATAGGGAATTTTCCAATGAAATTTTGACAGCACTTCTATAATAGGGTAATATATATATTTTTCTACAAAAATTAAAGATTTAGGTTTCCAAAAATACCCATTTCAACAATAAATTCAAACTAGAAACCCTAATACCCATTTACTCCTAATGCTATAAAATGAAACCCTTTATGCCCACAAACACAGATCTGGCATGCAAACTTGAATTAAACATGAAATTGATCTAAAACATTATTTTCCAATTGAAATCTTCTAAAACACAAAATAAACAAGCAATGAATGACCAAACAAAGGATCCTAGCTTTTCAGATGCATAGAAGATAGGGATCCAAAAACTAGAATTGACATGAACAAGACCCTACCTCAATAACTGTTAATGAATACACAATGCAAAATCTAAGCAAGGAGAATTCCCAAATTATGCTCCAAAATAAGCACACACCAAAGCTTCCAAAAATCCTCCCAAAAACCTGTTTTGTTCAAATGAGAGAAGAATACCCCTAAAGAGGATCCATTTCCCCTAATCAAGCAAACCCCCATGACAACACATTCAGTTAACTCCTAAATGGAATTTTTCCAAAATTGAAAGAAAATAACAATTAATAATTAAAATATCTAATTATTTGCCAACTCAACTTTGACTCTTAAAATAAAGTTGAGATCTCTTGAGTTTGAAAATACTTTTTCAACCAAATCTTGCACATGTAATTAATAAAATATTAATTTAAATAACTTAAATATTTAAAGCACCATAATCCATGCAACTAAGTATTTAATTATTTATTTAAGTATAAAAGCATATTTACTCTAATTTTCAATTAAATATTATTATTCAACAATTGCACTTTAATTAAACTTTCAATTAAACATACGTATTTAATTTAATTTTTAATTAATTAAATACCCTATATTTAATAATTAATTGCAATAATATTCAATTAAATAAATAACATGATAAAACACCCACATAACCACATCAAGCACCTGAAATTGAAAACAAGAAAAATCAAACATGCACTAGGAAAGGGATACACAAATTCCTGTCAACTATACGAATTCGGTATGGGTAGTCAAACAGATACTTGTGCACTAACTAGGACAATTAGGTTTAGGACAGGATTTGGACCTGAAAACTATCTCCCCTCTCTTACCATTCAGATTATTGCGATAGGGTACGCTCACTCCTGCCAATTCAGGGAAGACGTAGCTCGGTACTTGCAAACCTGTCAACACAAAGATGAACATACATGCATATATATAATATGGAAAACAATGGTTGAGACTAGGTTATCATGTGGATCTCGCCGAAGCAAGTAACTATGACTTTGTCCCATACCATACCAAGCACATCAAACAGTAACGCAAAACATACAATGATCCATGTGCATATAAATCTAAGGTCAGTATGGTCAGAAAACCATGATTGACATGAAATCCTAACATATACATAAGCATCATTAAATAACCCTAAATCTCATATACAGAGAAGACACAACATAATAATAATGGATCAATAACATACTGAAATGTAATACATAAATATCCCCAAAATCAACTGAAATAACCACACATACATCAAAATGCCTGAAAGAGTTAGGCATCCACAAACTGAAAAGCAAACTAAGAGGTGGGTATTACATCCTCCTCCCCTAAAACTAGGCTTACTCCTGGAAGCCTAAAAGAAAGATAGAAAAATAAATCCCTCATCACAAAACATCTAATCCAAGTCCTGAAAGACTCAAAGTGTGGATTCCTTAGAATCATTCTTAGGACTCTGATTCAAACATGGGGGATCAACCCCTACTGCTGGAATCTAAAAACTAGCTACTGGTCCATCATCAACAACCCCACTCAAAGAAGAATGATACACTGCTAGAAGGTGATCCTAGGCTATATACCCTTCATGAGATCTACAAACACCCCCAAATGTAGGATCAAGAGCCACTAGCCTCTGCCTCGAGAATGACACTACACGCTGAGGACAATTAACCGCAATATGGTCAAGCTGCCCACAAGTAAAACAAGCTCTTACACCACCAATTCCTATAGCTAAAGGTGCACTAGGCTACTGAACAACACCCCTAAAGACATCTTGATGCCCTCTCTGAACTGACTGATCAGTCCTATTGCACTTAATATGCAACTAGTTGTGATAGTTCCCTGACGGAGAACCACCATTGGTACCATGAAGGAATCTCTTCCCTTGTGGGTACTGGTTATCCTTCAACACTGTAGGAGGATTCCCAAAGTTTCCAACTCCCTCTGGATGATTACCCTTGTAACCAAGACTAGATCCACTAGGATGAACTGTCCGTCTGCACTTTCTGCGATGAATATCAGGAAGATTCTTAATCTGAGGAACAATAAACATAGGAGGAATGATTCCTCCCTGCTGCTGAAATTGATTACCTTTTGGAAAGGTAGAAGGACCTCCAGAATACCCAGCTTCCTAAGAATGATCACTTCTGAAAATAGAAGCAAGTTCACTAAACTGCACCCCTAACTGACCACCAAATAGATCATGAGAGAGTTCCTCACCCTGTTGGTTTAGGTCACCCTTCGATTCTGTAAGATGACACTGTTCAACCAACATAGCCTTATATATTTCACCCCTAAAAGCTTGGGATTCGAAGACTCTAACTCCTCCATCATTGAGGTCATTAAGCCCTCTAACAAGGTGTTGAATCTTCAAGGCTTGATCCTGACCAATGCTCACAACAATAGCTCTAGACTCAATAGACTCCATTCCTCAAGCAACCAAAGAATAAAACAACAACTCAAACTCAAAATCGAAAGGCAAAAAATGAAAGTAAATAAACACAAGGCAATAGTCTCAAATACATCAAAGTTTTATGTCTATGTTTGTTTCAAGTTTTAAAATAAAAAGACAACTAATGGGCATACATATTTCCCAGAGCTCCTAGTGTAGAAACGTGGGCTCTGATACCAAGTGTAATGCCCTGTGAGGGAACCCAGGAGAACTTAACCTAGACATAACACTAAGTTCATGGAACAATTATTATTTTTAAATGTTTACAAACAATAATGATAACAATGCGAAAGCAACATAATCAAGTACATGACATACATGAAATACAACACATACATGATTAACATTTCTCGAGGGTTCCTTGACGTCAAATTACTTAAACAAACTAATCTATGATTACAATAATAAAGAACTGACATAAAGGTTACATAATCTGAAACCAATAACATACATCTCAATAATAAAGATTACATATACATCTGATACCATAAGGTATACTACCTAATCAACATCCACTGCACAAGTCACAGGGTATGTAATAATACATAATGAACGATACAATGCATCCTCCAAGGATGATAACCAATATATACATATGGTACAAATAGACAACTCAAGTAATTGATCTAGTCTCCAAAAGACTATGAATATGAAACTGCAACAAGGAACATCCAAGCATGAAGAAGAATCTGTTAGAATCTCAATGGTAATATGAATCACTACCACTCGACAATGTAGAACCAAAGGTCGACTCCCACCGTGTTTAAGAGATAGTAACAGGGCCATCACATGGGGTATACAACAAGAATACAAAAAAGGTATACATGACCTCATACTCCATGCATAGGAAGATCTTAGAAGCACTCTAATCCAAAACAATGAACACTAAACAACACTAGAGTTACTGACACACGTAGGATAACCTAAGCTGTATATAGGAAGGTGTCATCATGTACATTGCATCCTTAAGTTTTTTCCTAGTAATCCCTTAATGGATTCTGGCACCCAAGTGACTATACACGACATCAATGACCTTTCATACAGACAAGATCACTATTGATTCCCGCACCCACACCTCAAAAGGGGGCAAGCATCATCTCATCCTCCATCTTATCCTATATTAGTGTTCAAGCATGGGTGAGGCATTAATCTTATTAGTTTAATACTAGGTCAGCCTAATTAGATTAATTATGTTATCACTTGTTACCACTACTTATAATAAACGATCCTAGCAGCCACTTATGGGCTCTGACACTTATTTTAAGCCACCTCCTATCATACTACGAGGTAACCTACCCTAGGTTCACAAAAGAGTATCATAAAGGTACATCACAAATCAATTGCATCCTTCCCATTCAGGTGCACATAGGTTCTCAATAACCCTAAAACATCCTTAGTATCCTCACCGGACCAATCAATACATCATAACTGAATTAGGTTGGGTTTAGGAAATTAGGATTATGACATCATCATATAAACAAAAACTGACATCATAATAACATCATACAAAAAGTACAATCCTGAAACCTCTGGATTTAAGTCCTAGGGTCATCTAACCCATTAGATACCCGTAAGCATGATAACATAGGAGAATCATTCAATTCATAGTAGCACGCACCCAAAACACATCATAGTATAATCAAATCATATTAAGAATGCATAAAAATCAAATATAATGTTAACGTAGGAATAAACAAATTTATAATCCCTAATTAAAAAACTTGCATATGATGAAACCTCACTTGAACAAATGTCCCATAAATATTAGCATTAACTTCGTTAAAATAACCCCCTAACCTGTCACCATTAACAATCAACCTCATTACTCTTTAATGATCCTCCGACCATAACACTTTAATTATCATCTCAACTAATTAAGGTTTTAAGAACATATATAAAGCTAAACCCTAGATAATAAAGAAGAAAGATAAATAAAATTTCAACATACTTAAAACAATTTAATATATTTCTATATATATTAATAAAATTAATATACACCTATATATAGAAAAACCATATTAAATAATGTTTAAATATCTTATACATAACTCCATAACTATAAAACTAACATTAAATAATTAAAATACACATTAACACCTATCTAGTTTAAATAAATTAAATCACTTTTTAAAACTAAATGTATTAAAACACAATTTAAACTAAATAAATTTAAAACTAAACAAATAAAAAAAAAACAAAAAAATTAAATAAATCAACTATAATTTTTTTTTTTTGGGGAGGGGGGGGACCCCACCCCCTCCCTAACTCTCTAACCCGCCAGGTGTCCCATGCAGGCCACTGTTACCACAGTGGTTACCACGGGGACCGCGGCCCCTCTGCAGGTGGGGTACCGCAGACCCCCTGCAGCCCCACTGTCAATGGGGTACCGCAGGCTCTGCGGCTCCACTCTGCAGCAGCGGAAACTGCGCCACTTGGGGACGGGGTGATGTGGTGGCCCTCGCCCCATTTACTAAAAAAAATTAATTTTTTCTTTGAAATATTTTTTTAAATTATATTAACAATGCGAATCAATAGGATCTATACATTTAGTTAATTTTTTTTTTAAAGTAAATTTCATAAACGGAATAATAAAAGACCTTTTACTTTTTAAGACTGGTGTAATTTCTGTTTAATTAACTCTATTTTTCTTACAGAGAGCTAAATTTCACTCTAAATTGATTTTTCCAAGAGAGTTTTACAAGGGAACTATTTTTTTTTAAAACAATTTCAAAGGAGGGATTTATTTTTTTAAAACTCTATATAGTTAAACTATAGCCTAGGTTATTTTTCCATTTTCTAGGAGATCCATAGGGAATTTTCTAATGAAATTTTGACAGCACTTCTGTAATAGGGTAATATATATATTTTTCTACAAAAATTAAAGATCTAGGTTTCTAGAAATACCCATTTCAACAATAAATTCAAACTAGAAACCCTAATACCCATTTACTCCTAATGCTATAAAATGAAACACTTTATGCCCACAAACACAGATCTGACATGCAAGCTTGAATTAAACACGAAATTGATCTAAAACATTATTTTCTAATTGAAATCTTCTAAAACACAAAATAAACAAGGAAGTAATGACCAAACAAAGGATCCTAGTTTTTCAGATGCATAGAAGACAGGGATTCGAAAGCCAGAATTGACATGAACAAGACCCTACCTCAATAACTGTTGCTGAATACACAATGCAAAATCCAAGCAAGGAGAATTCTCAAATTATGCTCCAAAACCAAGCACACACCAAGCTTCCAAAAATCCTCCCAAAAACCTGTTCTGTTCAAATGAGAGAAGAATCCCCCTAAAGAGGATCCATTTCCCCTAATCAAGCAAACCCCCATGACAACACATCAGTTAACTCCTAAAAGGACTTTTCCTAAAATTGAAAGAAAAGAACAATTAATAATTAAAATATCTAATTACTTGCACAACTCAACTTTGACTCCTAAAATCAAGTTGAGATCTCTTGAGTTTGAAAATACGTTTTCAACCAAATCTTGCACATGTAATTAATAAAATATCAATTTAAATAACTTAAATATTTAAAGCACCATAATCCATGCAACTAAGTATTTAATTATTTAATTATGTATAAAAGTATATTTACTCTAATTTTCAATTAAATTTTATTATTCAACAATTGCACTTTAATTAAACTTTCAATTAAACATAGGTATTTAATTTAATTTTTAATTAATTAAATACCCTATATTTAATAATTAATTGCAATAATATTCAATTAAATAAATAACATGATAAAACACCCACATAACCACATCAAGCACCTGAAATCGAAAACAAGCAAAATCAAACATGCATTAGGAAAGGGATATACAAATTCCTGTCAACTATATGAATTCGTAAGGGTATTCAAACAAGTACTTGTCCGCTAACTAGGACAATTAGGTTTAGGACATGATTTGGACCTGAAAACTATCTCCCCTCTCTTACCATTGATATTATTGCGATAGGGCATGCTCACTCCTGCTAATTTAGTGAAGACATAGCCCGGTACCTGCAAACCTATTATCACAAAGATGAACATATATGCATCTATATAATATGGAAAACAATGGTTGAGACTAGGTTATCGTTTGGATCTTGCCAAAGCAAGTAACTACGACTTTGTCCCATACCATACCAAGCACATCAAACAGTAACACAAAATATACAATGATCCATGTGCATATAAATCTAAGGTTAGTATTGTCAGAAAACCATGATCGACATGAAATCCTAACATATACATAAGCATCATTAAATAACCCTAAATACCATATACACAGAAGACACAAAATAATAATAATTTATCAATAACATACTGAAATGTAATACATAAATATCCTCAAAATCAACTGAAATAACCACACATACATCAAAATTCCTAAAAGAGTTAGGCATCCACAAACTGAAAAGCAAACTAAGAGGTGGGTATTACATCAACACTAAAACTCTTGCAAATTTTGATGAGAGAAACATTAGGAGAGTGACATTGTTAGACTGTAGCTTCTAGTGGATTATTCTTCTTAGTGCTTTACAAAATCAATAGGAGACCATTCCCTAATTGAAATAATTGAAATACTTGAAAATTGGAAAGGAGAAATCACTCAAGTAAAAGGAGCCTTGGGAGGTTTGGATATCATTTGGAAGTGTAGTGTATTAGTCTTTGGATGAATGGAGGTAAGGAGATAATTGATTATCGGTAGGATCCAAAGTGTTAACTCTAATATGAAGTTCATCATAGCTAATGTGTATGGACCACTTCCAATAGTAAAAGAAAGAAGTGTGAGAAAAGTTAGATAATTTCATCTTAAATAATGCAATGACATAGATAATTATTGGAGGTGATTTCAATGCAATCCTTCACCCATAAGAAAAGTTTGGTGGTATACCTGGGCTAGGGTAATATCATACAGATTTTAAGAAGCGGGTGAGTAGAAATAATCTTATGGAGATAACAACAAGATAGGGGAAGTTTACCTGGAATAATAGAAGATAGAGATTTAGTTATATTACTAAAAAATTATATAGGTTATTTCTCTATGGGGACTTAACATCACTAAACTAGTATTTGAGAGCTTCCATCCTACCATGCTCATATTCATATTAGTATCCAATGGTCCTACATATAATAGGGGAAGATAAACCATTGAGATGCCCTTTTAAATTTGAGAAAATGTGGATGAGGGATAATAACGTTTTTACTCTTATCATTCAATGGTGGACAAAGGGTCAGTTTTTAGGCTCTAGGTTTTTTTGTGTGGTATCAAAACTAAAATTTGACAAGCATAGTATTTTGGAATGGAACATAGAGCACTTCAAATATATTTTCACCAAGAAAGACAAGATTGAGGAGGAGTTGGGAAAAATTAATGAATATATTATAGCAGATGGAATGGATCATTTTAGTTATTTGAAAGTAAAAGGACTTCTCACATAATATGAGGACATACTAGTAAAAGAAGAAATACATTAGAGATAGAAATCTCGTAAATTCTAGTTGCATGAAGGAACCAACAACACCAATTTTTATAACATTGCATAATATTTTTATAATATTGCATAATATTTTCCATTAGTTACATAATATTTTCCATTAGTCTTGGGACTGTTACTCAATGTAAACTAAGACCTTCGAGGACAGTCAAATAACTCCATAGCCTAAACTATTGATTTGGTTCAAATGATTCAAATTCTTTTGCATTGATGATTTACATTGTTTTACTTATTCAAATGAATTTTTTTATTCCAATGCCTATCGTACACATACCCCACTCCTTCATACATATAACTACACCTAGGAATGTGACATAAAACACAATTAGGATAGTCATCTAATACATCTACCCAGGGTTCAAAGAAGATACAAAACCATAAATATCACAAATATAGTTATCCTAAACACATTCCTTGTATTTCACAAGACTCATACACTCATGACATAACAAATTTTAGGAGTAAGGAACATGACTGTGAGTGTGATTTTACCATTGAATAAGATAGTCTCAACTATTAGTATGTATCCAATGCAAATAATGATTCTAATTCAAACAGAAACTTGGTTTGGACTGTCACAATGACTGCAAATAGGTTTCATCACTGGATGATCAAGAAGTGAGGACTTTTCCTTGTGTTAATGAGATTTTAGAGAGATACATTTGCATGGTTAGAGTCCCAACACTATTCCTAAAATCTCACCAATCTCACATTCCTCCAACCTTCCTTCCATCACTTCATGCAAACATCAAAAAATCTAGTTCTCTATCTGATACATGTTGATATCAGACTTTCATGAAGTCAAAATTATGTGAAACCCTCTTGTGGTGCCCTACAAAGTTGGGATAAGATAGAATGCACAAAAAAATAAATATTACAATGAAATTTGTTTGCCAAAATCACCTTCAAACTTAACCAGTTTGTACAAAGGGAGACAAAATGGATAATTAATGTAAAAAATCACTCAAAGTAACATCCCCGCACCTTTGAAATACTTTTCAACTTGCTTCTAGAAGATTTTTCCCTTTTTGACAAATTTGGCCATAAAAGTTGCATTATCAATTTGACCCAATCACCAAAAATGGTCTAAAAATGGTCTAAGAGTTGATTAGAGAAGGTATATGCAAAGGTGATGAACATGCAGATTTGCCTAAGTACTACTAGGAGCTTACCCTGCAACAAATGTACTATTGTGAAAATCATCACACGTCCATTTGTTGCAGGGAATATCTCCTAGTAGTGCTTGGTCAAATTTGCATGTTTGTCACCTGTGCATATACCTTCTCTAATCAACTCTTATATGCACAGGTGAAGGCTACATATGTACAGTTGAAGGTTGATTAACTCCAATATCATTGAGATTGCATATGGTGCCTCTGCATTGACTATGTGAGGCCTACTTTTGACTGTTATAGTTTTACTATATTATTCTCATGCTTTCAGTAGTTTATGCTTTGACATACTTTGACTATCAGAGAATTTTTATACATTTGAGGATCGGTGGAATCCTGTGTTATATATTCAGCACCTAATTTTGTAATCATGGTACTTTTGAGATGCTTTATGTTCTGATTCAGTTTCAGCTTATGTTGATGTCTTATATGGATTTAAATGTATGAATGTAATATGATGAATTTGGTTTAGGAAACCGATGCTAGGTTATTTTATTTCTAATGCAAATATGGTTTATATGTATGTATATAATTGATGTCATGTTATGTTTCATATCATGTTCATTTTGGATCTACTGATGTGTGCATTGAGTGTGCAGGAAAAGTTGACCATGGATATATATCAGGGACCCAGTACTGGAACCTATGTAAATACCCATGCTATCCAAGGTCCTGTCTATATTAAGAGACATGGACCTTGTTGTTATGTGTTTATTTCATAAATGTGGGTTTCATGTATGTCATTAAATTAGTAAGTGTTTATGTGAATAAGTCATGTCATTTGTTTTAATTTAATGTGCCAAGTTTGGCAATTGTTGTAATTTAATTATTGACATGGCTAGTAAAGGGGAAACCAAGGTTAGTTAAGGGTTAAATAAGGTCATCTAGGAGTAGTACCAAAGCTTACCCTAGGGTTAGAATTTTCTAGAAGTCCTTTGACTTAGAAATCCGTAGGTTAACTTTAGGGTGAGTTTTAGAAGGTCTTTTGGACTCCTAGGGGGTAACCGGGGTCAGTTTTAGTCACCCAACTTGGTACCCTATGGGTTAGGGGTCATTTTCTATCATTAATGAGCCTCTAAACTCATTTATTGCTCCCTTTTAGTGTCATTTTCAGTCTTGAGCGAATTTGGAAGAGAAGTGTGACTTTGGTTAACCTCACTCTCTCTTCTACCCAAGTTTCATTTGACTTCACCCTTGGAGAGTTAGGAAGTGGTTTAGTTTGGGGTTGGTTAGAGTTACCTCACCTTTGGGTTAAGCCTTGCTCTTGTTGGAGGTTTACCTATTTAGGGAAGGTTTTAGGATGAGTTGAATGTTCACCCAATCTCTACCCTTAGAGACATAATTCAGTTTGAAGGAGCTTTTGGAGAAGGAGCTCAGGAAGGATAGCTCAACACCATTCCTCTTCTCACCTTAGCTTGGATTTAAGGTTGGATTTATTTAAAGTAATTTTTTTGTGTTTATGTGTGTTCTTGAGCTCAAGGACTCCATTAATGGAGTCCTATGTGTTTTTTTTGAAGCTTTATTTTCAGTTTTGAAATTTAAATGTTTGTTTCTCAATGTCTTTATTTTGTGTTGGATTTTGAATGGGTCTTCAAGGTACACTCATCCTTGGGAGGGTAGAGTAGCCTTGGAGGGGTAGATGGAAATGATTCCTGTTAGTGTAGAGTCTCCCATGTGTGGAGGGAAAACTTGGGGTAACATGATACCCATGATGCCTAGAAGGACCTGAGGGTACCTAGGGGGCATAAGGAGGTTATTCAGGGCTGCATTTTTTGAAGATGGTCCTATACAAGTCCATGCGAGGCTTGTGTGTTCTATGTTTATGCTTGGATTTCTCCTAAAGTGAGGTCTACCACTACCCCTATTTCAGGAAGGTCTCTTGGAGACCTATCCATTTGTTCATCCTTGTGCTGGGAAGCTTTCTAGAGTATGTTTCCTTTTCTGTTTGCTTGTCTGTTGTTGTGTTGTCTGTTTGTATCCCGTTCCAGTTTGGATCCCCAAGATCGGGGGTGGCCTTGTAAAGGCCTAGATTGGGAGGTGAGCCTCCATGGTCAACCTTAACATGTTTTCAGGTTATCAGCTGGATGTGGGAGCTTTTATATTTCCCTAACGTGAAAGATGGGAACAACTATATTTTGGACGTTTGTAACCTATGATGTTTCTGAAGGATATCATTCCCCTTTATGTTGCAAAGGAATATTATGAAAATTATAATCTTATGCTTATGTAAACTTTCATACCATATTCTAGATGGAGGATCAATGGGATGTAACCATATTTCATTTTACAATTTGAAATAGCTTTGAAGAATAAAAAAAATACATAGTGAGGAAACCTATTTTGATTATTATGTTATTGTTATAGCTATTTAGCATTTCCTTCAAAATAAAAATTGAAAGTTTAAATATAAGTTTTAGTGTCTTTCTTTTGTTATGTTCTTTAAGAAAAAAAAAATGTTTCCTAACACTTAGTAGTTATTAGCAAAAAAAAAAAAAATAGGGACATGAATTTAAGTTTTCTTTCCACCAAGTTGTGGAGATTAATTTATAGGTTTCTATGATCAAATAAAATTTAAAAAAATATACTCCTAACTAGCCCTTGTTTTGACATATACAGTTAACTTCACCAGTCTTATTATTTTATATTTGTACCTTTATATATATATATATATATACATGTAAGAGCATATATATATATATATATATATATATATATACATATAGAACCTTATCTTATTTTAACATTGGAAACAAATATTTATCACAAAAATTATGTGCTGTCGTTTCCTTTTCGGGCATCATTTTATTACCGTGTAAGAAAAAAAAAGAAAATTTTTGCATAAATTTTGGGGAGGGCCGAGCCTCCCCCTCCAAACCCTCACACTGTTTTATTGCTCCTATGGGGGCCGCACGGCCCGCGGGCCACCCACTGTTCTATGCACAGTGGGGAGGCTCTGTCGATCGGCGTCGGCCACCCTAAGACCCCTGCCCCGCTGCAACCCTTTTGTCGGGCGGTGGTGCCGCCGCTTGCGGCCACCACCACGCCGCTCCCCATTGTTCTGATTGCCGCCCACTTTGCACTTCCTCGCTGCCTCCCATTCAATCCGCTCTGCGGCATAAACTTTTAATCCACCTCCTCCCCTTCGATTTGCCACGTGAACTTAAGGGTTTTTAGGTTTAAAATTCCTTTCTATTGTTTCGTTTTAATATATATTCGTTGGACGATTTTTGGTTTAAGAATTTAATATAGTTTTTTTTTATTTCCTCTAGATTAGATTTTTTTATATATATATATCTAAGATGTTTTATATTTTAAATATATGTCTCATTTATTTTTTTTAAATCAGATTTGATTTTAGGAGTAGATTAGATTTTATTATAGATTAGACTTTATTTTTTTAGGAGACCTAAATTCAATTAAATGTTTAAATTTGACCTATATATATATATGAATAGGTTTGTTTTGTTAAAATAAATTTAGTAATTAGAGTTAGATTTAAATCGTTATTATATTAGAGCAATGTAGTAGTTTGGATGTTAATTTATGTAGATTTCTTTTTAGGGTTCTTAGATTAAATTTAGTTTAAAGAATGAATGATTTAATTAAATATATATTATAATTCTGATTTACCCCAGAGTGGGTATTATTAGTTTTATGTAAAGTTTTTGGGATAGTTATAATTTTAATTTTTTAAATGATAATTTTTCTTCTTGTTTAAATCTAAGGGAGATTTATTTATTAATATTTAAATTTAATGATAAATGAAATGTTTAGTATTTACCCCTTTTGACGATATTATTTTATCCCCTTGACCAGCTTCAATGAATGGTTGACTTTTGGTCAACCATGGTCAAACCTTGGCCTTTTGACTTAATTTTTGAACCCGGTGTCCCATGCAGCCTCTGGACCCTAGCGTTTTTGTTTCATACCTTTCAAAGATAGTTGACTTTTTGGTCAACATGGGTTGACTTTTTGGTCAACCATCTTGTTTTGTGTGTTTGAGTCTTCCTTAGAGTTTAGCAAACCCTAGTACTTACCTTTCACATATTTTAGAGTATAGTTGACTTTTGGTCAACTCTGGTAGACTTTTGGTCAACTATCTTAGTTTGCGTGCAGTTTAGGCTTGTAGCTTAAGGAACCCTTTAGGATAGCTCTGAGAGTTATTCCTCCCTTTGTAACCTTTCTGGTTTCTATTTTCCCCTTGCACCATTTTGCGGGCACATTTTACCTTGGAGGTAGTTCTGTTATCCTCCATTTTAGTGCTTTTAAAATTTTTTTTGTTCGTGTGTTTTTGCCCAACTTTTGGGCATGATAGACTATCACACACTCAACTAGATCATAGTGGAATCAATAATAAAAGTACCCCCTCAGCACATCAATGACCTCTTGGATGGGCTCCACAATGTACAATACTTCACTATGATTAAACTCAAGTTAGGATATCAAGTTAAGGAATTTGGTGAATATTTGCTTCTGTGAAGGAATTTGGGTTGGAAGGTATTGGGAAAAGAACCAATAGTTTGGTTAACCCCTGATGCACTTCTGATATATTGTGTGTATAATATATATGATATTTTCTTTTGATTTACAAACTAGTATATTATCTGAATATTTTTCTTTCTTGCCATAGTAGGACTGAGTTTGAGGTGAAAACTACAATAGCAGAAGTATTTCAATTTGGTATACTATACTGAAATGTCATCTCATAACTAACTTTTCAATTTATATATATAATTACCTGTCTAAGAAGATTTGTGTACATTCGACATCATTTTTCTTAGTTTGTGAAGGTTATAGACCGAAGTTTCCATGACCCAATTTTTTTCCCGTGAAGAAGGATCATGCCAGATAATCTAAGTGAAGAAAAAAATGGAGAGACAATCACTAGATTGTTGTCTAACTTCGAAAGAAAAGGTGATGGAAAATTTTATTGTCCCAAAATTTGTAAGGGCTTAAATACTAGAAGATTGCTAATCAAAACAACTAAGAGACATTGTAGGGATAATGGTCACATTGAAGGGGGTTTTGATTATCATCCATTGGTAAGTTTTTCATTATATTTTTTTAACAACTAATATACATATGAAATACACTTGATGATGAGATCATTATCATAGTTTATTTGTGTTCATCATTTTTATATAGGTCTACCTCCCCAGGGTAGTACGTGATATGGACCACGAAGGTGCTAATATGGAGAATATGGTTTTGGAAGTGGAGGATCATGGAGGTGTGAATATTGAAGCTAGAGATTATGATCCCATGGAAGATGATGATCATGTGCCAGATAACACATTTGAAGATGATTGTATGAATACATTGATCCATGACACATTTGGTACTGGCGTAGCTAATGATGATGATCAGGATGATGTTGATGTCATCCATGACATACCTCTACTTGAGAAGGAACACATGGCCATTTACGAAGGCTCCCAAACAACTCTTCTCTCTGTTGTATTGTTGTTGTTAAACTTGAAGGTTATGAATGGTTTATCCAACATAACAATGTCATGTATGCTAAGGTATGTCATGCATGTCATTATAGTCGATAAAGGGTGAAACATGTACCATAAATATTTTTAATATTAACAACTTATATTTTTTTTTGTAGATTGATAGGTGATTTTTTGTTACCACCTTTGAATATTCTCCCTCACTCATATTTAGAATTATGTGCAACTATGAAAGATATTGGAATGAAGTATCAAGCAATACATGCTTGTCCCAATGATCATATTATTTATCATAAAGAACATGAATTTTCAATAGAATGCCCTGAATGTCATATGAGTAGATATCGACCAGATCAAATAACAAAGAAGGTGCATCACAAGGTTCTTTGTTACATCCCCATTATTCCACATTTGCAAAGATTATTCAGGTGTAGTAGCTTGGAATAATTTATAGATTACCAAGCATTAAATAGGAGTCAAGATGACATTATTTGAATGCGTGTGGATGGTTCAACATTTATGGGAATGTTAGCAATTTTTCTTGCATAATCTTAATGTAGCATCAATGCTTGATTCTATGAATCCCAACTTCTGATTGTTGCAAGTAAAAGACTAATTAATGAGGATTAAATCCTCCTTCACTTCGAGCTTTACAGACTCAAGCGGATGTACCTATTGAGACTTATTTCTTCACATGAATCTTACAATGGACTGAGTGTTGTGAACATAGATATTCAATAATCATACATGAAAAACTATAAAATAAAGATTTGGTTTAGTTTTTGGATTGAGAGGAAACCCTAACCCAGACTAGTGCCAAATCCTAGGGTACAGAGTTGATAAGAATGCATCTCAACTATACTAGATTCACAGAACTAACTGAAACCCAAACAAAATGCCTTACACCTTACTCTCTGCAACTCAAATTTTAAATCATCATAATCACATATAAGTTCAAAACCCCCTAAAATATGCTTACATGAATTACGCTCCCCTTAGAAGTAAACTGAAACATATATCAAAACTTGCCTTACAAGTCTATGAATTTAAAATGCCTTACAAACTAAATTCATAAGAATCCAAAAATATATTTGAAGACAATAAAAAACCAAGCAGGGATCCCAAAGCTATTTCCATTCATTAGAATAACTTCAATACATTCGATATCTTCTCAGACTACTAAAATTCAACAGACAAAGTCTGGACCAGAAGTGGCATTCCTGCCTTGATTGATCAAAAAATTGACCGAACCCTTTACAATGGAGAAGAAAGAAGATATAGAGAAGGGGAAAACCAAAATTTAACCCTCAAAGACACCTGTCTTCATCCAACAAACTTCTACAAATATCTTCTCCTCCAAAATCTAATATTTAATCTGATTTCCTGTAACAAACTCTACCCACCTACCTCTGCAAAAAATCTCCCGTGAATGTTCCTTTTCAAGTTTGAAATAAAAGAT
Source organism: Thuja plicata (assembly GCA_018584345.1). NCBI lineage: Eukaryota > Viridiplantae > Streptophyta > Pinopsida > Cupressales > Cupressaceae > Thuja > Thuja plicata. The sequence goes on along the minus strand of MU227982.1, from coordinate 1,810,878 downwards.
TTTAAGAGATTTTGACAATGTCACATTATTTCAATTTATGCAATCTTATTCTAATTGTCTGTGCAAATTTGATTTTACTTGCCCTTTAATATTTCTATTTATCCTTGCACAAAATTTTGATCTTTAAATCCTTCTTCTTATGTATTTCTGCACATTTCTCTGTCTTGCATTGCTCTCTTTTCTACATATATTACCCAGAACTCACCATATTTTTCCACTTGTCACTTGCTGGTTTGCTCTCAAGTCTACCTACATTCCTTTGGAGATTCAAAGACTGCCTTTATCTCCTAATCTCTGAATGTTTTCTACTTAACTGTCAAGATCTAGAGATTCAGAGATAACCTTGTCTCCAAGTCTCTGAATGTTTTCTACTTAATTTCCAAGATCTAGAGATTCAAAGATAACCTTATCTCTGAATCTCTGAATGTTAAGGACTTGAATTTCATGATTTGGAGATTCAGAGATAACCTTATCTCTGAATCTCTGAATTCTTTCTCCTTGACTATGGTTAGATCATGAGAGTCAGAGACTACCTTATCTCTGAATCTCAGAATGATTTCCTTAACTGCAGTTAGATCTAGAGACTTGGAGACTTCTCTTACCTCTTAATCTTTGAATGAATTCTTTGACCATGGTTAGATCTAGAGACTTGGAGACTTCTCTCACCCCTTGATCTCTAAATTATTTCACTAACTCCAGTTACTTATGGAGACTTGTATATTTCTCTATCTCTAAATCTCTGAATGTTATCTTTGACCTTGGGTTTATCTAGAGATGTGAAGACTCCTCTATCTCTGAATCTCAGAATGATTTCTTTAACCCTAGTTCAATTTGGAGATTGGTAGACTTCTCTTACCTCTGAATCTCAAAATGATTTCTTTGAACCTAGGTTTATCTGGAGACTTGGAGATTTCTCTATCTCTTGATCTCTGAATCATCTTGCTAACCCCAGTTACTTATGGAGACTTGGAGATTTCTCTATCTTTGAATCTTTGAATGACTTTGGCTAACTAGTGTTGCATCTAGAGATCTGGTGACCAAGCTATCTGTGGATCTCAGAATGACTTCCTCAACCCTAGTTGGATCTGGAGATTAGAGACTAGTCTTTACCTCTGAATTTCTGAATGACTTCTTTGACCATGGTTAGATTGGGAGATCACACGACTAAGCTATCTCTGAATCTCTGAATGATTTATTTGACCCTAGGTTTATCTAGATATTTGGAGATTGCTCTCACCTCTAAATCTTGAAATGAAATCCCCCTAACCTCCAGGATTTGGAGATCTGGCGATTGGGCTTCTTAACTGCCATCTCTAGGTCACTGGATGTTTGGCCTAACCGCGGTCATCTTCCAAAATTGCATGACTAGGCTCATTAACCACAACCTCTGAATCTTGGAATGACTTCCTCTGCCACATGTCACCATCTCATTTATGTGTGGGTCCCACCAAAAACATATTTGTTGTCGAAGTCGTCTACATGGGCATGCACATCGAGAAACCTCCTGCATGTGGGCACCAAGAACCTCCACTCTTCACTTCAAATTACCATGAATGTGCTTTACCTTTTAAACATTATTGAAATCCTTCACCCCACTAATATGGGATATATGTTTTGCAAGTTTTTAAAGATTTACTTTCTACGTGCCAAAAAATTCTTTCTACTTACCCCCGGCCAAGCACAACGTCCACACCCCCACTGGGCACATACACTAAGATCTCTCACTCTTTCTTCATGTTACATTGTAAGTGAAATCATATTTAAACATTACAAAACCCCACCCACAAAAAATGTGGGATAAACATTCTTTATATGTAGACTAAGCTTGCAGAACACCTTTAAATATCCAATGCACAACTTTCTTGTAACACATCTCTTGCGCAACTCCTTTTCCAATGCACATGATCTTTGGAAAATTTACATCTTCCAAGTGGCATTTTACTTGAAGTTTCTAAATTCCTTTTTTAAAAATTGTGCAACACCTCCTCTTCATTTGCATTTAGCGCAACCTTTGTTTCTTGCACAACTTTCTCTGTCTCCTATGTGGCATGTAAGGCATTTACACCTGTCAATTTCATCTTGCTTGAATGTTTTTTTAAACCATCCTTTGGGGATAACTCGCATGGCACCTCTTCCATGTGCAACACTCCACTAATGCATTACACAGGCTTCCATTTGCATTAACACCTACCAATGTGCATTTGCATTAAGGTTTTAAAATTCCTTTATCTTCCACTTGCGCAGACTCCTCTTCATCTAGTGTAAAATTTTGCTTTTACCATGCATTGCGTCCTCTCTCATGACTTGCATAGGAAGGGAGGTATTGGCCAAGGTTGGGAATTTGGCATAACAACAACCAATTTCATTCCTTGAAATTTTTAAAGTTTTTGTTTTATTTCATGCGCATGCCTCTATGGTTCACTATCTGCCAATCACAATTTTCTTGGAGCTGTTAAAACTCCTGTTGCTTCCATGCGTGGGATCCCTTATCCCAAAAAAATTATGCAACCCCCTTTGTATTACCATGCGCACCATCCTCCTTCTTCAGAACAATGTGTAGGTCCCTTCTTTTCATAGTGTGGAAGAGAGTATGCTTTAAAGGTTGTTGAGCTTGTTTTTACACCTACCAAGTGCACTTGCATGTATGTTTTGAAGTTTTTGTTCCATCTCCATTTGCGCAGGCTTGTTTCTTCATACTCATGCACAACTTTCTGTTTATGCATTTCGCAGGCTTCATTTTGGACTCCTCTTTTTTTCTTCTTGCGCAATCTGCTTAACCAATGTCCACACATATCTTTCAATTCACATTTAGCTTCATGGTATTTACACTTTCCAAGTGCAATTTTCACAATTTTTAAAGAACATTCTTTGTCCACTTGCACTCTCCCCGTGTCCATGCACAGGGATGAATTTGCAACTCCCCATACTCATTTACCATGATCAAGCCCCATGGCATTCAGTGAAGATTATCCTGGCTAACACATTACTTCTATATCAATGGTGCTTGGTTTGTTATCTGTCTAGCAACTAACTTGTGGTAACCATGACTGCATGCATTTGGAGAACAAAAGGCCATTTATTTCAAAACATATAGATGGGATGTACATAGCCATAAAGATTGGAAACCTTTGTGAACAAAGGCCGACAAAGACCTTTCAATTTACTAAAATGTAGCCCATTTTTCAATTGGACCATGAAGCATTGAACCAGCGACCATTAGATCCAAATTTTTATAACCTTGCAAGATGATCTCACTAATAGCATTTGGCCTCTGGAAACTACTTTAAAAACTGACTAAAAGGCTTCCTAAAGCACTCAGATTTGGAGGATTATGATATTTTGATGTTTACTATTAGTCTGCAAAAATACATCTCCATGATTCATTCTAAGGCAGATTGTTTTAATCTCCAAAGTTAACCATTTATTTCAGACTAGAAAAGACATTTCCAAACACAATGGAAACTGGTTCTAGAAATGACCCTGAACAAATGAAAAAACAATCCCTGAGACTCCACTATTGAATTTGATAGAATAATTACATACAAGGAGTATAGACCCACAATCGATATCCCAAGACAATCATCTGATATGAATTTGCAATCGTCTGAAAGTGGTTGTTCTCCAAAATCAATTCTGCCTACACTAGGAATTTGCATAAATTGCCTTTGGATTTGATTTAAAAAACCCACAAAATGCACACCTTATGATCAGAAACCTTAGACATAGATTCACTTTCACATAGGGATTATGAAACTCCAACTAGCTCACTCTGATGGTCAAAAAGTCAACCAAAATTAATCTTATAAGTAAACCCTTTAATACTTTCTGAACTCAAACACAACAAAAATATAGAAATTTGATTTGGAATGGGCTAGGCAAAGTAGTCAAATGGATTGACCATACTTTGAAACTCTTTAGGAAAGTTCAATTCCATGTTTACAATGCAGGGGAACATTCAATTATTTATGACACTCAACTGGGTACTAATTGTGGGACTTCAAAGTAGGGCATTCCATAATTTTGTATTTGACACTCAGAAAACTAGAATAAAATGCAAACGGAAAGGCTATGGAAAAATTAACATGTAAACTCGTAGGGGTCTACAGATGGGTATGCTGACTCATTTTCATGCTTACAACAACTTGGAACACTCCTTATGTCTTGGGTATCAATCTTTCCAAAGATGCAGACCTCCAAAGTAGGTCACTTAGTAGACATTGAATACATGCTCAAGTGCAGATTTAGCTAATGACCTCCACATGACTATCTCCAAAACACATATAATTTGACTTCTCAGAGATGAAACCCATTATAATTTCTTAATGATAGGAGATGAAAACACTCTCAAAGAGGTTTCTCATGAAAAACTTCAGGTCTCTATTTACTTGCATGCAAACTAGGCCCTTTCAAAAGCCTTTTGGGGCAGTGACTTGTGCCTCAGAGAAATTTTTAAACTTAGTCACTCACAAAATTATCTAGAATTTTAAAGCTCCAACAGTGGCTCTGATTGGGGATGCATTCCCCATTTGGGCATGCAAAGGACTTAGAATATCATGGTAGAGAAGACCATTCAAAAATAATATCAGACTTTTCTCTTCTCTTCTCTTCAAAAACTGGGTCCTTATTGCAAATTAAACACCACACAACTAAAAGAAAAGCAATTGTACAAACATATACAAATTTACAAATGGCCCAAAGCCATAAAACTGACATCAACCCTTACCTTTATAAAACATCTGATTTTCATCCCCATAGATCAAAGATAAGATGAAATTGTTACTTTCTGCAACATGATCAAAGACACTACTAAATATCTTCAGCATATCATATAAAAAATAATCAACATACTCACCATCAACTGGCAACACCAAGTCATCAAACCGCCATGAATGTTGATCATTGTGTGACACCAAAATATCACACCCTTTACCATCATTGACTTGCTGTAAAGAAAAATACTCCAGCTCCCTGACATGGATGAAATCAAACATATATTGAACACTAGTTTGCACCAAAGAACAAGTCTCATTTACAACAACAGTTTGCAAACTAGGATGGAACATTTCTAAACAAAAATTTTCTGCAAGAAATCGGAGACAACTTGCTGATCACTACTTCTATCATCATCCTCTAAAAAATTATTGTTAATCAACGGCTCATTATTCACTAGCAAATCTGAGAAAAAAATATTCAGATTCATCCCTTTCTTCAACATCATGATGTATACAAGAACCCTTGACACTAATCTCATCAAAATCTGAATCCATACCAACATATAGATTTTCATACTCATCATATATGACATTATCAAATTCCTCACATTCATATGCATTATCATCTTGCGAAGTATCCAATCCAAGTATAGGAAAAGAATCAACACTACATGTGCCATATTTCACACCCTCATCAATATCATCACTATCAAAACATATATCCATTGGCCATGAAATTCTAGAGTCACACTTAGAGGCATACCTCTGAAAATCAGTAGCTAAAAGTTCTGAGATTTTTTCACTGCTTAGTGGGCATTGGATTTCGTGTTCACCTTCTTTGGTCTCTTGGTTGATGTTGTAAATGTCTTCCCCATTGGAAATAAGGGTTGAGACCTATTGGCTCATGTCATTTTGTGCAAAGAAATCACCACAACAACTTACATCTGGATTGTAGTCATCCTCTTGTTGTTCACACAAAACTTCTTTAAAATGAAATAAGAAATCTGCACTATTATACTGAGAAAAAGAAAAATACACAAATATAATGGAAACATTTCAAACTATAAATTCATCTTCATCATCTTGTTGTTCATTGAATTCATTATCAGTATCATAATCATCATCACCAACATAATCAGATTCAACATCACTAGCAAAATCAGATTCAACATCATCTACATAACCAGATTCAGATTTTTCAATCAAATCTATCCATTCTATAGCACGCTTAATACCTTCTTCTCTAAGAGATGAAGACCAAATGAATGATTCATGCACACAAATTTCTAAAAACAAATCAATCCATGCTAATTTTGGAAACTCAATGTCCGCTATAAGCTCATCAATTGCATTACAAAACCTTTCATAAAACAAATATACTGTCTCTTTCTTCCTTTCTCCTACCCTTATTCTTAAAATCAATAAGGCCTTCTCTTGGATGCTTTGCCCTCTCAGTGCAATATCTCTATTAAATTTCTCAAGATCTCCCTGATAAATTTCAGATATAGAAAACATATCTTGATCCATTAAAGTCAGAATCTCCATTTTAACCATTCACTTAACAACACATCTTATTCTGACACAAAAAATTCTATCTGGTTTTATGCAATCATTAAATTCACATAACAATAACATACTTCTGATTTTAACAACTGAAATTTTAACCAAGAAGTATGACAAACTTCAAATCCAATCTCCCTTTTTTGTAGTGACTTTTTCACCTTATAAGGGACGTTTCTTTCTTATAAAAAATAAGGATTACCTGAACAAGAATTGCAGCTACTGCTCTTATTTCTTTTTTATTGGAAACATGACAGATCTAGAGCCTCCTTTATAGCTCCATCAGGTTCTTTTCTTGTATATTTTCCACCTGCTTGCAGAGGAAAAACTTCAAACATCAAAAGCCATTTGGAAATTACATTCAATTCTGGTCTTGTTCCAACCAGCAAAGCTTCACAATCTTCTTTATACTCACTGCAATGAAAACTCTTCTAGGCTGTCCTTACACATAAATCTGAAATAAATTTCAAATTTTCTCTCTCTCTCTCTCTCTCTCTCTCTCTCAATAAAATTCTGGGGTTGATTCAACAAAGCAAGGAAAAAATCATCTTAAACTTGTTGATCTTAAAATTCACATAACAACTGATGGTTACAAAATTTTACACTGGTACAAAACAACTAGGATTCAAAGAGTTTAACATATTCACCACCTAGAAAAATCTGGGATAAAATAAAATAATGATTTATGGCATTAGATATGAACTTTAGAACACCAGAGGTTCTTTGACAAGTTCAGCAAAAAAAATTTACATCTCTTCCAGTAGAGTTGCCATTTTGTTAGCTATTTTTCTTGCAGAATCTTAATGTAGCATCAATGCTTGACTCTATGACTCCCAAATTCTAATTCTTTCAAGTAAAAGACTAATTAATGAGGATTAAATCCTCCTACACTTTGAGCTCCACAGACTCAGGTGGGTCTACCTATTGAGACTCACTGCTTCATAGTGAATTTGACAGTGGATTGAGTGTCTTGAACACAGATATTCAATAATAATACATGATGAATTGTAAAATAAAGATTTGGTTTGGTTTTTGGATTGACAGGAAACCCTAACCTAGACCAGTGCCAAATCCTAGGGTACAGAGTCAATAAGAATGCATCTCAACCATACTAGATTCACAGAACTAACTGAAACCCAAACAAAATGCCTTACACCTTGCTCTTTGCAACTCAAATTTTAAATCATCATATTAACATATAAGTTCAAAACCCCCTAAATTATGCTTACAAGAATTATTCTTCCCTTAGAAGTAACTTGAAACATATATAAAAACTTTCCATACAAGTCTATAAATTTAAAATTCCTTACAAACTAAATTCATAAGAATCTAAATATATATCTGAAGACAATAAAAAACCAAGCAAGGATCCCAAATCTATTTCCATTCATCAAAATAACTTCAATACATTCTATATCTTCTTAGACTACTAAAGTTCAAGAAACAAAGTCTGGACCAGAACTAGCATTCCTTCCTTGATTGATCAAAAAATTGACCGACCCATTTACAATGGAGAAGAAAGAAGATATAGAGAAGGGGAAAACCAAAATTCAACCCTAAAAGACACCTGTCTTCATCCAAAAAACTACTGCAAATATCTTATCCTCCAAAATATGATATTTGATCTAATTTCTTGTAACAAACTCTACCCACTTGCCTCTGCATAAAATCTCCCGTGAATGCTCCTTTTCAAGTTTGAAATAAAAGATTTTAAGATATTTTGACAATGTCACATTATTTCAATTTATGCAATATTATTTTAATTGTCTGTGCAAATTTGATTTTACTTGCCCTTTGATATTTATATTTATAATTGCACAAAATTTTGATCTATAAATCCTTCTTTGTATTTCGGCATATTTCTCTATCTTGCATTGGTCTGTTTTCTACATATATTGCCCATAACTCACTAAATTTCACCACTTGTCACTTGCTGGTTTGCTCTCAAGTCTACCTGTGTTGATTTGGAGATTCAGAGACTACCTTTATCTCCTAATCTCTGAATGTTTTCTAATTAAATTCCAAGATCTAGAGATTCAGAGACAACCTTGTCTCTAAGTCTCTGAATGTTTTCTACTTAACTGCCAAGATTTGGAAATTCAGAGATTACCATATCTCTAAATCTCTGAATGTTAAGGACTTGAATGTCATGATTTGGAGATTAAAAGATAATCTTATATATAAATCTCTAAATGCTTTCTCCTTGATGGTGGTTAGCTCATGATATTTAAAGACTACCTTATCTCTGAATCTCAGAATGATTTCCTCAACTACAGTTAGATCTAGAGACTTTGAGACTGCTCTTATCTCCTGATCTCTGAGTCATTTTTCTAACCCCAGTTACTTCTGGAGACTTGGATATTTCTCTATCTCTAAATCTCTGAATTTTATCTTTGACCCTGGGTTTATCTAGAGATATGGAGAATCCTCTATCTCTGAATCTCAGAATGATTTCTTTAACCTTAGTTAGATATGGAGATTGGGAGACTGCTCTTACCTCTGAATCTTGGAATGATTTCTTCGACCCTTGGTTTATCTGGAGACTTGGAGATTACTCTATCTCTTGACCTTTGAATCATCTTGCTAACCCCAGTTACCTCTGGAGACTTGGAGATTTCTCTATCTCTGAATGATTAAGGCTAACCGCGGTTGCATCTAGAGATTTGGTGACCAAGCTATCTCCGAATCTAGGAATGACTTCCTCAACCCTAGTTAGATCTAGAGATTGGAGACTAGTCTTTACCTCTGTATCTCTGAATGACTTCTTTGACCATGGTTAGATTGGGAGATCACGTGACCAAGCTATCTCTAAATCTCTGAATGATTTCTTTGACCCTGGTTTTATCTGGAGATTTGGAGATTTCTCTTACCTTTGAATCTTAGAATAAAATCCTCCTAATCACCAGGATTTGGAGATCTGGCGACTGGGCTTCTTAACCATCATATTTGGGTCACTGGATGTTTGGCCTAACCACGTGTCACCATCTCATTTGTGCATGGGTCTCTCCAAAAACATTTTTTCTATCAAAGTCATCTACGTGGGCACACACACTGAGGCACCTCCTGCGTGAAGGCACCAATAACCTCTTCTCTTCACTTCAAATTACCATGTATGTGCTTTACCTTTTAAACATTGTTGAAATCCTTCACCCGTGGGATATATGTTTTGCAAGTTTTTAAAGATTTACTTTATGCATGCCAAAAAATGTTTCTATTTACCCTCGGTGAAGCACAACATCCACACCCCCACTGGGTGCATACACCAAGAGCTCTCACTCTTTCTTCATGTTACATTGTAAGTGAAATCATATTTAAACTTTAAGAAACCCCACCTACAAGAAATGTGGGATAAACATTCTTTGCACGTAGACTAAGCCTGCACAACACCTTTAAACATCCAATGCACAACTTTCTTGTAACACATCTCCTATGCAACTCCTTCTTTGCCAATTTGTAGGATCTTTGGAGAATTTACATCTGCCAAGTGGCATTTTACTTGAAGTTTCTAAAGTCCTTTTTAAAAATTGTTCAGCACCTACTCTCCATTTGCATTTGGTGCAACCTTTGTTGCTTGTGCAACTTTGTGTGTCTGCTGCATGGCATGTAAGGCATTTACACCTGCCAATTGCATCTTGCTTGAATATTTTTTGAAACCATCCTTTGGGGATAACTTGCGCAACATCTCCAACATGCAAAACACTCCACTAACGCATTACACAGGATTCTATTTGTATTAACACTTGCCAATGTGTATTTGCATTAAGGTTTTTCAACTCCTTTGTCTTCCACCTGCATAGACTCCTCTTCATCCAGTGCAGAATTTTCCTTTTACCATGCGCTACATCCTCTCTCATGACTTGCGTAGGAAGGGAGGTATTGGCCAAGGTTGGGAATTTGGCATAACACAAACCAATTACATTCCTTGAAAGTTTTAAAGTTTTTGTTTTATTTCATGCATAGGGCTCCATGGTTCACTACCTACCAATTGTAATTTTCTTGGAGCTGTTAAAACTCCTAATGCTTCCATGTGTGGGATCCCTTGTCCCAAAAATGTTGCGCTGCCCCTCTTTGTATTACCATGCACACCATCCTCCTTCTTTAGAACAATGCGCAGGTCCCTTCTTTTCATAGCATGAAAAGGAGTACACTTTAAAGGTTGTTGAGATTATTTTTATACCTACCAAGTGCACTTGCATGTATGTTTTAAAGTTTTTGTTCCATCTCCATTTGTGTAGGCTTGTTTCTTCATACTCATGCATAGCTTTCTTTTTATGCATTTTGCAGGCTTCATTCTGGACTCCTCTTTTTGTCTTCTTGCACAATCTGCTTCACCAATGTCCACACATCTATTTCAATTCACATTTAGCTTCATGGTATTTACACTTGCCAAGTGCCATTTGCACAAGTTGTAAATCACATTATTTGTCCACTTGTACTCTCCCTTTGTCCATGTGCAAGGATGGATTTTCAGCTCCCCATACTCATTTACCATGATCAAGCCCAATGACATTCAGTGAAGATTATCCTGGCTAAGGCATTACTTCTGTATCAATGGTGCTTGGTCTGTCATCTGTCTCGCGACTAACTTGTGGTAACTATGACTGCATGCATTTGGAGAACAGAAGGCCATTAATTTCAAAACATAGATGGGATGTACATAGCCATGAAGATTGGAAACCTTTGTGAACAGAGGCAGCCAAAGCCCCTTTAATTTACCAAAATGTAGCCCATTTTTCAATTGATCCATGAAGCATTGAACTAGTGACCATTAGAAAAAACATTTTATACCCTTGCAAATTGATCTCACTAATAGCATTTGGCATCTGGAAATGACTTTAGAAACTAACTAAAAGGCTTCCTAGAGCACTCAGATTCTGAGGATTAGGATATTTATATGTTTATTATTACTCTAGAAAAACAAATCTCCATGATTCTTTCTGAGGTAGAATATTTTAATCTCCAAAGTTGACCGTTTATTTTAGACTAGAAAAGACACTTGCAAACATAGTGGAAACTGGTTGCAAAAATGACCCTGAACAAATAGAAAAACAATCCTTGAGACTCCACAACTGATTTTTATAGAAGAATTACATACAAGGAGTATAGACCCACAATCGATATCCTAAGAAAATCATCTGATATAAAGTTGCAATCCTCTGAAAGTGGTTGTTCTACAAAATTAATTCTTCAAAGTCAGCCCTTCAATACTTTATGAACTCAAACACAATGAAAATGCAGAAATTTGATTTGGAATGGGCTGGGAAAAGTAGTCAAATGGATTGACCATGATCTCAAAATTTTTAGGAAAGCTCAATTCCATGTTTACAATGTAGGGGAATGTTTAATTATTTATGAAACTCAACTGGGTACAGATTGTGGAATGTCAAAGTAGGGCATTCCGTAATTTTGCATTTGACACTTAGAAAACCAGAAAAAATGCAAACGAAAAGGTTATGGGAAACTTAACATATATTCTCATAGGGGTCTACAGATCGGTATGCTAACTCATTTTCATGCCTACAACAACTTGGAACACTCCTTATGTCCCGGGTATCAATCTAGCCAAAGATGCAGACCTCCAAAGTAGGTCACTTAGTAGACACTGAATATATGCACAAGTGCAGATTTAGGTAATGACCTCCAAATGACTATCTCCAAAACACATCTAATCTGACTCCTGAGAGATAAAACCCATTATAATTTCTTAATGATAGGTTCTGAACACACTCTCCAAGTGGTTTATGATGAAAAACTTCAGGTCTCTTTTTACTTGCATGCAAACTAGGGCCCTTACAAAAGCCTTTCGGGGTAGTGACTTGTGCCTTAGAGAAATTTTTAAACTTATTCACTCCAAAATTATCTAGAATTTTAGAGCTCCAATATTGGCTTTGATTGGGGATGCGTGCCCCATGTGGGCATGCAGAGGACTTAGAATCTTGTGGTAGAGAAGACCATTCAAAAATAATATCAGACTTTTCTCTTTTCTTCTCTTAAAAAATATGGTCCTTATTGAAAATGAAACACCACACAAATGAAATAAAAAGCAACTGTACAAACATATACAAATTTACAAATGGCCCAAAGCCATAAAACTGACATTAGCTCTTACTTCTATCAAACTTATGATTTTCATCCCCATAGATCAAAGGTAAGCTGAAATTGTTAGATCAAAGACACTACTAAATATCTTCAACATATCATATAAAAAATAACCAGCATACTTACCATCAACTGGAAACACCAAGTCATCAAACCACCATGAATGTTGATCATTGTGTGACACTAGAATATCACACCCTTTACCATCATTGACTTGCTGAAAAGAAAAATACTCCAGCTCCCTCACGTGGCTGTAATAAAAAATATATTGAACACTAGTTTGCACTGAAGAACAATTCTCATTTACAACAACACTTTGCAAACTAGGATAGAACATTTCTAAACAAAAAATTTTCTACAAGAAACCAGAGATAGCTTGCTGATCACAACTTGTATCAACATCCTCTAAAAAAGTATTGTAAATCAATGGTTCATTAATCACTTGCAAATCTAAGAAAACACATTCAGATTCATCCGTTTCTCCAACATCACGATGTATACAAGAATCCTTGACACTAAAATTTTCAAAATCTAAATCCATAACAACATAAGAATCTTCATACTCATCATATATTAAATTATCAAATTCCTCACATTAATATGCTTTATCATCTTGCAAAGCATCCAATCCAAGTATAGGAAAAGAATCAACAATACATGTGTCATATTTCAAAACCACATCAATATCATCACTATCAAAACATATATCCATTGGGCATGAAATTATAGTGTCACACTTAGAGGTATACCTCTAAAAATCAGTAGCTAAGAGTTCTGATATTTTCTCACTGCTTAGCGGGCATTGAATTTCATGTTCACCTTGTTTGGTCTCTTGGTCGATGTTGCAAATGTCTTCCCCATTAGAAACAAGGGATAAGACATCTTGGATCATGTCAATTTGTGCAAAGGAAGCACCACATCAACTTACATCTGCATTGTATTCATCCTCTTGTTGTTCACACAAAACTTCTTTAAAATGAAACAATAAATCTTCACTATTATACTGAGAAAAAGATAAATCCACAGACTTAATGGAAACATTTCCAACTGTAAATTCATCTTCATCATCTTGTTATTCATTGAATTCATTATCAGTATCATAATCATCATCACCAACATAATCAGATTCAACATCACTAGCACAATCAGATTCAACATCATCTACATAACTAGATTCAGATTTTTCAATCGAATCTATCCATTCTATATAACATTTAATACCTTCTTCTCTAAGAGATACAGATCAACTGATTGATTCAGGCACACAAATTTCTAAAAACAAATCAATCCATGCTAATTTTGGAAACTCAATGTCTGCTATAAGCTTATCAAATGCATTACAGAACCTTTCATAAAAAAATATAATGACTCTTTCTTCCTTTCTCCTACCCTTATTCTTAAAATCAATAAGGCCTTCTCTTGGATGATTTTCCCTCTCAATGAAATATCTCTATTAAATTTCTCAAGATCTCCCTGATAAATTTTAGATATAGAAAACATAGCTTGATCCATTAAAGTCAAAATCTCCATTTTAACCATTCCCTTAACAACACATCTTATTCTGTCACAAAAAATTCTATCTGGTTTTATGCAATCACTGAATTGACATAACAAAAACATAGTTTTGATTTTAACAACTGAAATTTCAACTAGGAAGTATGAAAAAATTCAAATTTAATCTCCCTTTTTTGTAGTGACTTCTTCACCTTATAAGGGATGTTTCTTTCTTATAAAAAATGAGGATTACCTAGACAAGAATTGTAGATGCTGCTCTTATTTCTTTTTTACTGGAAACATGACAGATCTAGAGCCTCCTTTGTAGCTCCATTGTGTTCTTTTCTCATAGAGTCACCACCTCCTTGCAGAGGAAAAAATTCAAACAAAAAATCCATTTGGAGGTTACATTCAATTCTGGGCTTGTTCCAACCAGCAAAGCTGCACAATCTTCTTTATACTCACTGCAATGAAAACACTTCCAAATTCTTAAACATAAATCTGAAACAAATTTTAGACTCTCTCTCTCTCTCTCTCTGTCTCTCTCTCACACACACACACACACACACACACACACACACACACACACACACACACACACACACACACACACACACACACACACACACACACACACACAAANCACACACACACACACACACACACACACACACACACACACACACACACACACACACACACACACACACACACACACACAATGAAATTATAGGTTTGATTTAGAAAAGAAAGGAAACAATCATCTTAAACTTGCTGATCTTAAACTTCACATAACAACTAATGGTTACACAATTTTACACAGGTACAAAACAACCAATATTCAAAGAGTTTAATAGAGTCACCACCCAGACAAATCTAGGATAAAATAAAACAATGATTTCTGGGATTTGATATGAACTTTAGAACACTAGAGGTTCTTTGAAAAGTTTAGAAAATTATTTTTACATCTATCCCCATTAGAGTCATCATTCTGTTAGCAATTTTTCTTGTAGAATCTTAATGTAGCATCAATGCTTGACTCTATGACTCCCAAATTCTGATTCTTGCAAGTAAAAGACTAATTAATGAGGATTAAATACTCCTTCACTTTGAGCTCCACAGAATTAGGAAGGTATACCTATTGAGACTCACTGCTTCACAGTGAATCTTAGAGTGGATTGAGTGTCTTGAACATGGATGTTTAGTAATCATACATGGAAAGCTGTAAAATAAAGATTTGGTTTAGTTTTTGGATTAACAGGCAACCCTCACCCAGACCAGTGCCAAATCTTAGGGTACAAAGTCAATAAGAATGCATCTCAACCATACTAGATTCACAATACTAACTGAAACCCAAACAAAATGCCTTACACCTTGCTCTTTGTAACTCAAATTTCAAATCATCATATTCACATATAAGTTCAAAACCCCCTAAAATATGCTTATAGGAATTATGTTTCCCTTAGAAGTAAGCTGAAACATATATCAAAACTTTCCTTACAAGTCTATGAAATTAAAATTCCTTACAAACTAAATTCATAAGAATCCAAACATATATCTAAAGACAATGAAAAAATAAGCATCCCAAATCTATTTCCATTCATCAAAATAACTTCAATACATTCTATATCTTCTCAGACTACTAAAATTCAAGAAACAAAGTCTGGAAAAGAAATGGCATTCTTGCCTTGATTGATCAAAAAATTTACCAACCCCTTTATGTTGGAGAAGAAAAAAGATATAGAAAAGCGGAAAAACAAAATTCGACCTTAAAAGACACCTGTCTTCATCCAAAAAACTTCTTCAAATATCTTCTCCTCCAAAATCTGATATTTGATCTAATTTCCTGTAACAAACTCTACCCACCCGCCTCTGCAAAAAATCTCTAGTGAATGTTCCTTTTCAAGTTTGAAATAAAATATTTTAAGAGATTTTGACAATGTCACATTATTTCAATTTATGCAATCTCATTCTATTTGTCGGTGCAAATTTGATTTTAGTTTCCCTTTAATATTTCTATTTATCCTTGCACAAGCTTTTGATCTTTAAATCCTTTTTCTTATGTATTTTTGCACATTTCTCTGTCTTGCGTTGGTCTCTTTTCTACTTATATTGCCCAAAACTCACCAAATTTTTCCACTTGTCACTTTTTGGTTCGCTCTCAAGTCTACATGGGTTCATTT
Source organism: Thuja plicata (assembly GCA_018584345.1). Taxonomy (NCBI): domain Eukaryota; kingdom Viridiplantae; phylum Streptophyta; class Pinopsida; order Cupressales; family Cupressaceae; genus Thuja; species Thuja plicata. The sequence continues at coordinate 1,794,830 of MU227982.1, read as the reverse complement.
GGAGATTCAGAGACTGCCTTTATCTCCTAATCTCTGAATGTTTTCAACTTAACTACCAAGATCTGAAGATTAAGGGATAACCTTATCTCTGAATGTTAAGGACTTGACTGTCATGATTTGGAGATTCAGAGATAACCTTATCTTTGAATCTCTAAATGATTTCTCCTTGAGTATGGTTGGATCATGAGATTCATCTCTGAATCTCAGAATGATTTCCTTAACTAAAGTTAGATCTAGAGACTTGGAGACTTCTCTTACCTCTTAATCTCTGAATGACTTCTTTGACCATGGTTAGATATAGAGACTTGGAGACTACTCTTACCTCTTGACCTATAAATCATTTTTCTAACCCCAGTTGCTTCTAGGGACTTGGATATTGCTCTATCTCTGAATCTCTAAATATTATCTTTCACCCTGGGTTTACCTGGAGATCTGGAGACTCCTCTATCTCTAAATCTCAGAATGATGTCTTTAACCTTAATTAGATCTATAGATAAGGAGACTGCTCTTACCTCTGAATCTTAGAATGATTTCTTTGACCCTAGGTTTATATGGAGACTTGGAGATTTCTCTATCTCTTGATCTCTAAATCATCTTGCTAACCCAAGTTAATTCTGGAGACTTAGAGATTTATCTATCTTTGAATGACTTGGGCTAACCGTGGTTGCATCTAGAGATCTAGTGACCAAGCTATCTCTAAATCTTAGAATGACATCCTCAACCCTAGTTAGATATCAAGATTGGAGACTAGTCTTTTCCTCTAAATTTTTGAATGACTTCTTTAGCCATGGTCAGATTGGGAGATCACGTGACCAAGCTATCTCTGAATCTATGAATGATTTCTTTGACTCAGGGTTTATCTAGAGATTTGGAGATTTCTCTTACCTCTGAATCTTAGAATGAAATCCTCCTAACCACTAAGATTTGGAGATCTGGTGATTGGGATTCTTAACCGCCATCTCTGGGTCACTGGATGTTTTTCCTAAACGCAGTCATCTTTCAAGATTGCGCGACTGGGCTCCTTAACCGCTACCCCTGAATCTCAAAATGGCTTCCTCTGCCATGTGTCACCATCTCATTTGTGTGCGGGTCCCTCCAAAAACATGTTTGTTATCAAAGGCATCTTCCTAGGCACACACATCAAGGCACCTCCTATGCACGGGTGCCAAGAACCTCTACTCTTCACTTAAAATTACCATGTATGTACTTTACCTTTTAAACATTGTTGAAATCCTTCACCCCACCAATGTGGGATATATGTTTTGCAAGTTTTTAAAGATTTACTTTCTGTGTGCCAAAAACATGTTTCTACTTACCCTCAACCAAGCATAATGTCCACACCCCCACTAGGCACATACACCAAGAGCTCTCACTCTTTCTTCTAGTTACATTGTAAGTGAAATCATATTTAAAATTTAAGAGACCCCACCTACAAGAAATATGGGATAAACGTTCTTTGCACATAGACTAAGCCTGCACAACACCTTTAAACATCCAATGTGTAGCTTTCTTGTAACACATATCCCACGCAACTCCTTCTTTACCAATGCACAGGCTCTTTGGAGCATTTACATCTGCCAAGTAGTATTTTACTTGAAGATTCTAAAGTCCTTTTTTTTAAAATTGCGTAGAACCTCCTCTGCATTTGCATTTGACACAACCTTTGTTGCTTGGGCAACTTTCTTTGTCTCCTGCATGGCATGTAAGGCATTTACACCTGCCAATTGTTTCTTTCTTGAATTATTTTTTAAACCATCCTTCGGGGATAACCTACCCAACATCTCTACCCTGTGAAACACTCCACTAATGCATTGCACATGATTCCATTTGCATTAACACCTGCCAATGTGTATTTGCATTAAATTTTTTAAACTCTTTTGACTTCCACCTGCGCAGACTCCTCTTCATCCAGCGCAAAATTTTCCTTTTACCATGTGCTATGTTGGTGTTTGAAAATGCTTATGCTATTTAGAAGAAACCAATATACCTTGAGACCAATATTAGGAATGGTTAATTCCAAGTATGAGAGCTCTGCAAGGTAACTGGACCAACTATAGGACAAGACTATCCTCTACACTTCTAGCTCTATAAAACCAAGGTGAGTGCACCTAATCCATATTGATATTTAACTCTTCTCAACTCCTTAGAACTTATGGATTTTAACAACAAATAAATGGAAAGAAAGTATGAAATAATAACCACTCATTCAGTGACTATTCTCTACCATGCAGGACCACAACCAACTACCACAAAACTTGAAAGGACTAAAAATGGTTTTGATATTTTTGATAGGGTAGAGTATAGCCAAGTGTATTTTGATATGTATCAAAATATAAAATACTGATTACTGATTAGTGCTTTATCCATTGGGAAACGATTCTAGTTCAGATACATGATAGAGAAACTAACTATTGTCAAGGACTCAAAACCATAAATATAGATAACTCCAGACCAAACACTTCTTAATAATCCTTATATAGAAAAACCCAATGATTCTATGTCTTATCCAAAGCAGCTTTTAATTTGATCCTTGATCAAAACTATGGACTAAAACATATACATAATGAAATCTTATGCAGTGAACTAGAAGATTCAAAACTCAAGAGGCAAGCAAAATGGAGAGACTTGAATAAGAATTGTTGTTTTAAGTACAAAGAGACTAATTTCAATTCCAAAATGTTTAAAATCATATACCACTTCAATAAATGCAAAAGAATTGTAACTTTATACTTCTATGATAATAGTCTCTAGATATATATCTGCTATACTCACTAGAATAATAGTAAAAAGGTTTAATGCCTTATGCTACTTGCCCAAATTTCCCAGCTTCTTCTAAATGACCTTGGAAATCCTTTTATAAGACAAGGACCACAACAAGCTTTGGATCATTTAGGGTTAGGGCTAAAAATTATTAAATATTACATGACAGAGAACATTAAATTCATTTCAACAATCCAAGCAGCTCTTTCATTCATTCTGGTAAAACATTCCATGCTCCAGTCTATAAGAAATATGATCTAGCCACCAACTTGTTGGGAAACTGAAGAAACATGCCTTGCAAAAGGAATAATAGATAGAATGTCTTGTCTACATTTATTATCTTAAGAACTTTTACCCTTCAGATCTACAGGAAGTCAACTACCTTTTCTAGGAAAGCTCAAGTTCTTGATAATCTGATCCATATGCATTATAAAACTCTGCGACCACTCCTCATTTATGGAAAAGAACATAACAGGATAAGCCAAGGGTTTAAAATATTATTTTAGAGGCTAACATAAACCCTAAGAAGATAATCTCTGATTAAATGTGCTCAGAAACACCAACCTCTCCTCCATACAGTATCCAATAAGTGTAAAAATATAGCCCAGAAGATTAGATCAATCCATTAAACTCTCTGCAGCAAGACGACATAGATCACCACTTAGAAAACGTGAGAAAGACTTTCATATATTTGAAAAGTAGTTAAATGGCTACAAACGGCGTGAAAATTACCATCAATGATCTAGATCTAAACTTTTTAGATCTTTAAAATAGAGCCGTAGATCCTTTTAGGTTACTTGGGCTTTCTAATCTGATCTTGGACATGTGGAACACAGGCGTAATGCCTCAAAGGATAGATCACAATCACTTTTGCATCAAGGCTTCATGCTCATCACATGATCCTTTTCGACTTAACTATGCTTTAATTTACTCTTTCTTACTGCATCTAGACCCACTGGGACATGTGTTTATCAGGTGCAATGCCTTAATGGATGGATTTTGATCACTTTTCCTTTAAGCCATTACACGATCCGTCTGATCAGAATCAATTAAACAAATATTTACTTCAATTAAAACTTGACAATGCTGGTCCCATTGACATCCACATGAAAATTTTATTGGTTCTGAGAAATTCTGTTATCTATCTAACCTGTGTTTACCGGGAAATCCACTTGTCAAGAAAGCACGATGCCTTGATCACTACATCTCATGCATCTTTTCATTTAGCCTTTATGCCAGCCACATAAACTATCTGAAACTGCTCAAATTTTACTTTATCTCTCTAACATCACCGTGGCCTGCCATAGACACGTGGCACTCAGGTGCATTTCCTTGATGATTAGATCTCAAGCAACTCTTCATTAAGGCTATACGTTGTCCGTTGGATTAAATAAGACTTGATAACACTTTAACTTCTTTACTCTGTCGCAGATCTGGACCCACCTGGGACATGTGGCCGATAGGTGTAATGCGTTGATGGTTAGATCTTGTGCATCTTTGTATTAAGGCTTCACGCCAACCACAGGATGAAATCTAACTTAATCACTTGATAATTGACATTAAACGGGCCCAAGATCTGATAGAAGTCCATATGTCGACCAGGTGCAATGCCTTGAAGATTAAATAACTTCATCTTGGTGGTTAAGGGATAGCACCCTCTACACAATCAAACCTAACTTTACCACTGATTAAATTTTCTTGATCTCTGACCATGGTCCTACATAATTCCATTTGTCAGATAGGCACGATGCCTTGATGGGTAAAAGGAGATCATCTCACGATCAAGGGATAACGCCATATGTAGGATTAAAATGGACATGCTCGGAAGATAAAATGGGTAAAGTATTTTTGGGGATGAAGACTTAGGAAATAGGGAAAAATTAAAGTGAACCCCGCCCGACTTAGGAAAAATGAAACCTAATAGTTTTAAGTGATAAAGTGGACCCTCTCAAAAACAAATTAAAAGAGATGATGTAAGCAACTTAAATTACATAAAAAGTAACTTCATTTATAACAGCTCATGAGGGTTTAGGGTTTAAGAAAGATTTTTTCATGAATGACTTAGGGCTTTAGGACAGTTTCCTAAAATAATTGCAGAAACCAGAAGTACAACCACAACACCATGAATTTTTTTAAATAGTGTTAACACGTTGCATGCTCTCTCATGACTTGTGCAGGAAGGGGGTATTGACCAAGGTTGGGAATTTGGCATAACACCAGCCAATTGCATTCCTTGAAAGTTTTAAATTTTTTGTTTTATTTCATGCACATGCCTCCATGGTTCACTACCTGCCAATTGCAATTTTCTTGGAGCTGTTAAAAATCCTATTGCTTCCATGTGTGGGCTCCCTTGTCCCAAAAACATTGTGCAACCCCTCTTTGTATTACCATGTGCACCATCCTACTTATTTAGAACAATGCACAGGTCCCTTCTTTTTGTAGTGCAACAATGAGTATACTTTAAAGGTTGTTGAGCTTGTTTTTACACCTGCCAAGTGCACTTGCGTGTATGTTTTGAAGTTTTTGTTCCATCTCCATTTGTGCAGGCTTGTTTTTCCATACTCATGTGCAACTTTCTCTTTATGCATTTCACATGCTTCATTCTGGACTCCTCTTTTTGTCTTCTTGCATAATCTTATTTACCAATGTCCATGCATCTCTTTCAATTCACATTTATCTTCATGGTGTTTACACTTTCCAAGTGCAATTTGCACAAGTTTTAAATCACATTCTTTGTCCACTTGCACTCTCCCTTGTCCATGCGCAGGGATGGATTTGCAGCTCCGCATACTCATTTACCATGATCAAGCCCAATGGTGCTCAATGAATATTATCTTGGCTAAGGCGTTACTTCTGTATCAATAGTGCTTGGTTTGTCATCTATCTGGTGACTAACTTGTAGTAACCATGAGTGCATGCGTTTGGAGAATAGAAGGTCATTCATTTCAAAACATAGATGGGATGCACATAGCCATGAAGATTGAAACCTTTGTGAATAGAGGTTGACAAAGCCTCTTCAATTTACTACAATGTAGCCCATTTCACAATTGGACCATGAAGCATTGAACTGGCGACCATTAGAACCAATGTTTTATACCCTTGCAAATTGATCTCACTAATAACATTTGGCCTCTAGAAACGGCTTTAAAAACTGACTAAAAGGCTTCCTAAAGAACTCAGATCTAGAGGATTAGGATATTTCTATGTTTATGATTACTCTACAAAAACATATCTCCATGATGCTTTCTAAGGCAGACTGTTTTAACCTCCAAAGTTGACCATTTATTTTAGACTGGAAAAGACACTTGCAAATACAGTGGAAACTGGTTCCATAAATGACCCTGAACAAATGGAAAAACAATCCATGAGGCTCCACTACTGATTTTTATAGAAGAATTACATACAAGGAGTATAGATCCACAATCAATATCCCAAGACAATCATCTGATATGAAGTTGCAATCCTCTGAAAGTGGTTATTCTGCAAAATCAATTCTGCCTATACTGAGAATCTGCATAAATTGCCTTTGGATTTGATTTCACAAACCCACCAAATGCACACCTTATGATCAAAAACCTTAGACATAGATTCACTTTCACATAGGGATTATGAAACTCCAAATAGCTCACTCTGATGATCAAGTATTCAACCAGAATTAATCTTCAAAGTCAGCCCTTCAATACTTTATGAACTCAAACACAGTAAAAATGCAAAAATTTGATTTGGAATGGGCTAGGAAAAGTAGTCAAATGGATTGACCATGATTTGAAACTCTTCAAGAAAGTTCAATTCCATGTTTAAAATGCAAGGGAATGTTCAATTCTTTATGACACTCAAATGGGTACAAATTGTGGGACTTCAAAGTAGGGCATTCCATAATTCTGCATTTGACACTCAGAAAACCAGAATAAAATGCAAATAGAAAGGCTTTGGGAAACTAAACATATAAAATCACAAGGGTTTCCAGATGGGTATGTTGACTCATTTTCTTGTCTATAACAACTTGGAACACTCCTATGTCCCAAGTATCAATTTGGCCAAAGATGTAGTTCTCCAAAGTAGGTCACTTAGTAGACACTAAATACATGCACAAGTGCAGATTTAGGTAATGACCTCCAAATGACTATCTCCAAAACACATCTAATCTGACTTCTAAAAGCTGAAACCCACTATAATTTCTTAAAGATAGGTGTTGAACACACTCTCTAAATGGTTTCTCATGAAAAACTTCAGGTCTCTTTTTAATTGCATACAAACTAGGGCCCTTTCAAAAGCCTTTTGAGGCAGACTTGTGCCTTAGAGAAAATTTTAAACTTAGTCACTCTAAAATTATCCAAAATTTTAGATCTCCAACATGACATAGAGGAAAAGTGATTGCACTTTAACGAAGAACCTCAAAATATCAAGCTTTCATTGGCTGCAAACAGTGTCAATCCATTTGGAGAGATGAGATCTGTTTACTCTATGTGGTCTATTTTTGTCATCAAAAATAAAATTCCTCCATGGATGGAAATAAAGAGGGAGAAAATTATGTTGGCAATGATTTTTCCAGGTATTTTATCATTTAACAGTTATCTGCATGTAATTAAAAATTTTGCAGTAAAATGGTCACAATGATTATGTAATATTTTTGTTCATTCAACTAGGTAAGTACCAAGTTAAAGATATGAATGTATATATTGATCCGTTTATCAACAAGTTTATGGAGTGATGGAATGGTGTCACTATGTATGATATCTCTAGACCAATAGGACAAAGACAATTTTAATTTTATGCAATGTTTGTATGGACAATACATGATGCCCCGGGGCTAACACATTTTTCTAGTATGTTATGGTGAATTCAAGTTGCACATGATAATTCTAATTATAAAAATTAACATATTTAATCCAATTGTATCATTATCTTGTAGGTCTTCAAACAAAGGGGAAATTTGCATGCCCAGTTTGTGGTCCAAAGATGAAATATCGTCATTCAAAATGTTTAGGAAAGTAGGTGTTCGATGAGCATAGGCACTTTCTCCACAAAAATCATAAGTATCAAATTACTGAAAAACATCTTTTCAACGGGAAAGAAGAGACAACATCAAATTCATGAAGAATGACACCTTACCTATGGAAGTTGGAATACAATAGAATTAATCGTCAAGGTACTACCAGTCCACCTAATGGTTTATGTTTAGAATTTATATATTTCTATTGTATTTTTTTTGTTGATTATGCAATTGATGACCATGAAGGTTGTCAAGGCATTACTGAGCACCTTCCAAAGGGACTAAAAAGTTATCCCAAACTATTTAGTAGGTTTTTCTACTACGAGTAGCTACAAATTGTACATTTGTTTGATGCTATACATATTGGAATGAATGTAACAGAGACATTGTGGAAAATATTGTATGGAAGATGTGACAAAGAAAAAAATGTCAAAATTTGTAGTGACACTCGGGAATCCAATCATGCAATGAAATTTTTTATTGAATCAAATAGAAATGAAGACCAAATTAATATAAGTGCCCTTCCTTGGTTATTAATAGAGCAGTAAAGTGATGCCATAAAAGAAGTCATTTGAAAAATTTGATTTCTCACAGGATTTGCTGTGAAAATAAGCAATCTCATATCAAAGAAAAGTGAATTTGGGTCAGGGTTGAAAATGCATGATTAACATACCTTTATCAAGGTAAGTCATGTACTTTTGTATTTAAAATATATTTGTAAACTGCATGTACTTTTCATTGTATTATGTGAGAAAATAATGACATGATTATTTTATAATTGTTGCAGTACGTGCTAACCCTATCTCTCCCAGAGAACTTTGAAAATAACATCAAACAAGTGATATATGATCTTGGAAAATACATGAGGTAAGCAGTGATATCTGTTCAATTTGTTATACATATATATATTTATTTTATTTGCAATTTTTTTTTCTTGTTATGTAATATATTGTAAAGTCTCGTATTTATATATTTTGTGTCTTGAATGTCTTGTAGGTGGTTGTCATCTAAAGAAATTCATAAAGGATATATAAAATATTGGAAGAGAAGAATTCCTCATCTAATGTGTGAAATGAAAAAGTGTGTACCTTAAACTTTTTTCAATGCACAAGAATACTACCTCATATACTAAGTTGAGGAGATTGAATTGTGTGAACTTGTACACACTCAGTCAATGTGGATGATTGAGAGGAACTTGAAATTTTTGAAGGCTTTGGTTTGAAAAAGAGAACATCCTAAGGGTTCTATGGTGGAGGGATATATGGTATACCAAACTATGGTGTACATTATTTATTGTCTTCCTAATCTTGCAATAAAGATCTATATAGATCGCATTTGGGATCTCAACTATTAGTAATAACTGAGAGGGTGGGGGGGTAAATCAGTGGCCTCAAAAATAAGTCCTTAAATCAACCCTTCAAACTTAGTACCACAAAGTATACCTCTAGTTATCTTCAGTCCTATAAGATGAATTTCTTGAAATTATTATATCAAATTACTACTTATCGGAATGCTTTGTAAACCTTCTTCTGTATGTTTACTGATAAGCAGTCTTTCTATTTACCGAAAAACAGGAAATAACTAGTGTATACCGATCAATCTAGATTTACTTAAGTGAAATGAAAAATAATAAAATAATGAATCATAGACACATTAACACATGGATTTTTAACATGGAAACCTTTTTATGGGAAAAACCACTGGGACCGGTACCCCAAATTTTCACTCTTCTGAAGTGAGCTCGGTTAAGAGACAACCTTGTTAAAGGTTACAAACATAATATTAGGTGTGACCTTGTTAGAGGATTTTAAATAATAGTTTGTCACTTAGTATTTGGCATCTAATGCTACCATCCTTGATCAAACACTCACTTGGCCCGTCAATAGGTATTGGGCATATCCAATGCTACTTTGTATGATCAAACTTTTTGATACTCCTTGGGATGTATCTCAATTACAAAAGACTTTTAAGTCTTGATCGGTTAAGAGACTTGATGCTTCAATGGTTAAAATAAAAAAATAAATTGATTTGTTCACATATACAACTTTAATTGCATATTTTCAAATCTATTGTAAGTACATTACCTTTCTGATCAATATTATCAATTCAATACCTTTGCTCCACACTGTTCTGCTGTGTGATGTTGTATCTTTGTTCATTAGTGTCTGTAAAATTTATCTCTTTCCTCAGCTTGATTGATCAGGTCTGAGTGAAGAATTTGTTCTCCTTCAAAATATCTTCAGCATCTACTCTCTTTTCAATCCCCTTCTACTTTCATAGTGGATTAGGTTGTCTCTTTATAGACATGATATCACCATTTCTAGGTTCTTGATTTTCTCAATCTTTAAAGAAAAACTCCAGTTTTATCATGTTGAGATCTTCTTGCCAACTGGACAAAGAATCTTTAAATCCTTTACTTATCTCCGGCTTTATCTTATCGATTAAAATAATGATAGGTATAGTTAAGTCTATTTTTAGCTCTTGACAACTAAGTATTTTGTCATTTCTGAACTCTCTGTTCTGTTGGTCAATACTTCAATTAGTCATTGGTGATAACTGACTGTTTCATCGGTGTGACTTTAGTTGTATTCAAGATCTCCATCCATTGGGTTACTCTTTGCTTTTCTCATTGGGAAACACTATGAATTTTCTCATTGGTAATGCTATGCATTTTTCTCGTTGGGTAACACTTTGACTTTTCTCTTTTACTCTGATTGTTGGTGTGCACTCCGTCAGTGTATACAGTCACTTTGTGAATACTTGACTTATATGCATTACTGATAGCTTAGCCTTTGATTCATCAGTTCTTTGAAGTCTTTTAGCAATATTTCCATGACCATACATATTATATCAAGTTGACATCAATGAAAATACAATATATTAACGGATTTAATGTCTTGCATAAACTATCTATGACTTGGTGATCATCAACTTAACATCTTCAAACATTCAATCAGTTATAGTTCATCACTCGACACCATTATAAAATTTGAAGGGAAGTACTTGGTGGGGAAAGGTAGATTGAGGAATGTAAGAGGTAATGAATTATAAGATGTTTTTGTAGTTAATTAATTCTTAATATTCAACATTAATCGGTTGTAAGTCATCTATTTATTTTTTGTACAGTTTCTCGAGAGTGGGATGCAATACATTTGTATATTGAAAATAATCAAGATTGGATTACGGTATAGATTGAACAATAACATCATTTTGGTCACATGGGAAGGTGTGTCACCCTTGAATGCTTATCCTCCATTACTGATGACTCCTACCGCTGCAACTTCCTGCATGAAGGGAATTTTGAAAGAGACTTCCGCTATCGCTTCCCGCTTGTCAAGTTCTGCTGGTCCATTAGCAGAATGCGGCATGGGATGGCATTCTATGGGGTTCCCTTAGCCTTCTATGGCTGGGGCCTATGGTTTTTCTGGTTCTTCTTCCTATGCTGATGTGGTGGCTTTTGAAGCAGATATTAATGTGACTTCATCCTATGTTCTTCCTCTTCCTGGGAGGGGGGATCGCCAACCCAGATCCATTACGCCTATCTCTGTAAGTGACCCTTTATTTGTAAATCTGGAAATGGATATAGTTGATGAGATTTTTAACCATGCAGAGGACTATTCCTCTTTTGCTACTATTTTTAGATTCAAGGGTTTTTGGTCCTCTCTTTCGGATTTGCATGCCTAGATGTCCAAACATTGAGAGCCTTTTTTGTCTAATTCTATTCATATATTCCCTATGGCAAGAGGCATTTTTATTGTAAAATTTGACAATATAGAAGATCGGGACACTATTTTGCATAGTTCTTTTACTTGGGAGGAACATTTTCCCTTGATGGAAAAACCTTGGCATAGGGATTTTGATCCTTCTAGTGAATCTTTCAATAAAATACCCTTATGGGTGAGGCTTCCAAATCTTCTCCTGCATCTCTAGATAGACTCTGTCCTAGAGGCTATGGGCGAGACTATTGACAATTTTCAGATGGTTGATTCAGGTTCTTCTAACATCTTTCACCCTACATATGCTCATATCCTTGTGGAGGTTGATGTCTCTAAGGGTCTTTCTAAGATGCTGACTCTGGCCTCTCCTCGGAACTCTTAGATCCAGACCCTTGATTATGAGAGAATTTCGTTCAGATGCAAAAAGTGCCACAATACTAGCCATATTGCTGCTGAGTGTTTATCATATAGGGTAAAATCAAAGAAATTGCCCTCTTGGTGGGTGGGTATTGATGACCACCATTATACGGTTCAAAAAATTTCTAAGGATGGGGGTATGGATGACTGTCCATCTCAGGTTTTTCCTGCTACTAATGCTTTTAATGTCACTGTTAAGGATGTTGTCTTGGAGGATGTTTCTTTTCCTATCCCAGACACTATCTTGGGTTAGAATGATGTTGTTGTTTTGTCAGGTGATGCGACTGTTGTCCCTGCTCGTATGGCTGATGTTGTCTCTATTTCTACTATCCTGAAAGTTGGTGTTATGGTTTTTGGTGCCCAGTTTCCTCTAGGGGGTTGTTGGCCCTGTCCCTATCGGGATTGCCGAGGTGGACAACCCTGCCTCTCAGGTTGTGGGTTTCTCTACTAAATCTTTGTCTTGGCAGAATGACACATTGTTGAAGAAGGAAGGATAGAAAACTATCAAAGGAAAGAAATTAAAGTCTCCTAAGCCTCCTTTTGATATGAGTTTAAGGTCACATAAGGGTGGGACTATATGATTATCTTGCTGCCCTTTTTGTGATGACTGTTGTTCTAGTCTCAGTTTCTTTTTTGTGGGAGTGATTTATTGTTCCCTTTGGTGTGTTTGGTGTTGTTTCACTACTATTTTTTGGTTCTCTTAAAGCTCTATCTTTCAGTTTTTTATTGTAAAAGGTTTCAGGTCCTTTCAAAACCTATTTTTACTTTATCATAACATGGGAAGGTGTGTCTTCATTGGTTAAAGAGGCTCATCGTAATGGAGATTCTAATGTTATGCAAAGGGAAATAGATTTAGCATATGGTTTAAGAGATCTTTAGGTACGTATAAATTTTTTAACACCCGTATGTTTATCAACTCCCAATGCAATAATTTTTACATGCTTGACATATTATTGCAGGTCAAACACCACAAGGCTATATTTTACAATGGTCATAAATTTTGCATCAAAAAATTGGATGACACGAAGAAAACTTGTGATTCTGGGATAAGTGCAGTCTTTTAGGTGACTAATATTTCATCTAGAAATGACTTACATCCTCAAGAGTCTCAAAATGGATACTATAGAATTTTGGATGATATACTTGAGTGTGACTTTAATTTCTTCAGATTAGTTATCTTTGTCATTAGATGGTACATGCTACAACTTAATTAAAATGATCCTGATAGAACTATTATTGAACATGACAATGAATTTCCAATGATTAATACAAGGTGGTTTGAGCCAGTTGGAAATGAGCCCTATGTTCTTCTAAGCCAATGTGAGCAGGTATTTTACTCAGAGGTTCTACATAAACCAGGTTGGTCTCTTTTTGTTAGACACAATCCAAGATGAAGGCCGATAAGGTATAATGAGATGGAAGAAGAAGATTAGGAACAGGTAGAAGATGATATAGATGATTATCACGATTGATAGTAAGTTGATAATGCTTCTAACACAACTTTTCTTGAAGAATAAGAAGATGATGATGATGATGATGATGATGATGATGATAATGATGTTGGAAACATTGAGAGGGGGGGGGGGGGAATCAGTGTTTAGCTAATTATTCANATGATGATGATGATGATGATGATGATAATGATGTTGGAAACATTGAGAGGGGGGGGGGGTGAATCAGTGTTTAGCTAATTATTCATTTTTACCACTTTAAACATAAATCAATTAGATATCACTTGAAGCTTAACACAAGATCACATAACACATAATATGATTACAGGGAAACCTTGATTAGAGGAAAACCCCGGTGGGAATTAGTACCCAAAAATATTGCACTAGTATAATGAACCTGTTAAAGTTCCTTTGCCATATTAGGAGCAGTCTTTACAATGCAAGTACAATGACATGGCTAAGGGTCTAACCCTGTTAGGAGTCTTTTACAAACAAACCTATTAGGGGTGAGGAATCACTGTCCAAGAGCTCATTGCTCAATGAGAAATAAGGCTACAACCTCCTAAGAATAGATATGCACTATATCCAAGAGTGAACTACTGTATGTGACACAGATGTCTGATCAGTTCCAGTTATGCGTTTATGCTCTTATCTTCTTTAAGGGCTTTATCTCATACTGAAATCTTCATACTGCTCTTCTATATATCTTCTCTGACTATTTCTTTGTTGCTTCAAATATATCTTTACATTATATATATATATATATATATATGTTTATGCCTGAATAGATGCGACTATAAAAAAGACCTTGGTCGGCCCAAAAACAACATACACAACACTTCCAAATAGATTGGCTTAAGTGTGTTTACAATAATGTTTAATACATGATTACAAACTTGTTACAATAGGCGCTTAGCCTTTACATAACAAAAGATTACACGCTAATCAAAATCATGAAGTCGGCTTCATACTCTATATTCTGAACTACTAGTGTACTTGTTCTTTCTGTAACTTGTCCATACTGCCATTCCATACCATGTGTGTATAGGATAAGCATAAAAAAATACCATAGAGCTTAAGTATCAACGCACATATCCTGATGTTGTCGTATGCACGTGCGCTGATGCTCTGTTTGACTGCAAGTCATTGTTTTGATCTGTCTTCTACACTTAGTCAATTTTCACTTCATAGTTTACTGTCAAAACTTCATATGACTTTGTTGCCATAATGACAACACAAAATAAGCCATATACTCCCTGGGAGTCAAATTTCCAATAATCTCTCCCTTTTTCATTAATGGCAACAAAGGAATGTGTCTAAGTTACTCAAAATTGACTAACATCAAAAACAATATATTTTCTTCTCTTAACATATACTATATATTTCTTTGCATATATATATACACTTCTCCTCATACATAAATTACTCCCCCTTTGACATTAATGAAAAAGGTGTCAAAATTGTAAGTCTTTAAATACTTACTCCATGTATACATCTGGATAGGCTATATGCAGATTCTTCATCTCTTGCTGCCAAAATGCCTTTAGTGCATCAATTGTTTGGAGATGGGCACATAAGGCATATGTAAGATTTTCCATCTTTGTCAAATCCATGTTGGGTCCTTGATTATAGGTAGCAATGGTTGCATCAATCTGTTTAATGTTCTCATCCATAACTGCTAAGGAGGGTGCAAGTGCATTTCTCAATTGAGTCTTCCTGATCCTAATCTTACTGATCTCCATTTTAGCTTTTTCTATCTTGTCCAGTTGACCTTGATAGATATTATTGTAGATGTTCATGTCTTGCGTGGATGTTTCAACTAATTTTATAACATTTTCAACCAAGATATCTTCCTTCTCTATCTTTTTGATGTGTTCAGAAGTGAGTTTGCATCTGTCCATGCAGTTTGCTATATCCTTCCTGCCGTTTGCTACCAATTCTTTCAACATAGACTGACCAATCTTTAATGAGTTTAGATCTAAGGTAAAGTTCTTTACTAGTTCATTTAATCTTTCCTTTTTATACTCATCTTCTACAATTCTCATGGCTAAGTCTACTAAGCTTGTAAAATGTGCTTTGAAGCTTGTTAGGATGCTGTCTACATCATCAACTGATTGAATTTTTGCTACTTTCTTGTCCACAGGCACTAGGTCATTGAAAATTTTTACTGATTCCAAGAAGAGAGGGTTTCTCATAACCTGTTTCTCTTTGGCTTTTTTCCATGGCTAGCACACTAATCTTTATTAAATATTCTTCTCCCCATGCATCCACACTTGCTAAGTCAGGAGTTAAACTTGACAACAATGAGGTAGATGGTTGAATGGATGGTATTCTGACTAGTATCCATGCATTCACTTTTAACTGGGATCTCCATGACTGGTGTCTCATTATTTTGATTATCTTCCTCTTTATTCAAGTCTGTTAAATCTATAGAGGGAACTTTATCTTGTTGCAAAGATGCGTCATCAGTGCATGCCTTCTTTGTCTCTTCCGATTTTACAAATAATTTTTCAACTTTATCCATATCATTATCAGAAGTGGTCATAGATATCTTGATATCATCAATCACTATAGTATCTCCTAAATCTTTTTCTATATCAGAGGCTATTGAGCCTAAGGGCGCTAAAACCTATGGACCTATCTTAGGTACATTTTGAATTACTCCTTCTGTAACCTATTTTGGAGGAACTGGAGTTGCCTTAGCTATAGGCGCCATTGATGGATACATATGTCTATCCAAAAATAATTGCTCAAAATATTTCTGAGTCTCTTCACTAACCAGATCATACTCCTTATTCATGATATGGAGAATTCTTGTTTTGGTTCTTAGGTGTGGCTTTACTAAATCCAACAGAATGGCTTTTTCATCATGCAATCATATCGGGAGAAGACTATCTAGTGTTTCTTGTCTTATCCTCATATCCTCTTCAATTTCTTACCTCTTTAATATGTCAATTATGTTCCATAACTTGTCTAGTATGACTATTTTGAGTTCCAATACTGTCCTCTTGAAATTAATCATGTGAGAGATGATCATAGAATGAATCTCTGATTTGTCTATCTCTTGATATTTGTCATATACATTCTTGAGAGATTCTAGTCTTCCTTCATTAACAATTCTATTCTTTAGAACAGTTAGACTAGGTCTAAATCCTACCTCAGGAGGGGCTTGAGTGTTCTTTACCTTGTTCCTTGTGGTTCTTGAAGATGGATGACTTGTGGGGATTTGCTTCTTCCTTCTAGCCATCTTTCTAGGTACTGATGGTGGAGATGCTTCTAGATCAATGGTGGTTGATGGTGCAGATGTATCTTCATTTGATTTCTTCTTCTTCTTCTTCTTCTTAGGCATATCATCAATCTTTTCCATTTTTACTTCTGTGGGAGTATTCTCAAGTTCTTTGGCAATCTTAGCTTCCCTAGCTCTATCTAGGTCTTCTTGTGTAACACCATGAACTTTTAAGATATTTGAGGTAATCCTTGATGCCTTCCTTTTGTTATCAACACTATATAAGACATAATTAACTTGATTTGTCTTTTCTCTGTATGTGCCCCATCTAGATTCATTTGGATGTTTGGGTGCAGATAGGAGGACTTGTGCATAACCTTCCAGAACATGTTCTTCAACTTCATAACTGAGAGGGTGAATCTATTTTTTTCTAGGCTCAATTTCCTCAATGCAAGTGCAATCAGTTTCCACCATGAAACATATGGTCTCCTTGTACTTCTCAACTATTTTCTCAGATAATCTGAACCTCTTCTGCATTTTTATCCTGAATGTCTTGAAGTCCATGTCCATAGAGTCCTTCACACTACTCTCTAATGTGGCTTTCAGTGAAATTTGTGACATAGTGGGTTTGCTTTTGTCTAGGTAAAGATTTGCAACCTTACCTACTATGTGGAAGTAGAGATATATGATTAGTGAGCCAAACCTGAATATCTTGCTCTTGTCATGCTTACTAGCTTGGATGTTGTTAATCAATTGAGCACACAATATCTCACATAGGTTGTACTAAGTATTATCTTTCACCATTTTTATTGCTGCTAAGATAGTAGCTGCAGATACACTGTTTAGTCTACTTGCATGCTGAAATTTATAACCTAGTATCATGGTGACTAGTTTTATGTCACCTTCCTTGATGGGATCAAATATCATACCACGCCTATCACTCTTGGATAAGCATGCTTTCTCAACCTATTTCTTAACATCTTTACCAATTGGAAGAACTTATCCAGTCTTAGGAAGTCTAGTCATGTTGTGGATTAGCTCTGCAGTAATACTGATAGGAAACTCACCTATCCAGTATAGATCATCATGTATCCTACTCAGTAATATCTTCACCTATTTTGTATCATATAACTCGTGTGCATTGGAATACTCAAAGATAGGGTTATCCGTGAGATGCGCATATTCATCCTTGAATGTATAGTCTAGTTTCATCATGGAACCCATGAGAGATGCAATGTTGTTGTCTCCAACTATTTCCTTCTTGTAATAAACATATGCGTGGATGTCTTCTAAATGTATGACTCCAAGCGGAGTCCTAGAGAATGATCCTTCAACATCATCTAGTATGGACTTGAATGGATTCTTCTTAAAGACAAATCTCTTCCTTTCAGCAATGTCAAATATAACAGGGGTTGCCATACTTACTTGCAACTTGGTTAAGTAGGGTTTCAAGATGATCTTGAAACAACGCGACTGCTAGGGTTCCGTTCCAATCATTAATCCATTCACAAAACAACTAATCCTTTAAGCTGTAGTGCTTTGATGCTCGATGCTTATTTTATTTTTGAATGCTTCAATCTCAAATGCAAAGTGAGGCTTTTAAGATCTTTTGCTAATTTTTATAAAGGTTAATTCCATTTAATGCTCATTTCTGTAAAGTGGTTTACAGAGAGAATTTCAAAATTTGTTCTGAATGAAGTAAAGGAAATGCATGAATGCATACAACCATAATTCATGATCACATGCATGAATCCATAGGTGCATACTCAGTGGTGAGTATACCAGCCATGCAGGGCTTCAAAGCTAGAATAGCTCCCGTTAAGACCATGAGGGTTAACTATCCAGAAGTAGAAGGTGCATCCATTAAGGATGCATCTACTACCTTGTTCTCTTCATTATCCTTCTTTACTTAGAACCATATTTTATATGAGTTAGCTTTAGATTCCACAAACTTAACTTCTCCTGATTCTTCAAACAAAGACTTCTTAGGATTCTCTTGTCCTTTTGTTTTTGATCTGCAAGACCTTGAGATGTGTCCAGCCTTTCCACATGAGTGAAAAATTGATAGGAGGTCTGATTTTGTTATTCATCATGCTACATTTCTTGTCTGTGTGTCCATTGTAGTTACATATCTAACATGTAATGTTCTACAAGTCTCTTTGAGGTTGATTTATGATTGAATTGAGTTTGATTCCTTTGGTTCAGTTGTGGCTGATTTCTTTGATTTATTTCACAATGAATAGCCCTATGACCAAACTTATTGCAGGAGTAACAGTAAGTATTGAAGGGTCTTACATTCTTACAATCTCTTTCCAAGTGTACATGCTTGTTACATGCATAGCAAGTATGGTTGACTGCCTTGTGTTTATCTTTTGGTGGTTCTACTTTAGTCTCTTCATGACTTTCAGTTTTCTTTTCTTCTAAAGATTCTGTTTGAGCTTTATTTCTTTCGTGTAATGAGTTGATCTCAATTTGAGCTAGACTGTATCCCATACCAGTGGTATCACCTTTTAGTTTTTGTGCATAAAGTTGTGATTGAATTAAATCAGAACTTATGTGTAGTTTGTCAATCTTGTCTTTTGCTCCTAATAATTCATATTCAATCTTCTTCTTGATGTTTTCCAATTCCAAGACTTTCATATTGGCTTGTATGAGTTCTTCATCTAACTATTTATTTTCTTTGTTCTTCTCTTCAATAGCTATTAGGCTATCAGTTAACTGATCATTCAATTCTTCTATCTTATCTTTCAAAGACATGTTCTCTTCATTCAACTTTTTGACCATTTTTCCCAAATCTTTTGCAGAGAAATCTTTCAGATCTTTCCTTAGTTTCTTGATAAGAATTTGAGAGCCATCAACCTTTAGTTTAAGTTCCTCATTTTCTTTTTCAAATCTATCTAGATCTTCAAGGGCTGCTTCAAGATTATTTTTCATATGTTTAGCTTCTGTTGAATCCATGATCTCCTCAAGTGGTTAAAATTTTCTCTCAAAGGACCAGAGCTTTGATACCAATTGTTGGAAACACTGAGAGGGGGGGGGGGGGGGAATCAGTGTTTAGCNGGGGGGGGGTGAATCAGTGTTTAGCTAATTATTCCTTTTTACTAATTTAAACATAAATCAATTAGATATCACTTGAAGCTTAACACAAGATCACATAACACATAATATGATTACGAGGAAACCTTGATTAGAGGAAAACCCTGGTGGGAATTATTACCCACAAATATTGCAATAGTATAATGAACCTGTTAAAGTTCCTTTTCCCTGTTAGGAGCAATCTTTACAATGCAAGTATAATGACCTGGTTAAGGGTCTGACCCTATTAGGAGTCTTTTACAAAAAACCCTATTAGGGGTGAGGACTCACTATCCAAGTGCTCACTACTCAATGAGAAAGAAGGCTACAACCTCTTGAGAATAGATATGCACTATATCCAAGAGTGAACTACTGTATGTGACACAGATGTCTGATCAGTTCCAGTTATGTGCTTATGCTCTTATCTTCTTTAAGGGCTTTATCTCATACTAAAATCTTCATACTGCTCTTCTATATATCTTCTCTAACTATTTCTTTGACACTTCAAATATATCTTTACATTAAATGTATATATGTTTATGCCTGAATAGACGCGACTATAAACAAGACCTTAGTCGGACCAAAAAAAACATACACAACACTTCCAAATAGATTGGATTAAGCGTGTTTACAATAATGTTTAATACATGATTATAAATTTTTTACAATAGGCGCTTAGCCTTTACATAACAAAAGATTACACGCTAATCAAAATCATGAAGTTGGCTTCATACTCTGTATTCTGAACTGCTAGTGTACTTGTTCTTTCTGTAACTTGTCCATACTGCCATTCGTACCATGCGTGTATAGGATAAGCATAAAAAAATACCATAGAGCTTAAGTATGAATGCACATATCCTGATGTGGTCGTACGCACGTGCACTAATGCTCTGATCGACTGCAAGTCACTGTTCTATTCTGTCTTCTACACTTAGTCAATTTTCACTTCATAGTTTACTGTCAAAACTTCATATGACTTTTTTTCCATAATGACAACAAAAAATAAGCCATATACTCCCTAGGATTCAACTTTCCAATAGATGATGATGATGATGATGATGATGATGATGATGGTGATGATGTTGATGGTGATCATGATAATGACATTGATGATGACGACGATGAAGACAATGACAATGATGGTGGTGGTGGTGATGTTGAAAATGATGATGATCATGGTGATGAGTTGGATGAAGAAGAAGATCAATGACATGAATGAAATGTACATTTATGTGATCACTAGTTAATCCTATTTAATATTGATTTCTTGATAGAAATGTACAGTCATGTGATCAATTCTTAATCTATATAATATTGATTTCCTGATAGAAATGTACAATATGCGATCAATTCTTAATCTAATTAATTCATGATGTACTTTTTAATGTTTTTAATTCATATGTGATGCTTATGGTTTTTAATGTACCTACTATGTAATTTCAAGTATATGTATCATGAATGTTTTATCTAACATAAGATAATTGAATTACATATGCAGGAACCCGAACCCCTTTCACAAGCATCACACACAGTCTCATGGATCGAAAGGTATAAGTCAACACACCTTATAGATATTAATGTCTTTTACAAATTTCAAAATATATCTCATTACTTGCTATCTCTCATTTGATGGAGTGCAGGTAGCAGAAAAATAGGTATTTTTCATATGTGTCTTCCTCGAGCGAAGGAAATATAGGAATGGAAGAAGAAAGTGAGACATGTAGTATGTCTGAATTAGGGAGGTCAACAAGAGGTCAAAAGACTAGAAGGAAATTCAATAAATGCATGAAATTTTTCCTTGCTCAAGGGGGGTCATGTTCTTATGATGATGAGAGAAAAGGCGACATCGAGGTTCCCTTAAGGTACCAACATCTATAGAAACAATGGGTCCCCAAGGAACTTCCTCTAATAAACATTGATTTTAGTGTTAAAGACAAGATATATTGCATAGCACCATTTTCATTACATGGTTTGGGATTATTTTACATGGATGGAATAAAGGTATCTTACAAAAAATTATCGAATTGATGGAGTATGTTGGACCTTGTTATGATTACAAAAGTTTGATGCGTTCGATATAAACAAAGTATGTGTAGGTATGCAATCTTGGAAAATTATATTCAATAAAAAGACAACAAATAAAGTAAAAGAGTGGCTATATATATTGACGGAGGCCAAAATAATTAGGGAATATTATATTTTTTATAAATAATACGCGACTTGTGTCAACTATTAAGTAACCTAATTGTATATTTGAGGCGCGTGAGGGAAATCATGTATTTATATGCGTGATAAAATCAATACGTGCAGGTGAAGAGTTTCTTATTGATTACAATTTGAATCACATAGATACAAAAAATTTCACTATCATGGGGTGCAAATACGTACTATGCACCATTAAATAATTGATTTTTTTGCTAACATTTTAATATTTGAGTCTTTTTGTAATGTTGAATCTAATCCTTCTAGGAAAGGAAATTCATCCAAAGAAAATACTATAAACAAGCCCTCCAAAACCAGCCACATCTAGAGAGACTCCTCACCATCCACCTCATCTCCATCATCATCTTCTAATGAAATTTATTAATCTATTCCTTTCTAATGCCTTTCACGTCCGTAGTCCAATACTCAATCTTTTCTATCCATAGTCCAATACTTAAACTTTTCTATAATTAATTAAAATATTTTGTTAAACTATTTTATTAATTATTGGTTAAATTTAAATAATAACACAGGGCCACGATATGGAGCAGCCACATAGAGGGGACAATGATGATCCTATAGGAAATTCTTCTTCCTAGCAGGTAAACCTCTTTGTTATTGTACAAATTAGATTGAAGAAAAATGTTAAATAGTGTTTTTTATTATGTTCTTTTCATCACTTTTTTGGAGTAATTTTAATAGTGCTAGTAATATTGTTATCATAGATAGGTGGTCATTAGAGAAAGGGAAAGGAACCTGTAGTCCCTTAGGAGGATTCCTTTGACAAGGACCTAGATGTTGATTTTACAACTTGCGATGACCCGACCACTGCAATTCAAAAGTGCCTCCAAAGAATTGGAAAAATAGTGTCTCAATTGTCATCTATATACCCTCCAAATACTAAGTCATGAAAGAGGGCAACTGAATTGATGCACCGAGCTCAACATTTCAAAGTAAATGTTAATGTAATTTTTAATTATAACAAAAGTTCAATAATATTATTAATGTTATACTGGTCTTTTATGTCAACTAATAAGTGAATGTGTTTATTTTACACCTTTTTTTGCATGGTTTTGATCCTCATGGGCATGATGAGGGTACTATAGGTGGTTCAGGTAAATCGCATGTTCAACTATCTTTTTTTTTACGCTCTAACAATATTGTACATGCTAGTCCATGCTTTTATTATGCTTTAACAATATTATTCTTCAACACTTGTCAATGATCATATTCTATCACCACCTCAAACAAGGACAGACCCAGATGTACTACTGCCTACAATGTCAGAAACATGCAGCATGGCCATAAATACCATGGAACCACCTATTGGTAAGTAGATTTCATTTTCTCTCTCATTATTTATATGTTTATTTCCCTTGAAGTATTCTTTCTTGGGGGAACTTCATAATGGATTCAATTTATGAAACAAGAGATGCATCACATGATGAGGAATTTCCTAGATGTACTCATATTCCTAGTATAGGAATGGTGAAGGATTGTGTATTGATTTTGAGTGACGAAGAAGGAGTTCCCTTGAAAGTTTCCAAACTTCCAGGTACTCTAAATATTGGACCTTTCTTTTACTATACAATTGTATGTTAATTACACATTGCATTCAATATGAGAAGCTTCCATCTATTGTATTCTTATTTTATACTATTATATCCTTTGACTAATGATCCCATGATTATTTTGCAGGGAACGATGTTTTATCAGATAAACTTAATGATGAGTGTTTGCAGATATTCGGGCCCACCCTCCGTAGATAGTGGAACATCATATCCAAACTAAAACCTCAATCCACTATTTTGATTTCATATCATTAGTAGGATAGTTTTCCTTTCATCCATTTCTTGAACTAAATTAAACATAAGTTCACTTCATTTATGAATCTAACAACATTTTTTTCCTTAAAAGATGGAATACCCAAGATAAAAAGTTAAAGGATGCTCTCATAGAGAGTATGAAAAACTTATTTGGACCTCGTGCATTTGAGAAAAATAGGATCCTTGAGAAAGGAAGGTTATGTTTGAAGTATATTAGGGACCAATATAGGTGTACATTATCAAACAACCTGAAGTACAAGCCTCCCCCTTGCATTCCTGATTTAGAGTAGAAAAATATTATTTTGGATGCGAAGGAGAGAAGTGAAAGAAAAAAGGAAATACACCACCAGACAACAAAAGAAGGTATGTGATACTGTTAGGAATGTAATTATGTATTAAATACTCTTTATATTTATATGAACTAACATATTTCAAAATTTTCATAGATTTCCTGACATATCAAAGGCAACAAAGGCGAGACTAGAAAAGCACGAGCAACACAAGCTCGGCTCTGGTTGTTATTCAAAACTTGTTGCATGAGTTGTAAGTCTTAGTAAATAAAAAATTGTATATAAATATTTATAATTTTCAATCAATTTTGTGTTGATGAAACAATGAAATAAAAATTCACGATACCAAGAAAAAATGCAGGGCGCGAAGTTCAATAGAAGTCTCTCAGAAGAGGACAAGAGAATTGGCTGCCAACAAGGCTATAGAGCCATGGTTGAACAAATATGAGAAATAAGTGCACAAGGCTCTACTGATGGATCCATCATGGTAAGTAAGCTAAATGATGATTTTTTCAAATTGAATAGTTTACCAATTAGTTTATTTGATGTTAAGTTCCAACATAAAGTGAGTGTATTTGTTTTAAGTAAGCAAACAATGATAACAATGCGAATGGAATTGGAATGCAGCCTGTTGATTCTGGTACAACACCTGTGCATGATGAATTTAGTTTGGGTGTGCATCGCATTGATGGGGGTATACATTTTCTATTCAAAATTTTTTATGTAATTATTAATACAAGTAAACATCTTAAATTGATTGGTGTAGTAATACAAATTTAATTTCAATAGGTGTTTGGATTAATGTAACATTCTCTATTGCAGCTACAGAGGATGTAGAGGTCGATGTTCATAAGCATGTTGAGGTTGAGGCCAGACAAAATGATCTAGAAGTTGATTATCTGACTAGAACAGGTAAAGAGCGCCATAGTTAAGTTCTTTAAAGTACTGAAATACTTGTAACAAATTATAATAAAATGTTTTTAATTGATCCCTTTTATTTGTTATTTCAGAGGACCCCCCTTTGCATCAACAAAGAAGTAGGCATGCTTTGAGCTCTAGAGAAGAGGGTAGAAGAATTGATGAGAGGGGAGATGATCACGATGACACCGATCCTCCTCTTAACGATTTCTTAAAATCAAGAAAATTAAAGAAAAAAAAAGAAATGATTGTCATCTATGCACCTTAATTGATAATGACTGATTTGTATGTGGCAATGAATTTAATTATGTTCTATTTAATGTTTATAAATTATATAATATGTTAATGAATATTGATAAATGTTACATTTTAATGAACATTAATAAATGCTATCATGTGATAATTAATTAATGTTACATTTTATTAATGGATGGAAAAATGAATGAATGTTAGATGTTAATGGAGAATTTAGAGTGATGTTAGGGGGTGGGGCCAAGTGAGCTTCCACCTTCACATGGTTGGCCCTATTTAGTAGATAATATTAAACTATTCTCAAAATAAAGTTAATCTAAATAAGGTTGTTCCTTATCTAGGGTCTCAAATGTACCCTTTATCCCACTCTCAACATTGCAAGGCTTCAAGTGGTATTGTCCAAAAGTAACAAAGCTTGTACTTGTTATTATCTAGGCATCTTCTAGATAAATGAACCACCGTTACCTCAAGTTTTATATGAGTTTAGTAAATGGTTCATAAAATGTGCCCCTCCGTTAGAAATGACCATCTGAAAAGAGGCCCAAATGTAGTAGTGGATTATAAAAATGATATCTCTTCACATTTGAATATATATAGTATCTTGGAATATTAGAGAAATAACAAGGAGTATAGGTGAACAAATTTAGTAATGGATGTAGAGGAAGAACCCTAGGATACCTCTAAAAAGGAATCTAGTCCCTCCTAGAAATCCCTATAACCAGTGAAATCCACTATTTTAGAGGTTGGGGACTCTATAAACCCTTCTCTTTTATCTCAAAGCTAAGATGGATACCAAGAGATATACTAGAAAAACAAAAAGAAGGGTATTGTGGACATAGATTTTGACATGTTACAATCTATTGGCTTCTCTTCATTCCCACCTACTCACAAATTCCACTCATTAAGAAGGTCATCCTCTTCTAAAAAAAATACAAATGCCCCTATCCAACTTTTTCAATCTTTAATCCTTTCTGGGTTTGTAATACATTTGTAGGTTAGTAGACATAGGTCGTTAACTACTATGGCTCAACCTCATCCTTGGGGAGCTAATATTGGTCCTCTCAATCTTGGTGCACATTTAAGTAACTTTTCTAAGGGGTTAAGGAAAATTATACCCAAATTCAAAGGAGATGCAAAAGTTACCCTTGATGAACACATCCATGCTTTTACTAGAGATTGTGTAATATTAGGAGTACAAGAAGAAAATCTGGCAATTAGGATTTTTGTTGAATCTTTAGCTGATGAAGTAACTGGTTGGTTTTATCACTTACTAGCAACATGTATTAATTCATGGGAGACCATGCAAACATAGTTTGAGAATAGGTTCAAGACTAAAAAAATAAAAGTACTTTGATTTCTCAGTTATCTACCATGAAAAAGGATGTCCATGAGTCAATGATAGATTTTGTGGCTATGTATAATAGAATTTCCAATCAGATTCCCAATAATGTGAGACTAGGGGATGCCCTATTGAAGAATTTATTTATTAATTCTCTTCCTCCTATTGTTAGCTTTTCCCTCAAGAGAGAATGTGTTCAAAATATTATTGATGCTCAGAGGATAACCAAAACCATTGAAGATGATTTAATTACTAGGAGAAATGGAAGAAACAATTACAAATTGGAAAAACCCCATCCGACCAGTTCTACTAACCCCATTATTCATAGATTAGAAAATGATTTAATAACTTGAAAGAGGCAAATGCCCAAGAATTCTCATATGTATCAATATGTGCCAAGAAAAATTGTCACACAAGGAGTGAATTCAAAACCATTATCCTTAATTGGTCCAGCTCAAAGATTGACAATAGAAGCCCTTCCTAATGATTCTAAAGGAAATCACATGGTGTGCAATTTTTTTTCTCACTATAGACCACAATGATTATAACTATCCAGAGATGTTTAGAGCATCACAAATGTATGCCACAAATGAGTTGAATACCAAAGGTTATCATGTAGAGGAATAAAAACCATTATCAGTAGATTCTGGGGTAAATTATTAAGAATATGAATCTAATTCGGAGAAAGGTGATGAAGAATGATCTACCTATGAATGCCCAAATTATTTGGTGTTCACCCAAACCAAACAACCACAAAGGAAAGATCAAGAAATGAAGGGGCAAAAATGAAACTCTTCATCAGGCCCCAATTTTATGCTTACCAAGAACTTAGGATTTGACCATAATGTGAGGCCTCACCCTGAACCCCATCATATCTTTCCTTAATTCTACTTATGTTAGACCTAGCACATGATAAATTTCATTTTGATGCACTATGGACTTTATGGATTTTATGCTTTATACCATGGGTTGACCATTTTGGATGTTGGATACTAGATACTTTATGATGCACCAGATGGACTATATTATGTTCTATTTCAGACTTTTTTATGTCGAGATATTTGATTTGGAAAAAAAATTATGATTATGTGATGGATTTTGATGATATGAGGATTATTAGAAAATTGTCATTTAATTGAATTATCATGCAAGTGGATCTAACTTTATGTTATTTGCTTAAATGAAATTATTATTTCTTATGACCTTAGGTAATAAATTAAATATGAAGATGTTTAATCGAGGTTTTGAATATTGTTTATTTTCCTTATGGAGAATATTTTATCTCCTTGGGCTACTGATATTTGGATTTAGTGTGCAGGTATGGGACCATGGTATTATATCCGGGGAACCAAACATAGGTATATGTAAACTTGGTTTAAGCCAAGGTTGCATCTAATGAGAGACAAGACCTCGTTGTATCGTGATTTGATTTGTAAATGTAAATGGTTGATTGTTGGATTTTATTCCTTAAATGTATTTTCATATATATTCTCTTTATGGTTATGCCCAATTGGATATGACATGTGTCTAGTGATGTGTAAATGTTTGTGTGTGTCACTTGACACTTGTAAATGTACTTAATACCATGACATGTCAACTTGGGAATGGATGTCCACCTACCTAGGTAAGTACATTAGTGAATCGCCATATGCATACCTTGGTTTGGGAGTTGGAGGTGGGGTCATTTCATTTGAATTTCATGAGTACCCTTGTAGTAGATTTTTGGAGGGGTTAAAAAGTGCCTAGGGGTGTGTTGGGGTCATTTTTAGGTAGCCTTATTGTTATACCAATAGGTAAGGGCAATTTTAACCCTAGGATAGCCTCTGGTTGACCAAGAGACCCTTCCAAAAGTTGGTTTCCCAATTTGGATGCAAATCAACTCTTGTGAGGCTTGATCTTGGAAAGACCACTCTTCCATTTTGATGCAAAGACCTTACTCACCTTTTTGGAGTTTCTTTTCTAGGATCTATATTTAGAAACATGTAAGAGTTTAGGGAAGAGAGATCAATTAGAGGGCTTTCCTTCTCCCCATGAATTTTCTAGTGGATTTTTAGTGGGGACTCTCCATGTTAGAGAGTTTGAACACCCACTCTCTAACTTAAAGACTTAGCTAGAGTTGGTGACATTGAAAAGAGGACTTAGGCTATAAGGGATCTCTTCTAGAACTTTCTTTCCATAAGCTTGGATCTAGGTTGGTGGAAATTTTGAATCTCAATTCTTGTTGTTCTATTTTGTGTTGCAAGAAAGATGAATGTAGTTATGTTCTTATAAGTCAAATTCTATGTTTTGTGGAATATGTGTGTTTTTCTTCTTTTCTTGTTAATGTTGTTAATGGGAGTTTCAAGGCTCACTCACCCTTGAGAGGGAAGAGTAGCCTTGGGGGTGGAGGAGTTTGATAGCCCTTGGTGTAGAGTCTCTTCTCAAGGAGGAGGGGGAAAAATCATGGACGTATGGGCTCCATGGAGATATACTTGGTTGTTGTTTTTCTTGGGGGATATAAGGGCATTTTGATGTTTATGGGTTTGATATTGAGATGGAGTTTATATTTTTTGTAAGCCATGAGAGGGCTTGGTTATAGTTTTTGGGATTGGCCTTCTCCTTTGGGTATTTGGTCCACTTCACCCCATTTTAGGGTCCTTGTGTGACCCATTGTGATAGCCTTTGGATTGGGAGTAAAATGTGAGTTTTCTTTGCCTCTTTGTATTACTGTTTGTTAGTTTATTTTTTACCCACCTTTGTTTGGTTCCCCAAGCTCGCGGGTGGCCTCATAAGAGGCCTAGGTTGGGTGGTGAGCATCCCATGGTCCCTTGTATTTTCTCTTATTTTTTTTTACAGATTGGTAAAGCTTGGAGCTACTTGAAGTGATAGAGTTGAATTTGGAAGAAAAGAGCTTTGTTTGTCCTTTTTGTGCATCTCTATATGTATATGTAAAGGCCTTTATGGCAATGAAAGGAAGCATGTTATTAGGAAGAAAATATGAAGAGTCATGTGGCTGGAAAATAAAATGTATACTTGTGATCATGTACTTATGAACTTTCAGATTTTAGTGTTCATGATCTTGAATAAATAATGGTCTCTTATTATGAATAGAAATATGTTGTATGAAATTTTGTTATTGTTTTCAAAAGTTATTATACATAAAAATTGATACATATGCTCATCTTATTTTTTAAATGGTAATGATATTGAGATAATGCAAGGCTGAAATAAATAAAAGAGAAAACTATTTTGAGTACATAATCTAGATAACTAGTTTGTCATAAGGAGCTTAACAAAAAAAAATCTGCATTCATTCTTAGGAATATCTCTATTTCCTAATCTATCATCTCTCTCTCTCTCTAATATATTTTAAAATTTGTTATTCATTTCTTGTTACTTTAATGCACCATTAGATATATAAATAATGTTACAAATCTCATAGCAAAAAGAAATGTATATGAAGAAACCTGTTATTTAAAAGCATCATGCATCTTATATCAAAGAAAAGGGTCATGTTGTAGATATACTATAAGTGATGATTTTTTTTTATGTATTAACTTATATTACTTATGTTTGAAAGAAAAAAAAATTATGCATGTATATGTAAATACCCTAGATTTACATAAGCATTTAAATACAACTATATATATATATATATATATATATATATATATATATATATATATATATATATATAGTATTAGACAAATAAACAAAGGAAATAAAAATCTGCAATCTTTTTACATTCTGTTATTTTAAATAAATAAAAAATTTGTTGAGTATATACTATTATATATATATATATATATTCAAAATAAATAAATAAAAAATATTTTAACAAACAAAAAAAAATATAAAAAAAGATGGGGCTGCGACAGGGAGGCCGCAACCCCCATCCTCCCCCGACCTTCCTTTAAGGAAGGCGGCGGGAGGGGAGGGAGTTGGCCCCCCAGCGGTGCTCACGACACCATCCAGCCGTAGCCATGGCCTTGCGGCCGCGGACTGTGGCTTGGCATGGTGGCCGCGGCTACCATAGTACCAATCCACCCCTGCCATTAAACCTGCAACCCACAAACAAATAAACGCCACCGCTGCTAAGCAAAAAAATTTGGTCGACTTGTAATTTTTAGATCCCTGCATAATAAGTGTAAACACACACACACACACACACACACACATATATACTTACAAAAATGTAAGTATATACGTATATTTAAATTTATATATGTTTGGAGATTGATCCCATCTTTGGCCACCATGAGACTTGCAGACCTGCACAAAATAATAAAAGAATAGAGATAGGAAAAAGAATCTTTCTTAGGGTTTTGGAGGAGAAGAGAGAAGGGAAGAAAGATAAATTTTAGATTTTTAGACTTCTCTCTTTTTGCCCCAACCCTAATTTAGAATTAGGGTTAGGGGATTCAAAAAGAGTTGACTTTCCTTTTTGGTGGGAAGTGTTTTTTTTTTCATTTTATGGGGTTGTTTTAAATATTTATGTTGAAGGGAATATCCTCTTATCCCTATCATTATTACATTTATATTTTGTATCTTAATTTGACCCTAGATGTTTTTGAATTTAATTGAACATTAATGCCTTGATATGCAATTGTCAATTTTAAATGAATCATGACAACAATGGTTAAAATAAGTTGAGATCTAAGTGGAAATTTAGTATGCGGGATGTTGAAGATTTAAAAAATTTAAAATTACTATACAATATTGAACTACAAGATAATTGTTAAATTTTAAATAGGGGACTATTTCGAATTATTATTCAATAGGAAATAAAATTTAACCAGAGTATTGAATTTAATATCGGAGAAGCAAGTTAGCAATTTAGGAGTTACATAATTAAATATGGGGGGATAATTTTTAAGCATATTCTTATTCAGGAAATTTTAGTATTAATAGATAAAAGTTAATGAAAATACCCAACTCATTAATGTTATTTTTATGTGGCCAGTATATTGGCTATTATAAAAATAATATTACTGTTCAACTAAATAATGTTTTTCCCTTGGTGAGTTGTAGGTAGATTAACGTAAATAATAAACTTGCTTAGGTTTAATTAATCTTTAAAAAAAATCATAGGGAGTATCCCCTTCACATCATCAAAACTCTATTAAGAAAAGAAGTTAAATTTGTATGACAACCTTTTTAGCAATCGTTTTAATGTTAGACTAGATGTTTATACTATAGGGATAACCTTAGTAGATTGATGTTGGGTGAGGGAGGTTGACATGCAGTCATGATTCCCCTTAACCCTACTTTCATTTCTTCTTAATGTTGACCTAATACTCTTACCGAGTATTCTTGGCCTTAGCTTAGCAAGCTTGGTTATCTCCTTAACTGTGTGCTTCTCGACATTAACTTAACCTTTCAAATTTTTTTTTTAACATTTTTGGGCATAAAATTTTGGGCATGACACATAAAAAGAGAGAAACACATGTTCTAAAGGCTTTACAATCTGAGGTACCATCCAATCCTCCTAAGATTGAATTTACTAACCCTTTGATATCATAGAGCATTTTAAAAACACTAAGGTCCAAATATCTTAGGTTGAGTATCTTAGGATGAACCCATCTAAATTAGATAGGATTGTAGAGTTTGTTAAACAAAAAACTCATAATGCTCTACTCCTTAATGCCTAAGTCTTGAGTGAAACTAAAACACTGGTTGAGAAACCAAATTGTGTTGCATCCTCTTCTCAAACTAGCATACCCATCATTTCTAATGAAAATCTTGATCCCTTCTTTATCTCCTTGTATATTAATAGGTATAAATTACTGGTGTAATTGGTTTGTTTGATCATAAATATCTATCAATTATAAAATTATTCATGTTATTTATATATATGTCAATCATGTTAGTTATAACTGTGCATTTATTAAATTGTATTTCCTCATGTATAAAGGTATGCACATTGAATGAATAAGACATCAAGCTTTTACGGTTATCATAACATATAATATCAGAGCACCCATGTGATTGGACATGATAAAAATGGAGACACGGTAAGGATTTGTGCTACATAGAGAGACATGTGATAAAAGATCATGGAATATTTTTTGTATCGATATAGATGATGGTTTGAAAAATGGTATACAAATAGTGAAAGAGAAGATAATGAACTCTACATTAAAATACCATGTGAAGAATGACATATGAATAGAGAAGCTCAAATTTAAAGTTCTACTACTCTTTTAATTTCATCGCAGTACACCTCCTATGATGACATGTAACTGATTGAATGTTTGAAGATGTTAAGTTGATCATCAAAATACATAAAAATTATGAAAGACATTAAATCAGTTAATGGATTGTATTGTCATTAATGTCAATTTGATATAATCTAATTGATTATAATTAAAGTGTCAAAAGAATTCAGAGAATCAGAGAATCAGAGAGAAAAAGATCATGCTTTCAGTCATGCATAAAAGACAAGCATCCACTATGTGACTTCAAACACTGACGGCTAGTGGAACTCGATGGACAGAGATAATTGAAAGTTAATTCACTATGATGTGCGAACAATAAACCCTATGAGCATTACCGATGAGGAGAATCACAAGTATACCCGATAGTCAGAATCACAGTGTAACCCGACAGACATACAACCCCAATGGATAGACAACCCCAATGGAGAAGCCCGAGGAGAACTAGAGTGTCGACCGAAGCTATCAAAGAGTTAAAACACCGAATTTAACTGGAGTTCAGAAATGAAAAAATATCTAGTTGGCAGAGCTAAATATAGACTTAACTGGTAGTTATCATTGTTTTCATTGAAAAGATAAAGCCAGAGATAAGTAAAGGATTTAAAGCTATTTTTTCCATTTGGCAAGAAGATTTCTATGAGATAAAACAAGAAGTTATTCTTTAAACCATATTGGCTAAAATTGCGGATCACGCCAAGATCAAGAAAATTAAGAACCTAGAAATGGTGATATCATGTCTATAAAGAGACAACTTAATTCATTACAAATTAAGGGGAGTGAATGAAAAAGAGGATGCTGGAGAGAAATAGATGAAGAACAACTTCATACAATCCTGATCAATCAAGCTGAAGAAAGAGTTAAAGATTTCTGCGGACACCGAGCAACAAAGCATAGCATCATTGAGCAGAACAAAAGTGGAGCAAAGGTATTAAAAGGATACATTGATCAGAAAGGTAAAATGAGCTTACAATAGATCTAAAAATTTGCAAGTATAAGTTGTATATGTGAATAGATCATACTATTTCAGTTTAACCATTGATTCAGAAAGTCTCTTAACCAAGCAAGAATTAAAGATCCTTTCTATATTGAGATACATCCCAAGGAGTATCAAAAAGTTTGATCATGAAGATAGCCTAAGATGCCAGATACCATTTGAAAAACCAAAATAGTTTGGAGAAGGAAGGTAGCCTAGAAATGCCTGATATCAAGTGACAAACTAATCTTTTAAATCCTCTAATAAGGTCACACCTAACAGTGTGTTTGTAACCTTTAACAGGGTTGGTTCTTCATTGAGCTCACTTCAAAAGAGTGAAAATTTTGGGTTACCGGTCCCAAGTGGTTTTTCCCTTAACAAGGTTTCCATGTTAAAAATACATGTGTCAATGTGTTTATGAGTCAATACTTTAGTGTTTTGCATTGCAGATAGCTAATTTGGATTGATCGATATACTCTAAGTAATTTACTATTTTTGGTAAATGAAAGACTGCTATTCAGAAAACATAAATAATAAGGTTTAACAAAGTATTCTGAGCAGTAGTAATTTGATAAGTATATTTGAAGGCAATCATCTTATAGGACTGAAGATAACTAGAGGCTTAATATTGTGGTACTAAGTTTTTGGGTTGATTAAGTGGAATAATTTTTGAGGCCACTGATTCACCCCACCCTCTCAGTTATTACTAAAAATTGGTATCAGAGCTTGTGTGATTAGAAAGGGAGTTTAATAGCTCAAGCAAAATATCATAAGATGAATAGATGAGATGTGCCCAAGTTGAATAAAGGCAACTTTACATCGTGGAAAAGAAGAATAAGACTCCACCTATCAGGTATTGGTAATGATGTTAGTCAACACCTAGATACTGAATATGTGTTGCCTATAGGACCTCACACTCTTGAGCAATTAAGAGAAAAGAATGAACATATTTGCATGATGATAAAACTTGCCTCATCACTCTCTGATGCTAAGTTTGAAGATGTCAAAACCT
This sequence comes from Thuja plicata, assembly GCA_018584345.1. NCBI lineage: Eukaryota > Viridiplantae > Streptophyta > Pinopsida > Cupressales > Cupressaceae > Thuja > Thuja plicata. Next base: position 1,760,186 of record MU227982.1, on the reverse strand, counting down.
GCACCTCTGCAAAGAAAATGTGAGATAAGTTGAAGTTGGTACATGGAGGAGATGCTAATGTACTAAGAGCCAAGGAAGAAAGCCTAAGAGGGAGGTTTGATGACCTAAGGATGAAAGAAGGAGAAAATATCATTCAGTATAGCTGAAAAATCAAAGAGGTATTCAATGCTATCCGAGGAGTTGGAGGTGTACTTGAAGAGGAAAGAGTGGTAAGTAAAATATTAAGAACCTTACTACCTGTAAATGCTATTAGAGTTTCTTCTATTCAAAATGAGAGCAGTTGCAAATAATACAGTTACTCTAGATAGTTTGATTGGTAGACTGATTTCATTTGAGATGAATAACTTTGATAATAGTGTCTTACCATCTATAGAATCTGCATTCAAATCTTCTTTGAAAATAAGTAATTCAAGTCATAGACATGCTATTAGAAATGATAGTGAAAGTGATAATGAGGATCAAGGACTTGATGAGATTGAAGCACTAATGGAAAGAAGATTGCAAAGAGGCAAAGGTAGATACAAAGGTACATTACCACTTGTATGTTTCAATTGGAAAGAGGTTGGACACTTTGTTGCAAGATTTCCAAAAAGAAGAAAAGATGATAGAGTTAATGACAAATCATATGAGAAGAAGTTTGATAGAGGTGATAACATAGATTACCGAAGAAACTGATAATTAGAAGGAACAAGGGAAGAAATCTTGTTACCTAGCTGACAACAGAGCCGATGACATTGACACCAAATCAGAAGAAGACATTGAGATGGTATTTGTAGCCATGAAGGATGATTCAGATGAAGAAGAATAAAGGTATGTAGAAACTACACTCATATCCAAGGTTAGTAAGAACGATGTCTGGATCATAGATAGTGGCTGCACTCACCATATGACCGGTGATAAACACAAGTTTGAGACTTTTGAATACTATAATGGTGGTTTAGTAAGAATGGGAAAGAATACACCTTGTCCATTTGAAGGTAAAGGAACTATACTGTTGAATAACCTGATCAAATGTGAAAATGCTTACTGGGTAAAAGGACTGAATTACAATCTGTTAAGTGTTTCACAACTGAACAGTATAGGTCACAGAGTAGCATTTGAGAATAAGAAGGCAAATATCTTCAATGAATCAGGAAGGTTGATCAGAATTGGTGAGAAGACAAAAGGTAACCTTTTCTATCTTGATGGCATTAACACCACTTGTTTAATGGATAGAAACGAAGACATATGGTTGTGGCACAAAAGATTTTTTCATGTGAATTTTGACAACATGATAAAGATAAGTAATAAAAGGAATGTCAGAGGCTTACCAAGCATGACTAAGCCCGAGCATATCATGTACAAGAATTTTAAAAAAGACAGGTTTTTGCACTGAGAACACCATAGTAAAATGGAATTTCTAAAAGGAGAAATAGATCAATTGTTGAGTGTGCAAGAACATTGATGATTGAGAAGGGCATCACTCAAACTTTCTGGAGGGAAGCTGTCAGTATTGTTGTCTACACATTAAACAAAGTATAATTGAAGGACATAAAGAAGACACCCTATGAGCTTTGGTATGGTCACACACCCCATGTAAATGGAAAACTTGACTCCAAAAGTGAAGAAGGTATCTTTCTAGGGTATTCAACCAAAAGAAAGGCTTATAAATGTCTTAACAAGTCATCTAACAAGATCATTGAAAGTGCAAACGTGAAAATAGATGAATTTGAAGAAAATAATGATAAGGAAAGCAGAAAAGAGCCAGAGGACTATAATAGGCTTGTCCATACACAACCTAACACTCTACCCAAGCAACAGTGTATCACTCCCCAGCAACAAAACATTGCACCCGAGCATCAGGCTGCAATTACAAAAAATTAGGAAAATCCTCAAGATGATGTTCTGAGCGATGGAGATCAGAACAAAGGTCAAGAAGATGATCAGAATTATGAACACAAAGCTAAACCAAAACTTTCTAAGTATGTTAGAAGACATCATCCATAGAATCAAATCATAGGAGACAAGAAGGATGGAATGAGAACAAGAAGTAAGTCACTGAACACTAGATGTTTACTTTGTGATTTTGAGCCTAAATCTGTTAATACTGCACTTGAGAATAAAGAATGGGTCAGTGCTATGAATGAAGAAATATAATAGATTGAGAAAAACAATACATGGACACTATTACCAAGACCAGATGACAAGAATGTCATTGGTAGAAAATGGATATTCAGAAACAAGCTGAATGAGAATAGAGAGGTCACAAGAAACAAAGAAAGGGTAGTATGCAAGGGGTATGCACAAGAAGAAGGTATTTATTATGGAGAAACATTTGCACCTTTTGCTAGAATAGAAGGAGTTAGAATCTTACTTTCTTAGGCTGCATTCAAAGGATTCAAGGTATACCAGATGGATGTCAAATCTGAATTCCTAAATGGAATACTGGAAGAAGAGGTATACATTGAACAACCAAAAGGGTTTGTTGCTCCAGACAAGAGAAACATGATATGTAGACTACATAAAGCCTTGTATGGATTGAAATGAGCACATAGAGCCTTATATGAAAGACTTCACTCCTATCTCATTAGCATTAAATTTGTAAGAACTAGCGAAAATAGAAATCTGTACTTAAAAGAAGATACCGATGGTAATATTTTGATTGCTGAAATTTTTGTTGATGATATCATTTTTGGGGGAAATGAAATGTTATCCAAATCCTTTGCTAATGAAATGAGCAAAGAGTTTGAAATGTCTATGTTTGGGGAGATCAAATTCTTTCTTGGTCTACAGATTCTTCAACAAGATGCAGACATATATATCACTCAGTCCAAATAAATCAAGGAAATGCTGAAGATATTCAAGATGGAAGATTCCAAACTAGTTGGAACACCTATGGATATCAAATGTAAGCTGACAAAAGAAGACAAATGAAGTGAGGTAAATCAGACCTTGTATAGATTAATGATTGGAAAAATAATGTATGTTGTTCATACCAGACTAGATATAGCACATGCACAGACAAGATTCTTTGCTAATCCCAAAGAATCACATATGACTGTTGTTAAGAGAATTCTGAGATATCTAAAGAACACCGAGGACTATGGATTATGGTATAAAAGAGAAAGAAAATTTGAGCTAAAATTCTATACAGATGTTGATTGGGCTGGAAACATTGATGACCGAAAGAGCACAATTGGAGGAGCATTCTTCATGGGTGACATACATGTCACATGGATTAGCAAGAAGCAAGGATGACTCTCTCAGTCTATTGCAGAAGTAGAGTATGTGGTTTCTACTACAAATTGATCCAATATTGCATGGATCAAACAGTTGTTGGAAGGTATGAATATGAAGATTCTTGAACCAGTAATTATCTATTGTGATAATATCAGTGCAATTAACACTTCGAAGAATCCAGTCATGCATTCTAAGACTAAGGATATTGCTATCAAGTATCACTATCTAAGAGAAAAAGTGAAAGCAAAGGAGGTGATACTAGAGTATGTTCAATCAAAGGAACAATTAGCTGATATATTCACTAAGCCATTACTGAAAGATACATTTGAGTACCTGAGATAGAGACTAGGGGTCCAACCCTTGTCTATCGATTAGTAATTTGACTAGGAGGTTGCATCAACCTACACATAATCATAAGATCATTCATGTTGATGCAAACACCAAGATGAACAATAACATATACATCTGTACACATCAAGGTACAAGTCTGCACTGAACACAAGAGACATTGTATTGCTGATGGATAGGGAAATTCAAGGAATATATTATATAAAGGGATGAAAGATGATATAGAAGAAATTTTTTTGGCATTGTTGTCAAAGGGAGAGATTATCTTATTATCAGATGATCTCATTATGGGAGAGATATCAAGAATCAAAGGGGAGAGATGATCTCATTATCAGGAAAATATTATATCAGTATCCATGAAGAGAAGTTTCTAAGAATCAAAAGGAAGAGATAATCAATATTCAAAGGGAGAGAGATTGATTATATATGAAATATCCATCTAAGGGAGAGAAGTAACAAAGGGTGAGAATTCATACAAAGGAATAGATTATTGTCAAAGGAAAAATGAATTATCAAGAAGAGGAACAATCAAGGCAAAGAACATATCAAGAAAGAGATAGAAGATGCTACATCTATCCAATGAAGGGATTGAAGATTGAAGAAACCCACTCTGTAAGAAACAAATCAAAGCTATTTTGAGCTTACCGAGTGTTAGTACTCTCAAATTTTGAAGAAATTTGGAGTGACTACACTTGAAATTTTCTCTAAATGCAGGTTGTTGCCCTAAGAAACTCGTGGAAAGGACATATTGTGAATGCATGCAGAAAGAGGCTTC
>MU227982.1:1718740-1755794 GCA_018584345.1 Thuja plicata | reverse complement strand
TTCAACTCTGCAAATTTTCAGGTTTCATGTTTATTCCTTGCCAAAATTGTCAAAACCCTGAAAAAACCCTAGCAACCAAGTGTTAAATGATATATCTTGAAACCCTAGGCCATGTCTTCTATTTCATTGTTACCTTTTTTCAAGTCACTTAAGACATGTGCCTTAAGTCAGGTCGCTTGATCGCTTTACCAGAAACGAATATACTAAAACATTCCCCGACTTCGCTTTTGCCTCAGTCGCATAGTCTCCTTAATAAACATAATATTCCTTCAATATCTCAAGACTTAGCGATTCCCTCTCAGTCGGGTTGTCGCTTGATGTTATGTTATGAGCTTTAAAAATGAATGGGACCCACCTTCAGTCGGGTGATCACATGAAGAAATGGCCAGTCAAAGAAATGTCTCCCGACCTTGCGCCTACTTCATGTCGCATGGTCGCTGGATCAACTTAGTCAAATAGTTAAAGCTCCTTCTTCAGTCGCGTGATCTCATGATAATTGGCGGTTAAGAGATAACAGTCACGACTCAGCGACTAACAGTTTCATGCTAAGAGATTTTCCTCAGTCGGGATGTCGCCAGATCAGGGTGGTGACTCAGCTTTCTAGTATGTATTAAGTGGACAAATCAATAGATGACACCTGTCACAGAACTACTGGTTGTCGGGTAGTTGCTTGAACCTCATTTCATAAAGCTTGCAGAAGGGACCCACTACTTAGTCGCGCAGTCGCGATGAGTTTTTTGTCATGTTTTTTGTTAGTTGCGCGAGTGTGCGACGAGCTGTCAATGAAGAAAATCGCGCAGTCGCGAGCTATTTATGTCAAGTTTTAATCTGTCAGCGAGTGAGCGGGTTCATGTTTTAAAATGCAAATCGCGCAGTGGCGATGCCTTATTGAAGTTAAGTCACAGGGTAGCGAGTGGGTGACGAGCTGCTTTGCAATGCAAGTCGCGTAGTCGCGACGTTTTATAAAGGTCAAGTTCTAAAGCTGTGAGTCGGCGACAAGTTGAAATTTGTTATGTCGCGCAGTCGCGCTAAGGTTATTCTGTCTGTTTCATACTCTGCGAGCGCGCGACGAGGTCCTATTCTGCTAGGTCGCTCACTCTCGTATGTTCTAACCCTGTTGTGTTTTGCAGAGCGAGTGCGCGATGAAAGCATGAAACACTAATATGCAATATTCATTGCTCAGTCGCGCAAGTGCTTTTCAAGATGCATAATGGTTTGCGACAGAGCGACTAAAGGATTATTCAATGCATTGCTCACTCGCCAATGGTTAGGTGACATTGAAAAATAGCTCGCGGGTGCGCGATGAGTCAGAAGGTGAAAAGTATCGCTCAGTCGCACATGTCAAAGATAAAGGGAATAAAGCTCGCGACTATGCGACGAGCCAAAGGACAGAATGCATCGCTCACTCGCATGGATCAAAGAGCAAAGTATAAAAGTGACGCGGGTGTGTGACGAGGTGAAAAATAAAATGGTCGCACACTCGCGGTCCATAATAAAATGAAGTGTTTGAGCTCGCGGGTGTGCGATGAGCCAAAGAACAGCTACTATCGCGCACTCGCGCATAAGGTGCAAGTAAGATTGTTGAGCTCACGACTGTGCGACGAGTTAGAAAGTGAAAAGCATCGCTCAGTTGCCAATCAAAAGAGACGGAAGGAACAGAAGTCAGCGACGAGCCAAAAAAGGACAAATATCGCTCACTCGCTGATGCTTTGAGCTAAAGAAAAGTCAGTTCACGAGTATGTGATGAGTTGACAGATGAAAGATGTTGCGCACTCGCCAATCCATGAAGGTCAAGGAAAAAGAGCTCACGACTGAGCGACAAGGTGAAAAAGGGAAAGCATCGCGCACTTGCCATCAGAAATAGAGTAAGACTGTTGAGGCCGCGGGTGTGCGATGAGCCAAAAGAAGAAAGTGGTCGCTCAGTCGCCGACGATGACAGAAAAGGAAAAGTTATCCTGCGGGTGTGCGACGAGTTGAAAAATGAAGCAGTCGCTCACCCGCTAAGACCATAAAGTGCAGTATGAATAACTCACGAGTGTGCGATTAGAAAATAAGCTAAAAGATAAAAGGCGTGGTCGCTCAGTCGCACAGTCCAAATCTGCTCATCGCGCACTCGCGGATGAAAATGAAGATGTTGAAAAGAGCATGCGGGTGCGCGACTCAGCTCTTCGTGCACTCGCGCAAGGTTCGTAATGTAATGGAAAAGTGTTGCGACCGAGCAATTCAACCCAGTCGCGCAGTCGCACAAGGCAAGATGGAGACAGGCAGGATTTAAAAAAGTGAATTTTCAGAGCAAATCTGTGACTGCCATTTGTCAGATTCTGGTGCAATGTGAACAAAAGGGATTAAGATATGCAGATATTTTAAATTTTTATTTCAATTCGATAGTTTGACTATTGAAAATATTCAAATATTTCAGAATATTCAGAAATTTGTGCACAAAAAGGCCAAGCATTTTTGATGATTCCAGGGGGAAATTTTATCAGAAACATAAAGTGTCATATACCGTTGGAAAGGTATTGAAGAGAGGATTCTGATCTTTTGATCCTTTTGAGGGCATAACAAATCAGATTTTGGCAGTAACAGAAGGAAGTGGTTGCAGATATTTTATAAAAGGGAAGGACAAGTGTCGGTGATAAAAAATTTGTTTCTCTCTTTCTCCTATATCTGGTTTTTCCTCTAAATTGTAAAAGGATGTTGAAATTAATGCTGCTGGGCAGCTTCCAGGCTTTTGAGTCTTAATTTTTGTGTTCATGGTCTTGCAATGTACAGTTTTCAGATGATTTTTAATGAAAAATAAAGGAAATCCCTGTTCAGAAACTTGTCTGATGTCTTTGTATGTCTGTTTTGATTCTCGTATATTAACTTGTAAGGCATGTTGATATACCAATTACAAGGTATCTGTGAGTTTGAATCTGAGTTCCTCTCAAGGAGAGTAAGTCTTATTTTCAAATTCTGAGAATTTTAAGTCAGCATATGAATATGATGTCCAGGAATTGAAATGAGAAGAATGGCTTGCAAGGCATTTCATTCGGATTTTTGAGTTTGGAGTTAGAAGTTTTCTGGGATTGCATATCTGTTTGACTCTGTTGCCCAATAGACAAGGCACTGGTCTCTGGTTTGTCTGGTAGTTTCTTCATCAATCAATTATTCAAATTATTTTCCCTTTCTGTTTAAAGAGCTGTGAATGATTGTTATATCAAGTGTGATGGGCAGGAATCCATCCCCTGATTTACTGAAAGAAGTGAATCCAATAGGTACACCCGCCTGAGCCCTTTGCTGCTCGAAGTGTAGGAGGATTTGTTTGATCCTCGTTAATTAGTTTTTTCTTTGACAAGGTCAGGGAAAAATAGCTAACACCGAGGACTAGACATTTGTAATAGGTACAATAGAAAAATTAAAGAAATTGTTATATTTCATATTGTATTAGTAATAGTATAGTATGATAATGTAGTGTGTTGCCATCAATGCCAAAGGGAGAGATTGATGACATGTAACTGTTTGAATGTTTGAAGATGTTAAGTTGATCATCGAAATATAGAAAGATAATGCAAGACATTAAATCAGTTAATGGATTGTATTATCCTTGATGTCAACTTGATATAATCTAATCGGTTATAATTAAAGTGTCAAAAGACTTCAGAGAATCAGAGAGAAAAAGATTATTCTTTTAGTAATGCATAAAAGACAAACATTCACTATGTGACTTCAAACACCGATGGCTAGTGGAACTCGACGGATAGATCTAACTAAAATTTAAGTCACTGTGATGCTCGAGAAAGAAACCTGACAAGAATTACCGATGAGCAGAATCACAAGCATACCCGATGGCCAGAATCATAGTGTAACCCGACAGATAGACAACCCCAATGGAGAAGCCCAAGGAGAACTAGAGTGTCGACCAAAGCTATCAAAGAGTTTAAACACTGAAGTTAACCGAAGTTTAGAAATGACAAAATATCTAGCTGGTAGATATAAATATAGACTTACCTAGTAGTTATCATTATTTTCATCTATAAGATAAAGCCAGAGATAAGTAAAGGATTTAAAGCTATTTTGTCCAGTTGGCAAGAAGATTTCTATGAGATAAAATAGGAAGTTATGCTTTTCATTATATTGGCTAAAATTGCGGATCACGCCAAGATCAAGAAAATCAAGAACCTAGAAATTGTGATATCATGTCTATAAAGAGACAACTTAATTCATTATGAATTAAAGGGAGTGAATGAAAAATAGGATGTTGGAGAGAAACTGATGAAGAACAACTTCATACAGTCCTAATCAATCAAGCTGAGGAAAGAGATAAATATTTTTGTGGACACCAAGAAACAAAGCATAGCATCACTGACAGAACAAAAGTAAAATGAGCTTACAATAGGTCTAAAAATCAGAAAGTATAAGTTGTATATGTGAACAGATCATACTGTTTCAGTTTAACCATTGATTTAGAAAGTCTCTTAACCAAGCATGATTTAAAGATCATTTCTATATTGAGATAAATCCCAAGGAGTATCAAAAAGTTTGATTATGAAGATAGCATGAGATGCTAGATACCTTTTGACAAACTAGAAGAGTTTGGACAAGGAAGGTAGCATAGAAATACCTAATATCAAGTGATAAACTAATATTTTAAATCCTCTAACAAGGTCATGCCTTATAGTGTGTTTGTAACCTTTAACAGGGTTGGCTCTTCACTGAGCTCACTTCAGAAGAGTAAAAATTTTGGGCTACTGGTCCCAAGTGGTTTTTCCCTTTATAGGGTTTCCACATTAAAAATACATGTGTCAATGTGTTTATGAGTCATTACTTTAGTGTTTTTCAAAGCACATAACTAATCTGGATTGATCGGTATACTTTAAGTAATTTACTATTTTTTGGTGAATGAAAGACTGCTATTCGGAAAACAAAAAGAATAAGGTTTAACAAAGCATTCTGAGCAGTAGTAATTTGATAAGTGTATTTGAAGGCATTCATCTTATAGGACTGAAGATAGCTAGAGGCTTAATATTGCGGTACTAAGTTTTTGGGTTGATTAATTGGAATAATTTTTGAGGCCACTGATTCACCCCCCCTCTCAATTATTACTAACACTCATAATGTTGATATTTAAGTAGAATTTGTGAAGGATTCACAATATTGGTAACATTGCAAATCTGCCAGTTCATTTCCTATTCTTAATGTTCCATTTCTCTAATCGTTTAAATGCATGTTCTCAGCTCGTGTGAAGATATTAATCTCTTCCCTTGTGATGAATCCCTGGATTTTAAGAAGAAAATGAAAAATGATTATATGAGACTCTCCAGGCGACGCTAATATTCCCAATATGTATTATTGCATTTTTTGTGGAATGAGATGAAAACTAGACAAAATGTATAGAAATATATGGTGCAGTGTGAGGACTCACCCCAAACCCATCATATCTTTTCCAATTACCATTTTGATAGACCTAGTAATTGGCTTTACATTTTGATGAATTAGGAGGTTTTACCCTTTTGATAGGGATTTGGTTAAATTAGATGATGATAATTTATAATTTACAACACTTTCCATACTCACGATGTTGACCCTATGATACATTATGATGATTGATTTAGATGAATGATGAGATGTTTCAATTTGGGTACACATGTTGATATGAGTTGTTTAGGGAAACTATAATCGAGATTCGAAGTATGTCGAGATGTGAAATTCTTTGAAGGTTAAAGGATAGTTGATGAAATATCTTGCTGAGTTTCAGGACATTTTTGTAACTATTACTCGAGGAAATTGGTTATTTGATTTTATGCCATTTGGGTGTTTTTAGAATTGATAAAATTAATGTTTATGCAATTTAGATAAAACTACATCATGCTTTATATAATATCTGGAATGATTAGTGTGACTTGTGAGTTAATGAGTTCTTGCTCTGATGATTTAGCTTATGTATGTTTATTTGTAAGTCAAGGATTAAAATTTATGATGATGATTATATTATGTGGATTATATTCTGATGTGGATTAGAACCTAGAACATATTGTTGATTTTGGTTATACATGCTTAGATATGTGATTTGATGAGAAAGACTTAATCATGATTAGATTTGATTATTTCATGAATAATGCTTTAAAGTTAGGAAATAGCATGAATAATTTGTCATAATGTTAGGATTATGGAAACACCATGTTTGAGAATTACTTAATGAAAAGTATATTTAAGAATTGAATTTTGCATATTGACTAACGTTGCAAATTATGAATTGTATATATATAGATATATATATTTTCATGTGACTTTATTGCCTTGGACTACTGATGCTCAAGTTTAGTGTGCAGGAAAGAGAACCATGGAATTATTTAGAAAATCAGGGCTAAACACATGTGAATTGAGTAAGCCAAGGTTTAATCCAATAAGGGGTTGAAAACCTCATTGTAATGTGATCTTTGTTGTAAATTTAATCTGAATGTGTGTTAATAATTTAAATTCATATTGTAGACTGGACATGTCATAGTGAATGTGATGTGTATTTTCTTGGTGTCACTTGACACTTGTATTGTCCATATGGATGGTGGCATGTCAAATTAGGGCTTGGGAAAGAATCACCAAATCTTATAGGATGTTATATTAATCCCACTTGCATATAGATGTCTTGTAGGGATCACAAGAAGTTGGAACTCGGATTTGAACTTTAGGGATACTTTGGAGGGGTCAAAAGTGACCCTAGAGTGTATTTTTGGCCAAAATTAGTTAATCCTAGGGGGTTACCTTGGGTTTGGGGCTATTTTTTACCTATGTGAAAGCCTAGATCACCATTATGACCCTCCAAAATGCATACTTTTCAAAAGTGGTGAAAATGGAGATGACCTCATGCATCTAACTTGTCTCACACTCCTTACTAAAGTCTCAATTAAGAGGGGAGACAAGAGGTAAGACAAGAAGGACTAGAGGGCATGTCTCATTAATTTATAGGTCTTGAGTACACTTCTAGGGGTATTTTTAGAGGTTTTGGAGAGACTTAGTGGGTGTTCACCCACTCTCTAATTTTAGAGACAATTAGGGTTGGAGTAAGGAAAAAGAAAAGGATAAGGGATTCTTCTCAATCAGATTCTTGCCATTTTTCTTGGACCAAGGTTGGTGGATTCTTGCCATGGAGAAATACTATTGCATTTTAGCTTTGTATGTTATTATTTTTATGAATATGTAAATCTTGTATGGTTTTCATATATGTAAATCTTTTATGGAGTTCATATATGTAAATCTTGTATAGTGTTATTGTATGTAGATCTTGTTATTGTGTGTTGGGTTTGGGATACATTTTGATTTTCTATCATTTCTTGTTCCTTTGGTTTGGGAGTGTTGTTCATGAGTGTTTAAGGCATTACTCACCCTTGGAAAGGGAAGAAGTGGCCTTGGGTGAAGGGGTTAGTTGGGCTCTCCATTGTAGTGAGAGTTTCTTCTCATGGAGAGAAGAGGGAGAAAATGCAAGGTGTATGGGACCTTGCATGCCATTGTATTTGATCCTAATTTTGGGGGAGATAAGGAAAGATTGGATGGAAAGATGTATGTGGTTTTGACTTGAAGAGGAAATAAAAAAATGTGTATATGGAAGGAATGTCAATGTAGCCTTGGAAAGACATGGAAAAAATCTTGTTGAAAATTTTGAATAGATATGGCATTCTCCTCCTTGGAAAATCCCACCTTCACCCTACTTCAATGGGTTTGGAAAACTCATTTGTGAAGCCTTGGTTGGGAGTTAATTTTTGTTTTGTGCATATATGGTGGTTGTGAGAATTTGGATGTGTTAATTGTTTAGCCTTGGTTCTCCAAGCTCGGGGGTGGTCTCCTTGAGATCTTGGTTGGGAGGTGAGCTTCCCATGGTTCTCCCCATGTATTTGCAAGTTTGAAGTAAAAAAGATTGTGGAAAAGCTTGGGAGAAATCTTTATTTTTGTGTACTTGTGTGAGAGAAGCTTTAATGTTGTATGAATATTCCTTTTGTATTGTGATTCATTTTTTTTTAAAGTGTTGTAATGTCCATAATGTAAGCTTTGTTAAGAAAAATGTGAAAAGCTCTTATTCATTATGTATTAGTTTTCATAACATGAGAAATATTGTAGATTTAGGATTCTTGTAATCTTTATAATGTATTTGATTTTAAGTTTTTAAGTTAAAAACACTTCATTAATCCTTTGGAAATCTGAATTATATTGCATTAGGATCAATACTCTACCTTCAAAATTTCATTGTAACCCCAATCCTTGAGAAGGAAAGATAATATTGCTAACAATAGTAAATCAAAATAAATTAGTATATTAATGTAAAAAAAAATTCATCTAATATTAATAATCAATATATAGTCCACATAGTGTATTGCTATAATAAATAAATCCAATGCATACATATTACTACCCCAAAAAGAAAATCAATAATCAACATGATAGAAGCAAAGAAAAAAAAAATTTATGCCAAAGATATTTTTCATATTTTAGAGAAAAATTGCTCTCTAGAAAATGTATGGGGAGGGAATTAATTCCCCCTTTACATAGAGAATATTTCCCTTTTGTTCCCCTCACTAAACCCCCTTAATTACCCCTTTAATTACCCCCTTTAGTGCTAAAACATAATTTTAATTAGTAGGAAGGCATGTTGTTGCACCCATCCCCGTGGGCCCCACACATACCTCATCCCTTACCTTTTTAACCTCCTTACTTGGGCGCAGTATGGGACTGCTATCAATGTTGAAAGGAAATTTTTAAATAAAAAAATGACATGTAATATACTACTTGGGTTTTGCACCCCTCTCTTCATATCATGAAAATTCCCTTGGGGATCTTTGAGGAAGTTTAGGTGGGGCCCATAAAACTTCCAATCACTCCTCCTCTCTTCCATGCATTGGATAATGGGTTTTGACATGGAATCAATGCTTATTCCCTAAACCAAAAAGCCTCCCCATTTCATGCAAAATTCCTTTCCCTTAATAAGTTGACTTTGCATTATGCTTTCTGCACATTGAAATGAGAACTTTAGGTGGTCCCCACCTCCATCATGGAAACATGTGAATGCCTTGTTTTAAAAGGCTTCCTCTTGCATAAAATTTGCAGGTTTTAAGGGTATCTTGGGATATTCCCACACCCACCCACTTGGCAAGTGGGCCTTGGAAATAGGGGTGGTGGGTGATGGGATGGGCTAGTTAGTAGGGATAGGCTAGTAAGTAGGGAGGCTAGATTAGTAGGATAGGTTTAGTTTAGTAGGGATATTTAGTTAGTTGATTAGGATTAGTAATGAATAGATTCTTTTTAGCATGTTAAGAATTATTTAGTTTGGAATCAACCTGTTTAAATAAATAGTTTATTTTATCCAATGGTTAGTTAGGTGAAATGAATTATTAAAATTAGTTAGTAGTTAATTTAATTTCATTATGTTAATTGTAATACATTGTTCATGTGTTCAAAGGGGTTAGAGGTTAAATGGATTTTCTTCTAGAAGCTAACTTAATTGTTTTACTAGAGGAAATTTAATGATTTTATTAAAAGTTAACTTAATTTTCTATTAGAGGATAAATGGACTATGGTGGTGGGTGTTTTGTTTTAAAAAGGGGTAGAATTTAATCAAAATGGATATTAGTAGATTAGAAAATTAGATTAGATGTTGATGAATAGATTTTAATTATGTAGTTTTCTTTCTTATATATAGATATAATTTTGATTCAATAGTGTAGTTAATTATTAGATTAATAAAATTAGTTTTTATGCCAAAATGTATAGGTTCATTTACTTGTTCAGATTTAGTATTGGATCACTAATAGTAGTTAGTTTAGGTTATTTCTAGAATTTTGAAGTTGTGGATTAGTTAATAGAGGTTCTGGCTTAATGAGTTGATTTGCTTAATTTAATTTAATTTAATGTATAATAGTATTTAGTACATCTGGTCATGGTAGTATAATTAATCCACCTTTTACGATTAGATAACATTACGTGCTAGTTCACATTACCAAGCTTATTGTCACATACAATTCAATCATTAGTATGGATAACTCATGAACTAACAATGAAAAATGATCGATTATGTTAAATAAATCACATACAAGAGATATAACCTAGGTACATACACCTTTCAGGTTATCATTATTGGAATGAAATTGGTTAGGAAATTAAACGCATCCTTTCGCAATAAAATTGGATAAGATTATAGTAATTATGGGAACCTTATTAAACCGGGAATGTTTGAGGATTGTAATGACATTGAATAGGATTCATAAGTTTTATTTCTAGGTCAACCTCTAATGGGGTCAGTATACCCCTATGTACTTACAGTACTAAACCGTAGATTCTCTTACCATCTTTCAAGTTGGATTACTGACTTTGCAATCGCCTTTATTGATATCCCCGGCTCAATCTATGACTAGAAATTTCAGCTTGAGAAGAAACTTCACCATGTTGTCACCCTCCCTCAGAGCTCTCAGTATTATTCTGTCATCTTTTTTGATGTTATTTTATGTCTTTAAAAAAAATAAAATTTGTGTGTGTGTTTTGCCCTAGTTTTAGGCATGACATGCAGTTCTGGAAATATCAAAGGGTATCCAATGTTACTCTTCTCAAATTGTTTGAGATAATTATATAAGGAATTTCTATGTTGTGGCTATGAATTCTTTCACATTTTGTTATCTTGCATCTAGTCGATTATCTGTTGAATTTTAATGAGATTGTAGACAAGAAATTTAAAATATTTCTAAGGCAGTTTTGGATATATGAGTGTCTCCCATTTTATTTGATATCATATCACCATCATCACAGAAAGAAAGGATATTGTACCTACCATGATGAGAAAATTACAATCTTGAAATATTGTTAGAGTGGTAGAACTATATTGTATATTTTGGCCATTAGGGTTAATTACATTTGATGTTGATTCCTTGATCCATTCCACTTTTATGTCTAATAGTTTATGCTCCCAGTATTTTTTTTTCATTAAATAGAAGCATTCTTTAGATAAATAGGCATGCTAATTTGATTTTTGACATAAATATTGAGTAAACATATTGATAGAGAGGTGAGATATTTATATGGGTCAATAATAGTTGTTGATATATATTTGTAAAGACCATTAATTTTATGAAGCTGATTCTTTAATCAATCAAGACCAAAATCTTTGTAGACACTAGGTGTGAATACAATCATTTGTTATGGTGGTGAATTATATTGTTTGAAAAGAAAAGAAAAATTACTATCAATACATGAGGTGGATGCGAGCCAAAGTGTGACATTGATTTAAGTTTAAGAAGGTAATGTAGGAATAAGGTGGTTATAGACACTTGCAAACCCTATAAATCTTTTACTATATTATAGATAGGTAACTATCAATGTTGTCAATGGATCATTAAATACTAATGCTTGGACAATCATGACCATATTTTTCAGATATGATAAGGCCTTCAAAGACTCTTATGCATCAAATGGATAGATTGCAGCTGGTCATTTTAGAAGATAGTGACATCCGAGGATGCAGGAATAGAAAAGTGATGTTAACATCCATAGATTTTTTTTGTTGGCTCCAATTTGAATATTTTTTAAATGAATTACTCATCATCGGATTTTTTTTGCATGATTTTTAAACTACATGCAACGCAAAATAAAAAATAGCTCAGTACCAACAGAGTTGCCGATATTGATGAACTAGTGGACAAGAATGTGCAACCCAATCATAGTTATGTTGAAGTTGAGGCAATATAATAGTTGTTACGAGAAAAAAATTATAGCTTTTTCATTCTTTACTTCACTTATATTAACTTTGTAGTATGTTTAAACCACATGCAGAGAAATCATATGCAAGAAAAATGAAAAGGAGAATACAATGTTGATAGTGATTATGCCAAATTCAAAGCTTATGTACATGATATTCGTATTAGTAGTTGTCCTAAACTTGAGGTGAGTGCTATGAAACTTTACTTTTCCTTGCTATGAAACTCAAAATAGTCCTTGTCAAATGGTTATATGTTATTAACAATACTACCTTTGTTTCCAAAAATCTCTTGGTGAAATTGGTTCCTCTGTTCTTTGGATAAAATCTTCGCATTTTCTTCGATTGGATATTTTATGTTGCATTGTTTCAACTAAAATTATAGTCTTTCATTCAACTGGTCTTTTCATCTTGCATGGTTAAATTCATTTGATTATTGTAGGAATCAATTAACCTATCATTTGAAAAGTTAAACTCAAATGGAATAATTATGATTTTATATTGAAATATATGCTCATTGATAATGTCTTTGAAGTGACAAGTTTTTATGTAAAATTGTCTCTAAAGTTATACGTTGAATTCAAATCAGAACATTGTCATTAATAGATTAAATTTGAGAGGTTTAGGCTTTGTTCATCTCTTTGAAATAGTCATACTTAGAATTGTTTGTTCCTAACAGAATATATAACATCAAATTAATCATCTTGTGAATTCTAGGTATTGGTAAAAATCATTTACCATTTTGAAGCAAAATATCTATTACATGGTCAACAAATTAAAAAATTAGGTTATATTTCACAAAGCGATTTACTACTTGTGGTTTTCAACAGATTTTGATTATACAATCATCTGCTATAAAAATCCTTGAACCAACATACTTAGTCAAGGTAAAGGCCTACCAGCCTTGGTCCTATAGAGCTAGAATTGTAGAAGTCCAAAACCTTGTTTAGGTCGGGCTTGTTCATTGGCCAGAGCAATTGGGTTTCCCATCATTGGATCAAGTGGTCCATAGGAAATCCAATCTGTTGTTTTGGGCACCAACAGATTACCAATTGATACTTACCTATGGTGATACTCTTTAATAGGGGATCATATTCTATTGTTTTAATAGTCTAATGATTTACATATAGCATTTATCATAATGCATTAGACTCTCTAACTAATTTAAATTCCTATGATTTTACTCTACATACCGGATCCATTCTAGGAAAATTTAAAGCTAATACTCACACTAAATAGCTTAAACTGAATGTTTGGATTCTATCGTTTAGTGGATAATAGGTTTAGTAGTGAGACCTGAAAAAGTCAAAACTTGATTATATTATATATTTCTTATTTTTCCATAGTTTATTTTCCATTAATCTTTAGGATTATATTTTATTATTTATTATTGTTAAAACTATTCACGGGATATAAAATATCACCTTTAAAATATTATTTTTTAATAAAAATTTGATATTATTCACAAGATCTTTTGTAAGTTTATGCTGATATTTCTTTAGATGAGAATCAAGAACTAAAGTTTCTTCTTATTCTGACAGTCATTGAATATACCATCACCCTTCCCAATTTTGCTTAACCAATTAAACTACAACCTTTTAATAACCTTTTAATAGAAATAAAAATGATTAATGAAAAACCATTTGCATATCATAAAGCTTAATGAAAATATTTAACGAATAGAAACCGTACCAACAAGACACTCTTAAGTCAAAAATATTGATCCTCGTGGGTATTGAATTAGTGTTATACAAGATAAATTTTTTTGAATTTGAAAATTGTGCAAGTGCCCCTATTTCAACACATGGATTAACTGGTTTTGGAAAACATCTCTGATTGGGTCAAATCGGTGCTCTTCGTGAAGGGCGAGATGGTACATTTAAATTTCAATAGACTTGACTATATGCATTTCATTTGAATAATTTAAGTCACCTAGAAAGGGGCACATATTTTGTAATCCCATTGTGCTTGATATATTACACAAAACTTAACATTCAAAGGATTTCTATCTATAGGTCATTCTAAATATAAGGCAAGCACCTATATTAGAAATACAAACTAATTATTTAGAAAGAGTTTTGCTGAAAATTGTGTAAAAATAAATTTTTTCTAGACAAGATGGTTTAAAAATTATATTTTTTGGTATTGTTTCTGCGATTTGAATTTTTTTTTTGTAGAAATGAACCTCCTACTAACACAAAAGTATTGAAATTACTTCTTCCTCTAAAAAAATGAAATAGAAAGGTCTGAAATTTGATTTGCAAATAGAAAGAGAAGGTGATCCACTGCGATGAATGCTTTTTATAGTTCAAGGCCAAGACTTCCGTAGCACAAACCAACTAACCAATGTTGTCAGTAGCACTGTATTTGTATTATTTTCCCCTTTTTAAAGCACTATATTTGTATTATTTTCCATGAAATCATGGGACTTTTCTTTCTTCTCATCCTTATTTTGGAAATACATAACAATACGAAAAATTAGTACCTTCATCATCTTAATAGTGTTTCTCACTGTCTTTCTTTACCATTGTATTGTTTACACCTCATTGTCCTTGTCATTGTAAATACTGCTCTTTTGCTACAAACAACTTTTTAAAAAAAAGACTGAAATTCAAATATTTACAATTGTTCCTCAACCTTTTCCTCTCATACATTTGGCACCCACGCCTTAAAACTACTACTGTTTTATGATGAACCCGTTGTCATTTCTAGAATTGGTGTTCTTTCTTCTATTTCCACAACTCACCATACTATCATAATAGCAGGATACCCTTGATAAAATGAAATATTTCTACCAAAATAGTCCAAACTTATAGGTCGTTTGGATGCTTTTGTATTACATTTACTTGTTATTGTTTCTTTTGGTATGTTGATATCAACCTTTAATCCACTTCTTATATATATCCTTGCCTGATTCATATCTGCATCACAACGATCATGATGATAACTTGTTGCAATGAATACATTGATATATGAATATATTCATTTCGTATTGATACACTTGCCATCACAAATCTTCATGTACCAGGTGACCCAAGGTGAACTCCATCATTTGAATCTTCTTAACCTGGCTCTGATGCCATGTGAAATTAATTAAATTTATAGAAGATTTATGCAATAGTTGATAATTTTCTTCTTTCTTGATTGCAGGATAACTTCAGAATTTATCATTAACTAATTTTTATACCAATAATGATATAGTATGATGTTGAATGCAACTGCCAATGTTCATTGCTTGATACATGGAAAGAGAAGATGAATAATTGATGGTGAGTGATGAAGAATTTATTTACCTTAAAGATACAAAATTTTCTAGTGACAAATAAGTTCCTGGAACCTTTGGTATCTTTAAGGGAACAATTTCTTCATCAATACCAAGAAAAAATGCAGGGCTCTGAGTTCAATAGATAGGATTGGCTATAGATTTGTGGCAGAGGTAGTTAATGTTTTATTCTTTAGGTCATGTCAATTATTCTTCAAGTCATATCAATGATCCTGGACAAACGTCACCTCATTCTAGGTCAACCCCACCTGCATTGCTGACTGTAATGTCGAAAACACCCAACATACAGAAGGTTCCAGGGGTTACCTTCTGTCTGCATACTGGGTGTTTTCAACATTGCAGTTGGAAATACAAGTGGGGTTGACCCTGAATGAGGCATCATTTGAAAAGGATCATTGATATGACACTGGACACCCATCTAAATTTCAACATTAATTATGTAATTTTAACGCCCATTTGTGACGGGACAATATACTACCAACAAGATTACTGCTGGGACTGATATTGGATAACCGTCAGAATTTCAATATTAATTATGTAATTATGATGCCCATTTGTGATGGGGATGCTATACTATCTGTGGGATTACCACTAGGACTAATACTAGATAACCATCGGTATTGCTACATGCCTTCTATAATTCTGATGCCCGTTTGCGATGGGGATGCTATACTAATGACGAGATTTTTGTCAGAAATGATACTGGATAACCGTCAGAATTTTGACATGTATGATATTGTTATAAACTAAATTTTGCAACTTGCTAAGTGCTTGATCCTAAAAATCTAGTATAAAATGGGAATCATTTCTAGGTTGTGGGACCTCTGCTAACTGAAGTGAAGCCTCCATATTCTAGGTTGGTTCCTCTTGGATAATCACCTTATCTACTTTTAAACATGATAGTAAACTTGGGAGGAAAATGGATAGAAGGAGACCTAAAGGGAAATGACTAAAAATAAAATTTAAGGGACTAATAAGTTTCTAGAACCTTTGGTATCTTTAAGGGAACCATTTCTTCATTGATACCAAGAAAAAATGTAGGGCTCTGAGTTCAATAGATAGGATTGGCTATAGAGTCATGGCAGAGGTAGTTAATGTATTATTATTTATGTCAGGTAAATTATTATTCAAGTCATATCAATGATCCTAGGCAAACGATGCCTCATTCTAGGTAAACCCCACCTACATTGCCGACTGCAATGTCAAAAACACCCAGCATACAGAAGGTTCCAGGGGTTACCTTCTGTCTGCATGCTAGGTGTTTTCAACATTGCAGTCATAAATACAAGTGGGGTTGACCCTAAATGAATTGTCATTTACAAAGGATTATTGATATGAAACTAGATACCCATCTAAATTTCAACATTAATTATGTAATTCTGACACCCATTTGAGAAGGGGACGCTATACTACCAATGGGATTACTGTCAGGACTGATACTGGATAACCTTCAGAATTTTGATATTAATTGTGTAATTTCGATGCCCATTTGTGACGGGGATACTATACTATCGATGGGATTAATGTCAGGACTGATACTGGATAACCGTTGGTATTGTGACATGTATTCTATAATTCTGATGCCCATTTGCGATGGGGATGTTATTCTAATGACAAAAATTTTGTCAGAAATGATACTGGATAACCATCATAATTTTGACATGTATGTTATTGTTATACACTAAATTTTACACCCTGCTAAGTGCTTGATCCTAACAATCTAGTATAACATGGGAAACACTTCTAGGTTGTGCTACCTCTGCTAATTGAAGTGAAGCCTCCAGATTGTAGGCTGGTTCCTCTTGGATAATCACCTTATCTACTTTTAAACATGAAAGTAAACTGGGAGGAAAAGGGATAGAAGGAGACCTGAAGGAAAATGAATGAAAATAAAATTTCACCTACTAGGTGATGCACCAAAGGTAACATGAATCACAACACAGTGACCAAAACTAGCATGAAATTTCTTGGATCTAACAGAACACAACTTCTTGAATAGGCTTGCATAAATATTTCATAGAGAGGTCTGAAATGAAAAGAGGCTATTCAAGGAAACAAAAAATTTCACAAACAATAGTGTATTCAGTGGAATATACATGGACTATGACCTACAAACAGACATTCACTCCTGCAAATAGGCACAAAAATAAGACAAAATGATAGGGGATTGAACAATATCCACAAGATCATCTAAATCAAATCATTCACATTAGTGCACAAAGATGCAGAAAGAAAGAGGGCTCAAGAACTCCAAGATTTCTCTAATACCATCCACTATATTATAATTCAGATAAGAGAAATACAGACAAGAAGGCCCAGGGATAGAGAAAATATCACAAAAATCCTTTGCATAATGTGGAAATCAATGAGAAATTACATACTAATGAAAACCTAAGGGCAGAGAGAATGCCATGGAAATTCTTGCATAAGCTGAAAAACCTAGCTATGAAAGCTTCTAAAACTACTTATATACAACCTCCCCTAGCACACAGGACCGGGAATCAATCCATCTGATCAGTTATGGAAGAATTAGGGTTACAATAGATATTCATTAAATAATATAAAAACCCTAAAATAGTCAAGTTTTCTCATCAATGCACTCAGGAAATATCTCATAAGATCAGATATAGTCATGCATACATCTCCCATCACCATAAATTTGATCAAAAAAGTCAGCTTGGTCCATTTTCCCTGTCTACAACTTGAAAGAACACACCACCGCCATGAAACCCCTAAAATCACATTTGAATATTTGAATATTTGAACATAACAGTCACAGGTGGCATGGGTGTCTATATCACGACCCATAAAAAGACTTGGTTTCTTTTTAAAACCCAACCATTGATCTTTATCTTTATGTTTATCTATGTCTTTGAGTTCAGATCTGATCATAGACACGTGGCATGTAGGTGCAATGCCTTGAAGATTAACATCTTCATCTTGGCCATCAAGGGATTACGCCCACTGTTAGATCATCTTTACTTGTTGTATCTTTATCTTAGTTCTAACCTTAGCCTTAACTTTACTTTGACTCATATTTAACCTTGGTATCTTAAATCCTTTAAGTCTCCAAGTCGCGAGATTATTTCTCTAACTCTGAGTATATTGTAAGATTTCACAAGAACCACAAGATCGGACCCAAGATCAATGATCTTCTCTTAATATCTAGACCATAGAAGAATACTCCATCTCATTGCAAGATCAAGAGACAACCATTTGATTAAAAAAAAATCCACGGTCTGTGCCAAATCTCTAAACCTTAAGAGTATATTAATTTTCATTGTGAGATTATGAGAGAACCACAAGATCAAAACATTATTGAAGGCTTAGATCATAACTTGACTTTAAATTTATTTCAAATCTAATTAATTTTGAGATCACATGAGTGAGTGTATCTCTGAGTCTCCAAGTATCTGGCCTAACTATGGTTTCATTCAAATACTTAGCGCAAGTCATAAGATTTGATCCTGATCAACGACCACGATTTCATCCATAACTAACTCTAAACCAAACTTAACTTTAACTATCTTGACCATGATCTATTATGAGATCACGCAACTAAGTAAATCTCAAAGTTGCAAGAATATTTTCTAACTCTGGGGTTTATTGTGAGACTTCATGCAAGCTGTAGGATTTAGAACATGATCAACGATCCAGATCACAACTTGGCGGGATGATGTAACACACCTAGGCTTGCTCTCTACCCTATTTTTCTCTAGGTTCTCCTTAGGCAAACTCACTAACCTAGTAGGGTTATATGACCAACCCTACACTCCTTAGGTATCTTTACATAAGATCCTAACCTTTCACCTAGTGTACACCAATTGCACTGATCAAGAATCCCCATTTTGCAACACAAACTAACTAGGTCTTTCCTAGTCTCAATCTTCAACAATTGCATCAATTATTATTATAACTTAGATCCATGGAAGGATAGGTCAACAAGACCTCCAATGGTTCCATTTTAACCCCTGCATACACCATTCACAAAATCATTACAATCGAGTGTTTCAAAATGCACCTTTCTCACCCCAAATAGGGCTACAAGCCAATTAAGCCTTTTTCTAGCCTTTTTGAAGATAACTTGAAATTTTCCCACACAAGCCTCCAAAAGGGTTTATGATTCAAACACCCTTTATGGAGTACCTTTATATTTCCAAGATCTCCAATCCTCAAGTTGTCCGTACAACCCTTCCTTCTACCATGCCTAAAAATCAGGGTTTTAGGGCTTATTGACAGTCTGAACAAAAGAGTATTCTTTCAACACAAAAAATAACTCCTCCAACCTTCTCCTTTGAATTGGGGGTCTATCAAAAATTACTCTATCCCTCCATGAGCTTTAGTTTAAGCCACCAATGCATTCAACCCTCCTTATAGCATTTGCAATGTATCTCAGTCCCTAGCCATGCACAACAGGCTCGCCTAGGGCATCATTGAAAAAATAGAAAAAATACTTTCTTGGGGCCCTCCTTCTATAAAAATAATGTACATAGAGTCTCCTCACCCATTCCAAGAGCCCGTACAGAATATATGGTGGCAAGTTGAGTTAAGATTCTATTTGTCCAACCTGCCTGGTTTAGACCAGCGACAGGGCAAAACACAAAGAATTTAACTAAACCAAAACAGAAACTTCAACTTAACAAAATAACTCCACATAGAATCTTAAAGTAACCTACCCTAAATTAATTAGTGTCTACAGACTAAAATCTAATCCATCTAACTACTAAAATCAAGAAAATTCACAAAAATTGCTCTGCAAATTGCACACACAGAAAATATTGTATATTCAAAATGTTCACCAACCTTTTTTACAAGTAGAGGAAGGCCTCTTATACTTGTTCCCATCCCTAATCTGATGGTTTTAGATAGTTACAATAACCATTTGAGCGAAAATGCTCTTCTTGCATAATTGTTGTCAATGACAACATTGACAATTTTTACAACTTTCCACAATATTAGGAAATCCACTTTAAACTTTGTTCTAAGTCTATAAAAATATCATAATAGACTTAGGTATACCATTCCTACCTCTCTTAGATCCTAAAACACTTTATTTCTAAATTTGACCCCTATGTGCTTGATTCACACCATTGCCACAACATTGGCAATTTGGGTCCAACTTGACACTTGTCTCCTAAAAGACCAAACAAACTTGTAAAGACCTTCCCTAAAGACCTAACAAACACCTTAGGACACTTATAGTCCTATTATTCAACTAGTGGTATGGCTAGAACCAATACAAGCCAAAATAAATCTAGAAGCCCTAGGTCACCAAAGAGCCTTACCTAAGTGCTCCTGCACCACGAGCCCATCTTCAAATTTACCTGACTTGAAATTTTAACCTTAGTACATCTAGAGATCACATGACTGACTGGGAACTCAAAGTTTCAAGATCATTTTATAAATCTAGGGTTTATCACAAGATTTCATGAGAACTACGAGATCATCTCTGAATCAACGGCTCGTGTGTAATCTCCTAAACTTTGCTAAATTTTGACTTCGTCTGGAGACCTAGTGAAAACCACAAGATCTAATCTAAATTAATGGTCCCGTGTAATCTCTAAAACTTAAAATTAACCCCAAGTCCATATGGTGATCACACGACTAAGGAAAAAATCAAACCATACTTTAACTCTGAGTTAGATTACGAAATCATGCGACTAAAGCTATCTCTGCGTCGTGGGATGAAAATATAACCCAAGGTTTTATTCAAAGATATAGTGTAGGCCATAATATTTGATCTTGATCAACGGTCTATGTTAAGTCTCAGAAGAAATAAATTAACCCTGATACTATTCAGAGATCACACAACTAAAAGGATAAACAAACCAGACCTTAACTCTGAGTTTATTTGGAGATCACGAGATAGACTGAGTGGCTGAATCTCCCAATCCTTTGACTAACTCTGGTTTCATCATGAGACTTCATGCACAATAAAAGATAAAAAACAAATCAACGACCCGCGTTAAGTCTCTAGATCAAATAAGCATATTTGATTTCCTTTCGAGATCACACGACTGAAGTGAATCTCGAAGTCACAGAATAAAAATAATATTCCTTCCGAGTTGCACAACTAAGATAGCCAAGGAAAAAGTAATGTGCACATGACTTATAAGATACTTAAGTCACTTAGAAAAGTAACTCAAAAATAGAATAAGTCATGAACGAGCTAGGGTTTAAGAGTTTTCAAAGGGTTTTAGGCATGAATTAGGTCTTCATGACATGAACTAGGGGTAAAACTAGTGACCTAGAAATATGCAAAGAATAAGATAAAGACTAGAAAGCATGACAGAAACATACAAGCTCGGCTCTACCCTTGTGGGAGCCTCATTTACTCCACTTGTAGAAAAAAATTGATAGGATGGGAAATTTGGGTAACATTTTTGGCAATTTGTGTTGAATGTCAGCCTATTAGACATATAAAACCAATGGCCTTAAGACATTCCATTGTGAAAGAAGTCTACATTGAGCACAAAAAAATACTGGAAGGAAGGAGGATTGAAACTAGGAGGAGGAACAATGAACCAAAATAGGAAAGGGACTATACAAGCAGAAACAACTAAACATGCACAAGCACTTGTAGGAAAGCAAGGAAAAACTAACCTAAGCTAAACTAACTAGTACAGAAAATGAGTCAAACAAAACCATTCATTGGAATGTTAAAATAGCTACCTTTCCTCCTTAGGATATCTTTCATTTAATGCATAAGGATAGCTAAAAAGACATGAGGCACATAAACGTATGTCAGAAAATATAGGATTTCCTCTTAAAAAATGAGATCAAGCTTACTCACCTCGAAGTGATCATATGAGGATGTCTCATTAAACTCCTCTTTGGCCAAGTATCTAATGGGGCAGCCTCTCAAGATGATGAAAACATAACTCTCCTTGATGGTTTCTTCTTTATGATTTTCATTCAAATATTGAGAGTTAAACTACAACATAGACAACCTTGTCAACTCATTCTCCATGCTTGCACGATCATTATCATTAAAATAACATTCAGAGAGATCTTCATAACTATGAATTCCCTGAAGGTCTGGAACAAATGGAATTGGTTCCAACTCATTCTTATGCATAAAAAATATTAGGAATAGTCCCAAGAGATAACTGAGAGGGGGGGTGAATCAGCTATCTACAAGATTCAATTATTTTTTAATTAAGTACTGAATAAATTTAAACATAAACTCAACAAGATAACACAAAATTGAACAACACAATTTTGGTAACGGGGAAAACCAAATTAGGTAAAAACCTCAGTGAGAATTATCACCCAAAAATAACTATACTAGTTTATAATGATCCTTGTTAGAAGATCTTGCAACCCTGTTAGGAGTTGATCTTTACAATGCAATAAGTACAGAGACCTGGTCAGAGGTTGGACCCTGTTAGGGGTGAGGACACACTATCCAAGAGCTCACTACTCAAATGGTGAAGGTTGCAACCTTCTATAAGGAAGATATACATTATATCTAAAAATGAACTATTGAGTAGACCTGCTATCTTGATCAGTTCCAATGAATTGTAATATTTTTCTGATTCTTCACATAGATCTTCAACTAATGAATGATGTAGCTTTACTGTCTAAATTTCTACTCTACTTTGTCTTATTCTTTTTTCCTACATTGATGCTTTGCAATAAAAATTGAACTGCTATATGTATCTTCCCCAAGGATAAGGTCACGATGGCTATAGGAAACAATTTAGTAACTTTCTTATTGGCTTAACTAAGCACACAATCAAAGTTAGGACCGCACAACTCAAAATGAGTAGACGCATTGCTTCACATAGTCGGTTCTACCAAATTAACTCAAACATCACGCTTCTATTAAAACATGTTTAGCACCTTTGGAAAATCATCATTAAATCATAACTAAACATGAATACAAACACACATATCCCAAAGATAGGAGCAACTCAAGAAACAATGTAAATACGTCGGCTCTTAACAAATAATCTCCAGAAACTGTAACTACCAAAACAGATTAACATAACTCAACTAAAACTGCATCTCTGAATCTACGTGTATCAACATTGCATCCAAAACATGTCTAAAACATAGATGTAAATGTGCAAGGCTCTAGAATATTTTTACTGATAATTGCTTACAGGACACTATTGTATATTATATGTTATCATCAATTACAAACATACAGTCAACTATTTGCAAAGAAGAAAATCTCCAACAATCTCCCCCTTTGACATTAATGGCTACATATGATATGAAAAAAACCATCAACCCAAAGTATCCTCATTATTTTTACAATCTTCTCAATATCCTCATCAAAGGTTCCTCTTCACTGCTGCATCTCTTTTTACTATATTTTTCATTACTGTATACTACCCAAGAGTATATTATCCCCCTAAATATATACTCCCCCTTTGACATCAATGGAAAAGCATGCCAAAAACAATTAAGCATAGGTACTACTCCAGAAGTAGAGTAGTCAACAATTCATCAGTCACTAAGGACTGATGCTCTTGCTGCAAATTCTAATCAAACTCAGGAAAGGGAATTACTCCCATCTTCTCCCTAAGATACTCAAAATTATCTTTTGATAAAGGTTTTGTAAAAATGTCTACTAACTATTCTTTAGTGCTCACATAATCCAAGTTAACTTCTTTTTCTGCAACTTTTTCTCTTAGAAAATGATATTTGATCTCAATGTATTTTGTCTTTGCATGTATCACAGGGTTCTTTGACATATTGATAGTGCTAGTGTTATCACAATGAATAAAAATTGGATAATCAATCTGAATACCAAAGTCTTTAATCATCTATTTGATCCAAATCATTGTTGAACAATTCAATGTTGCTGCAACATACTCAACTTCTGTTGTCAACTGAGAAATACAATTCTTCTCCTTTCTTGTCCAAGTAACCAACCTGTCTCCAAGAAATATTGTTCCTCCTGAGGTAATCTTCCTATCATCAACACAACCTGCCCAATCTACATCTGTATACACATGGAGTTGTATATTCTCTGAGTTAGGATACCATAAACCATAGTCTATAGTCCCCTTTAAGTATCTAAATATCCTTTTTATTACCATTAGGTGATTTTGTTTAGGTTCAGCTGTAAATCTTCCAACAATGCCAACTGCATTAGAAATATATGGTCTAGATTGAGTAAGATATATGAGTTTTCCAATCATAGACTTGTATAATGTCTTGTTAACTGCTATGGAATCATCTTCTTTAGAAAGATTGCTTCCTGTTATCATGGGGGTGCTTACTGGTTTACAATCTTCTATTTTGAAAGTCTTCAATATCTCCTTCACATACTTAGACTGATTTATGAATATGCCTTTGTCTGTTTGTTTTACATTCAGTCCCAAAAAATATTTGATAGGTCCAATAATGCTCATTTCATACTCACTTTGCATCTCTTTGGAAAATTCTGCACTAAGCTTGTCATTACCTCCAAAGATAATATCATCAACAAAGATAGCAACAAGTAGTAGTCCATCAGGTGTCTCTCTTATGGATAAATTGCAATCTGTTGTTACCTTTTTGAATCCAATCTTTGTCAAGTAACCATCAAGTCTCTCATACCAAGCTCTTGGGGGATATTTAAGTCCATAAAGGGATTTCATTAGTCTGCATACCATGTCTTCTTGTCTGATAAACTAAATCCTTTAGGATATTCTATGTATACTTCTTCCTTCAAGTCACCATTCAGAAAATCTGACTTGACATCCATTTGATATACTTTAAAGTTTTTGAATGTTGCATAGGCCAAAAACAACTTGATAGCTTCCAGTGTGCTCACAGGGGAAAATTTATCAGTGTATTCTATTCCTTCTCTCTACACATCCTTTACATATTAGTCTTGCTTTGTTTCTTACCACTATACCTTCTTCATTCATCTTATTTATGAATATCCACTTTGTTCTAATTAAATTTTTTTCACAAGGTCTAGGGAACAGTTCCCATGTATCATTCTTGATTATCTGATCTAATTCTTCTTTCATTGCTTTCTGCCAGTCTGAATCATTGGATGCATCTTCAACACGTAAAGGTTTAATTTGTGAAAGTAAACATACCTCTTCATCAATTGTTAAACCTTTTTCTTTAGATCTTGTCAAAATTCTACTACTCTGATCTCCAATGATATCTTCCTTTGAATGGTATCTAGTTTTGAATTTTGGAACTTTAGGTGTGACATCTTCATCTGTAATCTATGATTCATCTTTTCTTGTTTCAGGGTCATTGCATGATACATCAATACAATCAAACATTTCTTCAATAACTATTTCTTTACTGCTAGGCCTGGGTTCATCTTCAATCATAGGTGCACAACCATAGTATCTTTCTTGAATCATGAACTTCTCATCAATCTTCACATGTGTACTTTCAATTATCTTCTTCAATCTCAAGTTAAAACATCTATATGCTTTGCTTTTAGTAGAGTAACCAAGGAAAATACCTTCATCACTTCTGGCATCAAACTTACCAACACCATCATCTCTCGTGATGTAGCACTTGCTTCCAAAGATTCTAAAGTATTTTACTGTAGGTACATTACCAAACCAAAGTTCATAAGGTGTTTTGTCTGCACCTGGCCCTAGTTGTAATCTGTTGATAGTATAGACTATTATATTGACTGCATCTCTCCAATATGTGTGTGCAACTTTTCCTTCTATCATGATAGTGCGCACTATGTCAAGTATGATCCCATTTCTTCTTTCTACAATCCCATTCTGTTGAGGGGTTCTAGGAGCACTCAAATGCCTTTTGATCTCATGTTCTTCACAATACTCATAAAACTAGTCAAAGGTGAATTCTCCTCCTCTATCTAATCTCAGACACTTAAGTTTTAATCGAGACTCATTTTCAACTTTAGCTTTGAATATTTTGAACTTCTCAAAATCTTTAGACTTATCCTTTAAGAATGAAACCCACATCATCCTTGAAAAATCATCAACAAACAAAATAAAATACCTTTCTCCATAGTATGATCTTGTTTGAGTAGGACCACATAAGTCTTTATGCACTAGATCCAATTTGTTTTCTGCTGAGTTCTTCTTACTTCTGAATGAGCTCCTTACATGCTTTCCCATAACACATTCCATGCACATAGTATCAATTGGTCTTGCAATACTAGGAAGGTCTCTTACTACCTTTACATTGCTTATCTTTACTATGTTGTCAAAATTGATGTGACAAACTCTTTTGTGCCATAGCCAACTGTCATCTACTTTTGCAACAAAAAAACTTACTTCTGAATTGAGCTAAAAGACATTACCTTTAGTCTTAGAGACTGATGCAATCATATCTCATTGTTTGTTATTAATGATGCACTTGTTGTCTTTGAATTCCAACTGATATCCTTTGTCCAACAATTGTCCAACACTTAGTAGGTTATGATGTAAACCATCAACATAATCTATCTTGTTCTTTCCATCTAAGGTAATAGAACCTCTACCTATGATAGGTTTTGGAGTGTTATCTCCAAATATAACCATACCACCTTTGTACTTGTCTAGATTTACAAAACTATCTTTGTCTCTTGTCATGTGATGTGAGCATCCGTTGTCAATGATCCAGTCAGTCCTGATGTCTGATTTGGAAACTAATGCTAACTCTTGTGATTTCTTTTCATCTTCATTGTCCATTTCTTCAAGAATTTTCTCAATGTATTTAATGGAAATGAATCCAATTTCATCTTCTCCTGAGTCATCATCAGTTACACCATCTTCAATATGATAGTATTCCTTAGTATATTTAGGCTTGTAATCTGATCTGAACTTCTTGACTCTTGTAGGACACTTGGATGCAAAATGGCCAACTTTGTTGCATGAAAAAAATTTGAATGGTACCTGTCCTTCATATTTTCCTTTACCTTTCCTTTCTTTCTTGGAAATCATAGCAATAATTTATTCTAGTTTTGCATCCACTTCTTCTTTCTCATTATTACTAGAGATTCTCAAGGATTTCTTACCATGGACTGAGGCTTTGAAAGCTGTTTCACTTTTGGGTTTTGTCTTCAATCTTGATATCTCAAATGCAGAGATTTTGCTAATCAAAGTCTCTCTCTTGAAGTCCTTTGAAAATTTCATGGTATCATCTAAGATATTGATCTTTCTCTCATAGTCTGTTGTCATTGTAGTCATTAGTTTGTCCATTATGTCTTCCTCTAAAATTTCTCCATCATTATTTCTGATTCCTGAAACTACTTCATCAATCCTTTGATTGTAATCTCTTATGTTCTCTTCAAGTAGCATCTCTAAGTTGTTATACTTATTTTTCCATGTCTTTCTCCACACATTCTTTTCTTGGATATCTCCTTCAAACATATCTTCTAAATACTTCCATATGGTGTAAGCTTTGTCTACTTTCTTAATCTTAGAGAATTCACTGTCAGATAATGCACTTATAAGGGCTTCATTGGCAATTGCATTAGCAATGAATACATCCTTTTTTTTACTAGTAGCATCATATTTTTCAAGGTCTTTCAGAGAGGGAACAACAACTTCTTGTGTGGCTATTTCAAAAATGTCAAAACCACCGCACTGTAGATGTGTTATCATTTTGTTCTTCCAGTAAAGATAATTCTCTCCATCAAACTTAGGACTCTCTTTTCTGAAGTATGCCATATGATCTACCTTAAGATGTTTAAGATTTCTCTCCAAGGCACTTGGCTCTGATACCAATTGTTAGGAATAGTACCAAGAGATAACTGGGAGGGGGGGTGAATCAATTATCTACAAGATTCAATTCTTTTTCAATTAAGTATTGAATAAATTTAAACATAAACTCAACAAGATAACACAAAATTGAACAACACAATTTTGGTAATGGGGAAAACCAAATTAGGTAAAAACCCTGGTAGGAATTAGCACCCACAAATAACTGTACTATTTTATAATGATCCTTGTTAGAAGATCTTGCAACCCTATTAGGAGTTGATCTTTACAATGTAATAAGTACAGAGATCTGGTCAAAGGTCAGACCCTATTAGGAGTCTTTTAAAAATAACCCGGTTAGGGGTGAGGACACACTATCCAAGAGCTCACTCCTCAAATGGTGAAGGCTGCAACCTTCTATAAGGCAAATATATACTATATCTAAAAATGAATTGTTTGAGTAGACCTACTATCTTGATCAATTCCAGTGAATTATAATATTTTTCTGATTCTTCACATAGATCTTTAACTGATGAATGATGTAGCTTTACTGTCTAACTTTCTGCTATGCTCTATCTTATTCTTTTTTCCTTCAATCATGCTTTGCAATCACAATTGAACTTATATATGTATCTTCCCCAAGGATAAGGTCACGACGACTATAGGAAACACTTTAGTAACTTTCTTGTCGACTTAACTAAGCACGCAATCAAAGTTAGGACTGCACAACTCAAAATGAATGGATGCATTGCTTCACATAGTTGGCTCTACCAAATTAACTCAAACATCATGCTTCTATCAAAAACATTTTAGCACCTTTGGATAATCATCGTTAAATCATAACTAAACATGAATACAAACACACATATCTTAAAGATAGGCGCAACTCAAGAAATAATGTAAATACGTCAGATCTTAACAGATAATCTCCAGAAACTGTAACTGCCAAAACAGATTAACATAACTCAACTGAAACTACATATCTGAATTTGCGTGTATGAACATTGCATCCAAAACATGTCTAAAACATAGATGTAAACATGCAAGGCTCCAGAATATCTGTACTGATAATTGCTTACAGGACACTATTGTATATTATATGTTGTCATCAATGACAAACATATAATCAAGTAGTTTCACAGAAGAAAATCTCCAACAAAATCCTTAGGAAGAGAGAAATCCAAGATCAGGCCTCTTTCAACAGGCACATAAATTTGAACCTTCACCCCAAGGGACAAGGCTTACTCACACAATCTGTCACAAAAACCCTCTATGATATTGAAAAAATAATTTTGTTCAAGGTTTTTGTCCACGCTCATTCCTTGGAAAACCTCCTCCACAACTATAGGCTCATGAATTAGCATATCGTGATGATCAATTCCTTCCAGCTATTGTAAAATTGTAAAATTTTTTATGACCATGTCTTCTACATCTAGCTCAACAAAACTAGGTAGCTCATCAAACAAAGACATGGCATCTTCCTCTTTATCAATCCCCTGCTGATGGTGATCCCTCTATCCTAATTGACCTTCAGCCATAGGTAATTGACATGTCTTCTTCTCTATCAACAAAAGGGGGGAGCTCATCAAATAAATCAACCAAGAGCCCAGGTTGAGCATCAATATCCATCTCTTCATCACATGAAGGCTTACTCACCACAAGTCCTCACTCTGATGCTTTACTAGTATCCTTGAAAATACTTGGCATCTGACAACCAAGAGGTAGAGCCCATGAAAGTTACCATGGAAGCTTAGTATCTTGAGAGACCTAAGGGGTCTCTTGGGATAAACAATTGCCTTGAACAGACTACCCTTGCAGAGTGGTGGATTGAATCTCAAGTATA
The DNA here is from genome assembly GCA_018584345.1 of Thuja plicata. Lineage (NCBI taxonomy): Eukaryota > Viridiplantae > Streptophyta > Pinopsida > Cupressales > Cupressaceae > Thuja > Thuja plicata. Next base: position 1,726,329 of record MU227982.1, on the reverse strand, counting down.
GGTTCTTGGAAAGAATGGTTTCCCTTAAAACATGGGATGTGAAATTGAGAGTGTTTAGTGGTAGTCTTAGAGGGAAGACCTTTTCTAAAGCTTGGAAAATTGAAGACCCTATCATTTTGGTGTTGCTCACTTGCAAATGCTTCTATCTCAATGTAATCCTTAGGTTGTTTTTGACCATAATAAGGCTGCAATTGTTCTATAATAGGTTCATTTTCTTGAAGGATGTCACTCAATATTGGAAATGAATGCTCTATAGGTTCTTCATTTGTAGGATCTTGGAACATGGGAGTACTCCATATTGGAATTCTAACCTCATGATATTTAGGAGACTCACCTTTCCCAAAAGGCTTGAAGCTTGGAACCTTACATTTAAGATCCTTTTGTGTAGTAATTCATGATCTATGCTCTGTTGTCTTGATAGAAACTTCACAATCAAGCTCCTCTTCATATCGGTTCCTTTGTTGCTCATCACCTAGAGTCTCTTCCACTTGGTTGGAAATTAACTCTTTCTCATAACTTTGATCTTCCATCTCCTATTGCTCCCTAATCTCAGATGCTTGCTTAATCAATTCAAGCAACATAATTTTCATCTCTTCCCACTCCTTCTTTTTAACAAATTCTGAGCTCTGAGGCTAATTGGAAGTACCTTCATGCTGATTAGGCATGAGATAGTCTCCTTGGGACTGGTTATAATTATGAGTATGTTTCCAATCAGGATGAGAAGGGGGGGGTGGGTGGTAAAAATTATGAATCTGCTGCTCTTGACTCCATTTTTGTTTCTTTTGTGTCCATGATGCTTCCCATTGGAGACCATGGTCATAAGCTTGTGTAGGGGTGTATTGATTAGGGGCATGTTGAACATATTGACAACCTGCTATGATATGATAGCTTGGACTAAAAACCACCTTTGGATGATTTTCATATGGCTTCTGCTTAGTCCATTGAGCATTATTCTCATGATATGATGGTGGGTAACCTGAATGTCCATAATAAATTGACATGTATACTCATGCAATTAGCTAGAATTTTTAAGATGAAAGATTTGAAACATACCAGCATTTGATCTCTTGAAACTAGTAGACCTTCTAGAGTTTCCAGATATACAAGATGATGACCACTACTAGGTTTGTATTATGTTATCAGCATATCAAAGATAACATAGCTTTGAAAATGAACTTCTTTTGTGGTCCCATCGGGTGTGCCAAAATTGTTATACACTAAATTTTGCACCCTACTAAGCGCTTGAGCCTAACAATCTAGTATAACATGGGAATCACTTCTAGGTTGTGGGACCTCTGCTAACTGAAGTGAAGCCTCTAGATTCTAGGTTGGTTCCTCTTAGATAATCACCTTATCTGCTTTTAAACATGAAAGTAAACTTGGGAGGAAAAGGGATAGAAGGAGAATTGAAGGGAAATGACTAAAAATCAAATTTAACCTACTAGGTGATGCACTGAAGGTAACATGAATCACAACATAGTGACCAAAACTAGCATGAAATTTCCTGGATCTAACAAAACACAAATTTTTGAATAGGCTTGCATAAATATTTCATAGAGAGGTCTGAAATGAAAAGAGGCTATTTAGAGAAAGAGAAAATTTCACAAACAATAGCGTATTTAGTGGAATAGACACGGACTATGACCTGCAAACAGACATTCACTCTAGCAAATAGGAACATAAATAAGACAAAATGACAGGGTATTGAACAATATCCACAAAATCATCTAAATCAAATCATTCACATTAGTGAAAAAATATGCAGAAAGAAAGAGGGCTTAAGAACTCCAAGATTTCTCTAATACCAGCCACTATATTATAATTCAGATAAGATAAATACAGATAAGAAGGCCCATGGATAGAGAAAATGTCACAAAAAATATTTTCATATCAGGAAATAAATGAGAAATTACAAACTAATGAAAACCTAAGGGCAGAGAGAATGCCATGAAAAGTCTTTCATAAGATGAAAAACCTAGCTACAAAAGCTTCTAAAACTACTTATATACAACCTCCCCTAGCACATAGGCTCAGGAATGAATCCATCTGATTAGTTAGAGAAGAATTAGGGTTACAATAGATATTCATTAAACAATACAGAAATCCTAAAAAAATCAATTCTACTCATCAATGTGCTTAGGAAATATCTCAAAAGATCAGATACAATCATGAATACATCTCCCATCACCATAAATTCGATCAGAAAAGTCATCTTTATCCATCTATCCTATCTAAAATTTGAAAGACCACGCCACCACCATGAAACCCCTGAAATCAGATTTGAATATTTGAATATTTGAACATAGCGCTCACAGGTGGCACGGGTGTCTGTATATATGGCCTAGAAAAAAACTTGGTTTCCTGTTAAAACCTAGTCGCTGATCTTTATATTTATCTTTATCTGTCTTTGAGTTTAGATCCAATCATAGACATGTGGCATGGAGGCGTAATGCCTCAAAGATTAACATCTTCATCTTGGCCATCAAGGGATTATGCCCACCATCAGATCTTCTTTACTTGTTGTGTCTTTATCTTAGTTCTGACCTTAGCCTTAACTTGCTTTTGACTCATCTTTAACCCTGGTATCTGAAATCCTTTATGTCTCCAAGTCTCAAGATCATTTCTCTAACTCTAATTTTATTGCGAGATTTAACAAGAACCACAAGATCAGACCTAAGATCAATAATCTGCACTTAATCTCCAGACCATAGAAGAATATTCCATTTCATTGCGAGATCACAATACAAGCATTTGATTAAAAACACATCCACGGTCTGTGCCAAATCTCTAAACCTTAAGAGAATATTCCTTTTCATTGTGAGATTATGAGAGAACCACAAGATCAAAACATGATCGATGGCTCAGATCATAACTTGAATTTAACTTTACAACAACTATGATTCATTCCAAGATCACGCGAATGAGCGTATCTCTGAGTCTCCAAGTATCTGGACTAACTATGGTTTCATTCAGAGACTTAGTGCAAGCCATAAGATTTGATCATGATCAACAACCACGATTCCATCTATAACTAACTCTAAACCAAACTTGACTTTAACTATCTTCACCATGATCTATTCTAAGATCACGTGACTAAGGCAATCTTGAAGTCACTGGAATATTTTCTAACTCCAGGGTTTATTGCGTGACTTCACGTAAGCCGTAGGAATTAGAACATGATTAATGATCCAGATCACAACTTGGCGGGCCCATCTTCAACTTTACTTGACATGAACTTCTAACCTTAGTCCATGTAGAGATCACACAACTGACTAGGAACTTGAAGTCATGAGAGTATTTTATAACTCTAGGGTTTATCATGTGATTTAATGAGAACCACAAGATCATCTCTAAATCAATGACTCGTGTGTAATCTCCTAAATTTTGCTGACTTTTGACTTTCTCTTGAGACCTAGCACAAACCACAAGATCTAATATGAATCAATAGTCCTCATGTAATCATTGAAACTTACACTTAACCCCAAGTCCATCTGGCGATCACGCGACTAAGGAAAAAAATAAAACCATACTTTAACTCTAAGTCAGATTATGAGATCATGCGACTAAAGCTATCTATGAGTCACGGGATGAAAAGCTAACCCAAGCATTTATTTTGAGATCTAGCATAGGCTATAAGATTTGATCTTGATCAAAAGTTCACGTTAAGTCTCAGAAGAAATAACTTAACCCTGATCCCATTTAGAGATCACACGACTGAAAGGAAAAAAAACCAAACCGTAACTCTGAGTTTATTTGGAGATCACGAGATAGACTGAGTCACTGAATCTCCCAATTCTTTTACTAACTCTAGTTTCATCATGAGACTTCACACACAACACATGATCCAAAAAAATAAATGGCCCATGTAAACTCTCTAGATCAAATAAGAATGTTCCATTTCCTTTCGAGATCACACGACTGAAGCAAATCTCAAAGTCGCGGAATAAAAAGAATATTCCTTTCGAGTTGCATGACTAAGAGATAACCAAGGAAAAGGTAATTCACACATGAATTATAAGATACTTAATTCACTTGGAAAAGTAACTCAAAATAGAATAAGTCATGAAAAAGAAAGGGTTTAAGAGTTTTCAAAGGGTTTCTTTCATGAATTAGGTCTTCATGACATGAACTAGGGGTAAAACCAATGACCTAGAAATCTACAAAGAATAAGATAAAGACCAGAAAACATGAAAGAAATATACAAGTTGGGCTCTACCCTTGTGGGAGCCTCACTTACTCCACTTGTAGCAAAAAATTGACAGGATGGGAAATTTGGGTAATAGCTATAATTCTGACGCCCATTTGCAACGGGGATGTTATACTACCGACGAGATTACCATTGGGATTGATACTAGATAACCGTCACAATTTTGACATGTATGTTATAATTCTGACGCCCATTTGTGATGGGGATGCTACACTTCTAACATGGTATTATAATTTCTTTGTGTGGTTAATTATGACGATTTTGGCCATTGTAATAGAAACAATTACCATCTCCATTGCAATTTTGACAAAATAACTCCAAAGGCACCGTGTGTCAAATATCCAATGCATAGATGTTGAATATCTGATAGATAGATGTCAGAATGAGGCCTTAAAGGTACTAGTGGTATTAATAGGAAAGAGGATAATGATACAGAGTATATTGATGGAATATGAAATATGGAATGGAGGAAATGCATAGGATAAGGTCTATGAGATGGAATACATGGATAGGATGTCAAGATAAAATATGGATAGAGTGGAAGGACTTATATATGATTATGGATGGGGGGAGGAGGAAACATATAGGACAAGAACTATAAGATGGATGATATGGATAGAATTTCAAGATCAAAGATGGGAAAATGATAATGGAATTATGTGGGAGAATGGATAGGGGATGGCTAGTGAATAAGAAACATGGAGGATATGGACATAGCAAAAGTATAGGATAGTCAAGATCAAGGATGGGAAAATATAGGATAATAGATTGTGGATAGGGGATGTGGAAGGTATGTATAGTAGAATAGGCATGGATGGAGCTTTCCCCCAAGTGTAGAGTTAAAGAGGAGGAGGATAAGGGAATGGATGTATAAATGAAGTTGGAAGACAAAGGATATGTGATAGGGAGATAGAGGAAGGACTCAAGAATCTAGTTCCATGGATGATATCCCTTGATATTGTGTGTGTGAATTATGTACCTACAAGCTACAACACAACACTTCAATATGTCATTGCATCAATAGTTAGAAAAATAGAAATCAATTGAAAAGAATAAGGAAACTAGGGAAATTAACATAATCCTTCCTATCTAGAAAGAGTATGATTTAAGCTATAAATTTCCCTCAGATTATGCATTAAATCAATGACACATTCAATTCTAGAATGGAAGATTCATTGAGAAATTGAAGCTATCTATCATGCAATTCATGCTAGAAATGATGCAAGGATTCATTAAAGCATAAATGAAAGAGTTATCTAATTAGCTATTAAAATCATGAAAACAAAATGAAAGCATAAGAGTGGAATTAGAATTCTAAAATTTGGGAGCTATTGAGCTCAAAATTCACTCCTTTTATGGAAGAATTTGAGAAATGAGTGGTTGAGATCAACTTGTAAGGAGAGCTTAGGATTGAATCTTTGGTGATCCACATGAGTAATCCCTGTGAGTGAACTCTCATTGGTTCATGGATTGACTTTCCATGTGCAAGTGATGAGTTGTACTTAGAGAGTTTATTTAATTCCTTTTAATTAATTACTTTAGCCAAGGATTTAACTGGGTTGATTTGATTTAAATACGCCAAGGTAATTAATGTAAGTTAGTGATGAAATCACTTTTATTTTAGGAGATTATTTTGATTTTTGATGAATTATGCCAATAATCAAATAGTTGGATTGACATAATTTAGGGTATGTTCACATTTAGGGAAAATAGGGTCTCTAGATAGAGTAGACAAAATTAGGGTGGTTACATTTTCCTCTCTTTGAATTGATGTGTGGGAAGCACATTGATTCAAATAATGTCTGATGTTGACTTCAGAAAGTTTGAGAATTTTGCACTTGATTGAATGAAATAGAGCTAATGAGACAAGTCTTGAACCTGATTGAACTAAGACTGATAGTATCAAATTTGAACTTTATCAAATGAAGGTCAATTGAACACAGATCTAGAGATACCAATTTTGAACTTGATCAAACAAGAATTGATAATACTGACTCCAAACTTGATTGAATGAAGATTAGTACAAAGATGTTGAGAGTTGTGAGGTATCAATTCTGAACTTGATCAAACAAGAATTGATAATATTGACTCCGAACTTGATTGACTAGAGGTCAGTGAGAAGTTGTTGAGAGGTTGATAAAGATCTAAGAGATTGTAGACATATATATTTGGCTTGTTTAGCATTGAATCCTTCTATCCAATAGTCCAAACTTGATCAAAGGAAACTGTCATGCCCCTAGTCTTTTGGTGATGAAGTTAGTTTTGTTGTTTAACACAATGAGCATATCAAAATCAGAATTTTTCATCTCATATATATTAGTGAATATTAGATTAAAAAATGTGGGAATGTCTATAACAGTATCAAAGAGATCACAATCAAAATGTACAAATGTATCAAATATCTGAAGTATAAGGGATGATCATAGAAAGATAAATATACAAAATTATGAAGGATATGTTGGAATTATATTGTGAATGTAGTACTGAGAGGGGAGGGTGAATTCGTACCTCTAAAAATTTTCTTGGTTAGCCCATTAACCCTTAGTCATCAGTTTGTAAATTCTCTTATCTAACTGTTCATCTTTCTTTATGCTTATGCAATCATAACATAAGTTCTTTAATATGTAACCATACAAAAAACATTCATGAAAATAGATAACACATAACACAAGATATGGTAATGCAGAAAACTCCTATTAGGAAGTAAAAAATGCGGTGGGGATTGTTACCCACAAGACTTCACTATCTGCAGATAAGAAGGGGCCGGTTAAGGCTTACAATTGGTCACTTCTGATGACCTACCCTGTTAGGAGTATTACAGTGGAGACCTGTTAAGATCTACTTCATTTGAAGCTTTAGAAACATTGTTAAGTGTGCACTCTGTTAAGATATTTGTAAAGAACTATTAATTCCACCTTCTACAAAAGGATTTTAGATGTGATGCACTTGTTAGAATGCAACTACATAATTCTTTGATCTGATGATGTATGTAATCTCTAATTTCTGATAACAGATCCAATAAATCTTCCTATGTATGAGTAATCATCTTTTCATGATTGAATAATACCTTTCTCTACACGTCAGTAGCCTCTGTGTGTTCTTGATAACTAGATATAATCTTTTTCTAAACTTTGCATGAATTCTGCCTTCTGCTCCTTAGATGCTCTTCGTGGCTATCAAAAATAATGAATCCATAATTCACAATTGATTGAACACCTATTTATACTAGATTTTAGCTCTATTCTTTATTCACACTTCGCAAGTTAACTCTAGATCCAAGGTTTACAACTTGACCTTGATCTTTAGTTAGATATGTTTTAGATCCATTAGGATGCTTTAAAAAATTTACATTATGCTTGCTTGACCCTCAAGTAATGATTTA
>MU227982.1:1697709-1718291 GCA_018584345.1 Thuja plicata | reverse complement strand
TCATCAATCTCCCCCTTTGACATTAGTATCAAAAACATGATATGTGCAACATACTGAATGTATTAGTATGTACACCTATGTATACTTCTTCCTTAGTCATTTGAATGACTCCCCCTATGTATATGCTAGTAAGCGTAATAAGTGTAAGTATATATACATTTCCTTATGTACTTCTCTTCCCTTTTTTTTGATATATTGTACATAACTATCTTTACATATCTGTTCCTTCTGTACATACAATATACATACATTTCTATTCTTCCTTTTTTGATAATAAAGGAAAAGGTACTTACATCTTTTCAGAAAGGTGGGAATGTGAGGACTTGATCTCCTCCATTATCTTTTCCCATTTATCCTTTAGCATTTCTAGATCCATGTGCTCAAGTGATATCCTTACATGTATATCATAGATGTTTTCTACTACAGACATCTCTAGGGTTGCAATTAAGTTTCTTGCTTCAGAAATATGTTGTTGTAGAATAGTAAGATTAGGCAAGATGTGTGCATATAGTTTGGTAATCTCACCTCTTAATTGTGTTTCAACATCCCATATTTCTTGCCTTAGCCTATTAGCCTCAATGACTTTGTCATGATGTGCCTTGATACTGTCTGCATTTGAGGTTAGGCTTTGTGCACTAGTTGTGACATTAGAATCTATTTCTACTAACTTGTCACTATTTTCTTTTGTAAAATTTTCAAGTGTGCACATCTTTTGAACTAAGGTAATTGCCTCAACAATCATTGGCTCTAATTGATCAGTTAGTTCAAAGAGCTTTACCTTGTTCATTGCCACTTCTTGGCTGATCTTGTCAATTAACTTGTATTGATACTTTTTCTCTGCTTATTCTTCCATTTCTTGTTCTGCATCTACATTCTAGTTTGTGATGGCATCAGTAAGAATAGCTATTTTCTCCTTAACTGTAGCATTTTGTTCAAGTTTCACCTTAGGAACAAGTTGTTGTAGAATGTCTCTTGCCTTTTCAAGTGCCATTGCTTCCCTGTGTTCCTGTATCATTTTCTTCTAAATGGATTTCCTTTGACATAACACTCCAAACTCTTGAAGTTTATCTATATCCAAAGTAGTAATATCCCAGTTTGGGACTTCTATTACCTCATCCATTATGACAGAAAAAATATCTTTCTTCAATGCTTTCTTCTTCTTCTTCTTTGGCTAGGTGGCACATTGATGTACTACCATTTTTAAATGTTGAGATTGGGTTGACTTGGTAGGTGAGGTTCAAGAAGATAAAGCGTCCTATTGTTTCTGTTCTGAGTCCACCAGCTGATTTTGTGAAGATGTCTCCTCATTGGCCTTAGGTGTATCAATAGATATATCTTCTTTTTGTTTTGAGCTTTCATCCTACTTGAATTCTTCACTCTTATATTTTTCTTCATCCTTTCTCAATGTATCCTCTATTTTGTTATCTTCTTCTTTGTTCTGTTCATTAGACACTTCTTGCTTAGTGTCGGTTGCATCTTTCATTTCTATATCTGTATCCTTTTGAGTATTGGATGCATCTTTGTTTTCATCTTTACCCATGTCCTTGGGTATATCATCAGCTTTCTTAGATGATTTGTCCTGACTTGATTCAATATCAATAGCATCAATTAATATATTCATGTTTGTTAGTGTATTGACTGTTGCAGTGTCAATAGTTGAATCCTATCTATCGGTATTGCCCTGTGCAATATTTATATCTTCATCTTTTTGTACTTCTACTATAGGTTCTTTTCCTGTAGTGTCATTGACAATGTTGTCTAACCATGATTCATCATTTATATCATTAGCTAAATTACCTTTTATTGTCAAGTCATCCTTGGTAACTTCTTCATCTTTACTCAAGTCAATGTGAATTGGACTTGGTGGATTTTGACTCTCTTCACTTTGAGTGTGGTCAAGAGTAGTGTCTGGCCATTCTTCATTTACAATATCAGTATCTTTGAGGCCCTTTTGGATCACTCTCTTCTTTATCCATTTCAACAGATGAGTCATCTTGTATATCCTTGATGCTGATTGTTTCTTTCTCTAGGATAGCTTCCTTAGTGGAATTTTTGAGTATCTTGCACCACTTCTTAATGCTATTCTGATCAAAATCAATTAGCTTTCCCTTGATAAATTCATATGCTCTCATTTTTGGTGAGAAATATTTTTCATACTTCTTCATCATCTCAGCAATTTCTTCCTTTGTTGAATTAGGAGGCATAAGAGTAACAAGTACTCTTTCTCTTATCTCCTTTCCTCGATGTAGTGCAAATGTCCATCTAGCTGATAATCTCTCTGACAGTTCTTTGGGAACATCATATTCCAAGAATTGTAGTGGAACATAGTAATGTTTGCACATTTTAACAATTATTACTTCTTTTATTCATGCTAATGTTAAAATATGAACTATGTGTAATGGAACCGATGTATAATATAACTTGTCATAATGCAGTTCCATACTTACTTGTGCATTTTAGTTGGATGTAGTGATGCCACCAGATCCATTGGATAGGGTTTCATCATTTTTATTTCTTTCTTCATCCTTTCTCAATGTATCCTCTATTTTGTTATCTGCTTCTTTGTTCTGTTCATTAGACACTTCTTGCTTAGTGTCAGTTGCATCTTTCATTTCTATATCTGTATCCTTTTGAGTATTGGATGCATCTTTGTTTTCATCTTTACCCATGTCCTTGGGTATATCATCAACTTTCTTAGATGATTTTTCCTGACTTGATTCAATATCAATAGCATCAATTAATATATTCATGTTTGTTAGTATAATGACTGTTGCAGTGTCAATAGTTGAATCCTGTCTGTCAGTATTGCCCTGTGCAATATTTATATCTTCATCTTTTTGTACTTTTACTATAGGGTCTTTTCCTGTAGTGTCATTGACAAAGTTGTCTAACCATGATTCATCATTTATATCATTAGCTAAATTACCTTCTATTGTCAAGTCATCCTTGGTAACTTCTTCATCTTTACTCAAGTCAATGTGAATTTGACTTGGTGGATTTTGACTCTCTTCACTTTGAGTGTGGTCAAGAGTAGTGTCTTGCCATTCTTCATCTACAATATCAGTATCTTTGAGGCCCTTCTGGATCACTCTCTTCTTTATCCATTTCAACAGATGAGTCATCTTGTATATCCTTGATGGTGATTGGTTCTTTCTCCAGGATAGCTTCCTTAGTGGGATTTTTGAGTAACTTGCACCACTTCTTAATGCTATTCTGATCAAGATCAATTAGCTTTCCCTTGATAAATTCATATTCTCTCATTTTTGGTGAGAAATCTTTTTCATACTTCTTCATCATCTCAGCAATTTCTTCCTTTATTGAATTAGGAGGCATAAGAGTAACAAGTACTCTTTCTCTTATCTCCTTTTCCCGATGTAGTGCAAATGTCCATCTAGTTGATAATCTCTCTGACAGTTCTTTGGGAACATCATATTCTGAGAATTGTAGTTGAACATAGTAATGTTTGCACATTTTAACAATTATTGCTTCTTTTATTCATGCTAATGTTACAATATGAACTATGTGTAATGGAACTGATGTATAATATAACTTGTCATAATGTAGTTCCATACTTACTTGTGCATTTTAGTTGGATGTAGTGATGCCACCAGATCCATTGGATAGGGTTTCATCATTTGTATTTCTTGTTCTCGCACCTTCAATATTTGTGGCTTTTACCCACATCTTGTTTCTTATTCTCTTGATGTCATCAATGATATTTCCACTGGGATGAGTACTTGTATCTATTAATCAGTCTTTGCAATCTTTTATCACATGTCCAACCTTATGACAGTGTAAACATGCCATTCCTGGATTGGTCCAACCTCTTGACCTTCTGGTCCACTTTCTCATACAGTTGGTAGCAATATGACCATACCTTCCACATGTTGTGCAGTTTACCCATGTGTTATAGTCCCAAACATATGAGGTACCTACTCTTGTTGGTTTGTAGCTATTATCAGTTTCTTTTGGTGTCCAGGCATTGTTGTTCTTTTTACAACACTCCTCATGTGTATGCCCATTCATCTTGTAGGTAGGACAGTACTTGTCCATGTAGGTTTTCCTTTTTGGATTTTTCACTCTAGATCTACACTCATGTGCCTTGTGTCCTTTCTTTTGACATTTATAACAATTACCAATGAAAGTAGATTGTGCTTGAGGAATACCTTTCATTTTGCTTCTGCAAATGTTTGAGGTGTGGCTGGGTTTTCCACAGTGATTACATGACAACTTCTTGGATCTTGGGGTTGTGAAAGCATTCCTTTGATCTAGTTGATTAGAAGATTCACCATTCTCATTGTACCCTAATCCTATGTAGCTGTTGATTCTTCTTTGTCCATCAAGAAAATCATCCATCCTTTTGTTGCTATCTTCAGCTTTCTTGATCAATTCGTTGTGTTGATTCTGGAATTTGATTTCATGCTTCAATTTTTCATTCTCTTCTCTTAGCTCACCAATAGATTGTATTCTTTCAATGAGTTTTGTATTTAGTCTGTTTGCCTCTTGACTCATAAGAATAATCTGATTGGTAATCTCATGTTGATGCTTAGTAAGTCTTTGAATTTCTGATTCTTTCTCTTGCTGCTTCTCTATTATTTTCCTCCTATCATCAATGGCTAGTGTTCTTTCATTTTTAGCTTTCCTTGCATCATTCATGACATCAATCATTTTCACCATTTGATTCTGTTGACCGATTTGCAGCATTCTCAATTTCTCAGTCAGATGTTGATTGACCTCATGTAGACTTGTGATTTTTTCATCTAATTGGTCTGATGCTTTAATTGATGTTGATTCTTCTGAATCAAAGTAATCTTGTATTTCTGATTCTTTGTAGTCCTTCTCATTCAGCCTAGTTGCCATAATCTTTCTTTCATCAAGAAGTTTTCTCAAGTTTATTCTCACCTCTTTATACTACTCATAGTTTATTTGCATTTGCAATTGCTCATTCTCAATAGTCTTATCCAGCCTATACTTTTCCATTTCTCTGACATTTTCTCTTAAGTCTTTAAGATTTTCAAGAAATAGACTTAGCTCTGATACCAATTGTTGGAATTATATTGTGAATGTAGTACTAAGAGGGGAGGGGTGAATCAGTAACTCTAAAAATTTTCTTGGTTAGCCCATTAACCCTTAGTCATTAGTTTGTAAATTCTCTTATCTAATTGTTCATCTTTCTTTATGCTTATGAAATCATAACATAAGTTCTTTAATATGTAACCATACAAGAAACATTCATGAAAATAGATAACACATAACAAAAGATATGGTAACGCAGAAAACCCCTGTTACGAAGTAAAAACTACGATGGGGATTGTTACCCACAAGACTTCACTATCTACAGATAAGAAGGGGCTGGTTAAGGCTTACAATTGGTCACTTTTGATGACCTACCCTATTAGGAGTATTATAGTGGAGACCTGTTAAGATCTACTTTGTTTGAAGCTTTAGCAACACTGTTAAGTGTGCACTCTATTAAGAGATTTGTAAAGAACTATTAAGTCCACCTTCTACAAAAGGATTTTAGACGTTATGAACTTGTTAGAATACAACTACATAAGTCTTTGATCTAATGATGTATGCAATCTCCAATTTCTGATAATAGATCCAATAAAGCTTCCTATGTATGAGTAATCATCTTTTCATGATTGAATAATACCTTTCTCTGCACGTCAGTAACCTCTGTGTGTTCTTGATAACTAGATATAATGTTTTTCTAAACTTTGCACGAATTTTGCCTTCTGCTACTTAGATTCTCTTCATGGCTATCAACAATAATGAATCCATAATTCACAATTGATTGAACATCTATTTATACTAGATTTTAGCTCTATTCTTGATTCATGCTTCGCAAGTTAACTCTAGATCCAAGGTTTACAAATTGACCTTGATCTTTAGTTAGATATGTTTTAGATCTATTAGGATGCTTTAAAACATTTACATTATGCTTGCTTAACCCTCAATTAATGATTTAAAATAAATTAAAACTCTATAAATAGAATTACAATGCTTTATCTGACGTGTAAATGTCAGATCCACTATTTGCGGGTTCTCTAACTGACTGTTGGTTCTGATGGTTGGGCTGCTCTATCAGTCTGTCAGTTTTCTTCTCTGTCAGTGTTCCTTTCTTGAACTGTTCGTCAGGTATGCCTTTTCTACTCTGTCAATTTTGTTCTGAAAACTGTATCATTGGTGATGATCTTTGTGTTATGTCATTGAACCGTCGGTGATGTCCTATTTACTTTGTCAGTACAACACTTGTAAGTGTTCATCGGGCAATTCCATACTTAGCACTTTTACCTTGTCAGGTATCCTCTCTTCTATGTGTCGGTTAGCTACATACTCTATTCATTGGGTAGCTATACTAATGGTCTCTGTCAATGTTTTTCATTAAATGTACTAAAGGAAAAACCTAATGTCATTAGGATAATCAATGCTATCATGTCTGACTACCACCCTCTCCCTGATCAGGAGGAGGTGGTGGTGACATATCTCCCTTTGATTGCTGAGCTATAATGTAATATAATGGTTCTCTCTACGGCTATGGAACTACAACACAATATAAAGAAAAGTAGTAGGATTCTCTCTAACCCTGGTGTGTAGTAGTGGGTGCCTGAAAATCTCTCTCTACTCTCAGCCTATCACCCTACTAATCTCTCTCAGATCTCAGTCTCTCAAGCTACCTATCCTTGTCTTCCAACAGTGTCTCTAATGTTGTGATGTGACCATGAGATGCTCTCGCTCTTTCTGGCACTATGATAATGGATCTCCATCCCTGCATGTATCCCTACCGGTATCTCTAGGAAAAGGTAATTAATGTAATTTAGTGATGAAATTACTTTGATTTTAGGAGATTATTTTGATTTTTGATGAATTATGCCAATAATTGAATATTTGGATTGACATAATTGAGGGTATGATCACATTTAGGGAAAATAGGGTCTCTAGTTAGAGTAGACCAAATTAGGGTGGTTATAGCTTCTTGTTGTTTACCGAATTCAATAACGTGAAATGAAACTAATATAAAGATTATAAAACATATCATCAAAACATTCAAGTACATGAACTCATAACTCTGTGATTTTGTTTATGCAAAAATCCTTGGTTAGAGGACAAAACTACGGCGGGGATGATACCCACAACCTTTACTAACTGCATTATAAAGGGTGCTCCATTAGGGCTTACAATATTTATCCATTTTGATAGCTTACCTAATTAAGAGTATACAAAGACTTGTTAGGTCTACATGGTTAGAGGATTTTACAATTTCTACACTTAGAGATGTACCATGTTAAAGGATCGATTATGATCTAGCCAGTATTGGGATTTCTAGCTCTCAATACAATAGTATAAACAAATTAACAATTTCTTCTATATTACATCAATAAAAAATGCTAATCAGACTCTATGTGCTCTAAAATA
Organism: Thuja plicata; assembly: GCA_018584345.1. Lineage (NCBI taxonomy): Eukaryota > Viridiplantae > Streptophyta > Pinopsida > Cupressales > Cupressaceae > Thuja > Thuja plicata. The sequence continues at coordinate 1,710,872 of MU227982.1, read as the reverse complement.
TTTTGTTACCTCAATCTCAAACTGTAACATTGCTCATATTTTCTCTGTTGTAGCTAGATAACTACTCGGTGATTTCTGCTCTGATCTTTGTTCTTCAAATAACTCATTTTAATTTTACTAACAATATTAGCCTTCTCTCTCTCTCTCTCTCTCTCTATTCTATAAATCATCCTTTAAGTGTAAAATTTATTTCCTCTTAATCTTATGCATTAGGTGCACTGTGATTTGTTTTAACCGTTAGATCTTATTTTTCGCTCGATGGCTGTGTCACTTTTACCTCGGTACTTGGTGTATTTCTCAAAAATAACAAACTTTCATTAACTTCTTAATCTGCTTCTCAGATCTTCTCTTTGAATTATCTTGATTGTTGATTGTGTAACAAACTAATCTTCGTGCATTGTATAATCACAATTAATATTGTTTCAATGTATTAAATGTGTCCTTATCATGTTACAATAAATTAAGTAACTCGGTAGAGTAACTTCTCTTTGATCAGTTAATTTGATCTTTAGTACTCGGTAGCTATCAACTCAGTGTACTTCATATGTGCTTAGTGTTCAGTAACTATAGGCTCTTGATGTAGTGTATGTGCTTTACCTACTTCATCGGCTTACTCGGTGTACATTACTGACTAGTCAAATATTTAACTTTCTCCTTTTCACCGATTGAATCTTCTGATTCATATGAATTTTCCTTCACTAATGACAACAAAATATCCATAGAGATAAAAATCTCCTCCTTTGACATTAGTTGAGCATTTTTGACAAAAACCTCAAAGTCATCAAAAATAGTAACCCCCCGGATGTTACTCACTATACAAAATATGTACAACTCTTCTCCTCTTTTATTCTTTTTCACATATATACTTTTTCTGATTTCGTATTGACTCTATTTTATTTTCTTTATTTTCAGAAGTCTATCTATCTTTCCCCCCTTTTTGACAAAAAGTCTTAACAGTAAAACTTATATATCAAAAATGTGTTTATACCTCTATTGTATTCTAGCTAGTACAGTCTCCCAAGTGTCTCAGAGATTTTGTAGTATCACAATGTGTTCATTTATATCTTCCGATAGATAAACTATAGTATCTAGGGTGCTAAGCTCTGGAAAACTTGCTAGTTCTTTTCCTTTCTACAGATGTATCTATATTGATTGCATATGGGGAATTATTAGTGCTTGCAATTCAAGCAACTCTAATCTTATCTTATCTTCCTCCTGACTCAATGAGAGATGAACTCCCATGAGTTCCTGTATCTTTGAGTTATATGTATGGAATTCTCTAGGCTCATTAGTTAGCTTCGTAAGCTTCTCAGTCAGTTCTTTTTCTCAATTAGTCTGCTCTCTCCAGTAGAGTGTTTAGAACATGATGCCAATGTTTCATCTAGTGACTTGATATGGCGATTAGATATGCTTTCCTCTGCTTTAACTTCCTCATTTTTTTTTGTTTCTTCATTCTCTACATCCTTCTCTTTTAGATTTGATTCCTACAACATTTTTTTTCGGTATCTTGTGTCTTTTGATCATTCTGAACATTAGATGTGTCGGTCAGTGGTGTATTATGCTTTTGTCCTTCAGTGTTGGTTGGAGGTTCCAAATCGGTATCTTTCCTATGTGCAGTCTTGGTAGCATTTGGCTTATCAACATTTTCTATTCCAATGTCAACTGGTGGCTCGGTTGCCATATCTTGTGCAAATTCACTAGTACCAATCTGAATAGTAGAATAACTTTGTACTTGTATCAATATGGGATCAGTACTTTGCAATGGTTCAACATCTACATCAATATACTTGGTGTTTGGTACTTTCATATCCATTACATATTCATCCTTTGACAACTTTCCTATGTGCAGTCTTGGTAGCCTTTGGCTTATCAACATTTTCTATTCCAATGTCAACTGGTGGCTCGGTTTCCATATCTTGTGCAAATTCACTAGTACCAATATGAATAGTAGAATAACTTTGTACTTGTATCAATATGGGATCAGTACTTTGCAATGGTTCAACATCTACATCAATATACTCGGTGTTTGGTACTTTCATATCCATTACATATTCATCCTTTGACAACTCCTTTGCAATATCAATATCCTAGGATGCATCTTCAATGATTACTTATGCATTATCAATGGTTAGATCAATTGGATCTACTTGGACTATGATGTTCTTTACCTGATCAGTGATTGTATCACCTTGAATCTTCTTTGTTTCTTGTTTCTTGGTGTCATCTGTATGATATATTTCTTTCCATTTCTTAGCAGTATCCTCCTCTACTTATTGTAGGTCTCCATTTATTATCCTCAGGGATCTTCCATTTACTAGAATTTCTTTGAATTTTTCTTCAATGCTTCTTCAATCTTAGATCATGCTAGGTTGGGAATAGTATGCACAAGAGATATCTCTCTCATCTCCTTCTCTACATTAATTGCATACTTCCAAGGTGCATCAATTTTTTTATAGAGTTCCTCTAGTAGCTTATCTACAAGCTCTATAGTTGTCACTCTATATCTCATTAATGTTACAACAACTGCATCTTCAATCTTTTTCTTTTCTTCTTCATTCCTCTTTAGATAATTTACTTTTCTAAATCCTCTGAATCCTCCTGATTCCTTTAATCCTTGCTGAACTCATGAGAGTTGAGAAACCAGAATAGATTTTTCTAGCTCATCATATTCAATCTCACTATATTTTCCAAGTAAAATTCTTCTCCTTGTTCCTTCAGGTTGCTTCTTGCCTCTTGTCCTCTCATAGGTTTTACTTTTTGGTTGTATTACCTCGGTAGTATTTTTCTCTATAGGATGTACCAATGATCTGGTGTTCCTTTTAATACCTATTTTTCTCAGTGAGGGAAATTGTACATGTTATTTCTCAACCACTACAAGGGATTTTGCATTATCAGTATCCAAAATATCATCAAATCCAAGAGTCTTTGATAAAAAATTTATCATTTTACTTGCCTTCTTAATTGACCTAGGTACCAAAATACATTGTTTGATTTTTTCTTTGACTTCCTCATAAGTGCCATATCTCTTTTCATTGGGGTAAATTGGTTTTACTAATAGGGATTCAATCTATTTAGAACATATATCAATATGCATTTCATAACCCATCGGTTGAATCCATTCAACTCTTGGTTCAACAAATTTGACTATACAAACATTTGTATCTACTTCAAAACATATGTTGTCCTGATATTTAGCAACTAGTTGAGGTGGTATCCTATACCTTTTGTGCATTCTAGCTTGGAACTTCATAAAATAATCAGACATGATTGCATCAAAAGTATCTCCTAAACTGTCTATAAACTCATGTATCTGATATATAACTGGCCTATCAGTCTTCCAACCTACATCTCCAATGGAGGGAAATGAATTCTGGTAATAGAAGAAAATACATACCAACAATGAACCAAATTTTAAAGTGTTGGTCTTTTCTTTCCTAATTGTGTACATGTTTTCTTCTAACTAGTTCTACAAAACTTCACAAAGGTCTATCTATAAATCTTTCTTTACTATCGTGTATGCTAGATCAACTGCTCCACATGGTACATTGTCCACTCGAGATGATTGAACACTCAATAATATATGATGTTACATGCATACCTTAGCTTGGGATTTTTCATAGTGGATATCCTCATTCCTCTTCCATCTCATTATTCTTTAGTGAGCTCGGTGAGCTTACCCTTGTCTATCTTCTTAATCGCCTTCGGTATGTCTCCAATTGGGAATCCAGTGATGATGTGCAACACATCCTTAGTAATTTTAATTAGTTCATCCAACCATGTGACCTAGACATGTACTTGGATGAGTACCATCCTAACCCACTCTAGTTTGAATACCCTCAGTAGATGTATAGCATGAACCAATCCTTTAGTTTCAAGATGGGTGCGCTCATCTTTAACCTTTCCTTCCATGCACAGCTTGCTGAATGAAGCATCTATCTCAGTTCCACATAAATATTCAATTTTACAATTTATGAATGTACGGACGTCTTCAATCAATGGAACTCACGGTAGTATTGAAGGCAATGCTCCCATCATCTCAATTTCTATGGCTATAGTTGGGGGCAACTTGTATTCCAGATTCACTGGTTCAACATTCTTCACTAGAACTGGTGTTTGAATCTTTGATGCCATGATCACTTTGAAATGTATGCTAAAAAAACTAGGGCACGCTTGATAATAACCTCTACTTCATAAACACAACTCAGTGTACCATAGATAACATATAAATGTATGTCAAATGTCTTGAAAATATTCATAATTACCTTGAAATCGCTTGAATTCATAGAGGATAATCACTCTACAATTGTGCTCAATGCTATTTTGAAAACATTAGGTTCAAATGATTTGAAAAATGATCTATTTATACCTTTTTCATGATTAAGGTTTCCAATGACTCTATTAATGTGCAATAAATGCGCTTGCTGAGTCCCTTTTTAACTTCATACTGACTGCATACTTACTTTTCTTGACCAAGTTAAACAAAATAACCATATATAACATTTTTTATCCAAAAACTTACACAACTTATCCAAATGCATCTTAGCTTGCTGATATGGATCTCAACTCTAATTCTAGGAACTGAAGTAGGATTTATTATAAGCATGTAGTTGCTACATACCTCTTACTAATTAGGTAGAGCTCGGTGCAACCAACTTGTTAGAGATGGTATTTTTTGTGCTTCCGAAGGATGTCCCTTCATCCTAAGTCTTTCTCCTCTAGATTTTGTTCATTTGTTCTTGTATTTTATCGACAGTAGTAGGGGCTTTCTCTTTAGATTCATCTTCAGTTGGTGTATCACCTTGGTATCTACAATTCCTTGCAAGGTTTCCTACCTTATGACAATGAAAATATGTCATGCCAAGGTTTCTCTGTGCTCTTCTGTTGTTCCTTTCATGCATGAACATGCAATTTTCAGCAATGTGTCTATACCTTTCATAGTATAAACATGAAATTATTATATTGTAGTCCCATGGTATAGAAATTCATGCTCGATTAGTATTAGAATTCTATCAGTTAGGCTTCCATTTGTCATTTATTTTCATTATTTTGCACTCTTCAACTTTGTGTCCAAACTTATTACAATTCTCATAGTAACCATCAAACTTAAATCCTTGTATTGTTAGCAAGATTAGTTCTACAGTCAAATGCTTGATTTCCATACCTATTACATCTAAAACAATAACTATCAAACTTATGTGTACTCGGTGATTTACCTTTCCTGCTCCTGTAGATATTATTAGTATGTTCAGGCTTCCCACAATAATTGCAACTTGGCTTCTTTTGTTTTGGTGGGGGTGTAGTACTTTGATCTTTCTGTGCATTTGATGATTCTCCTCTCTTGATAATGTTGTTCTCTTTGAATCCAATTCCTATTTTTTCATTCATTTGCTTCTTATTCTTGAATTGTTGATCAAGAGAATTCAGTGCTTCTTCATTTCTTTTCAGTATTCCATTTGCATCTTTCTCATCTTTCATTCTTTGATCCATTATTTTAATTTTATATTTCAGTGGTTGGTTCTCAAATTCTTTTCTTTTGTTATCTTGATTTGCACCCAGAAGTTGGTTAGTCATATCATAGAAAACTTGTGTCATTTTCATGATCTCGTTATATTTCTCTAATAACTTGATTTCAATTTTATTTTATCATCTTCTGACATTTTATTTTCATCTTCAACAATCCTTTTTCCTTCAATGAATTCAGTCATTCTTATCATGTTGGTTTCAAGATTTATCTTCATTAGGTCCAACTTCTCGGTAAGTGTATCATTCTTTTCCAGTATTTCTTTTATAGCTGACTCAGATTCATCAGTAACACTACCTTCATATATTGTCTCAAGTGTATCAACTTTCTCATGTATAACCTTTAGTTCAACATATATTTTCAATCTAGTCCTTAGAGACTTCTAAAGTTTCTTTTTCAAATCAATGATTAACTCTCTTGCACTCTCAAAATCAGATTCAAGACCATCAATTCTTTTGAATTGCCTAAAAATTTCCATGACTAAGATCTTTAACTCTCGGGTGGTCAAACCTTATAACTCAAGAGTAGTAGCTCTGATACCAATTTTTGGAATGACTATGGAAGTTTGGCACTGAGAGGGGAGGGGTGAATCAGTACCAAAAAAACTTTAATAACTGAAACTTTCAATAACCATATACTTTTGCTTGTTGTTTACCGGATTCAATAACTTGAAATGAAACTAATATAAAGCTTATAAAACGTATCATCAAAAAATTCAAGTAAATGAACTCATAACTCCATGATTTTTTTTATGCTGAAATCCTTGGTTAGAGGAAAAAATTGTGGTGGGGATGATACCCACAACCTTCACTAATTGCAATATAAAGAGTGCTCAGTTAGAGTTTACAATGTTTAGCAATTTTGATAGCTTACCCAATTAAGAGTATACAAAGAATTTTTAGGTCTACCTGGTTAGAGGATTTTACAATCTCTACACTTAGAGATGTACCCTTTTAAAGGTTTTACAAATATCAGATCGATTAAGATCTACCTAGCATTGGGATTTCTAGCTCTCAATACAATAGTATCAACAACTTAACAATGTCTACTATATTGCATTCATAACAAAAGTTGACCAGATTCTATGTGCTTTGAAATATTTTGTTACCTCAATCTCAAATTGTAACGCTATTTTGATTTTCTCTGATGTAGCTAGATAACTTCTTGATGCTTTCTGCTCTAATCTTTTTTTTTCAAATAAATCCTTTTACTTTAACTAGAAATATCATCCTTATCTATATCATCACTCTGTGTGTGTGTGTGTGTGTGTGTGTGTGTGTGTGTGTCTTTTTGTTCTATAAATCATCCTTTAAGAATAAGATTTATTGCCTCTTAATCATATGTGTTAGGTGCGTTTTGATTTGTTTTAACCGTTAGATCTTCTTTTCTGTTCGCTAACTATGTCACTTTTACCTCGGTACTTGGTGTATTTCTTAGAAATATCAAACTTTCATTAACTGTTAAATCTACTTCTCAGATCTTCTCTTGGAATTATCTCGATCGTTGATCATGTAAAAAAATGATCTTTGTGCATTGTATAATCACAATTAATATTGTGTCAATGTATTAAATGCATCCTTATCATGTTAAAATCATATGCACTTGGTGTACTTAATATGTGCTTGGTGTTTGGTAACTGTAGGTTCTCGGTGTAGTGTCTGTGCTTTACTGACTTCATTGGCTTGCTCAATGTACATTACCAACTAATCAAATATTTAGCTTTCTCCTTTTCATTGATTGAATCTTCTAACTCATATGAATTTTCCTTAACTAATGATAACAAAATATCCATAGAGATAACACATATACACATATCATTGCATCATGAAGCATCTATGATCATTAATCATTAATCATATCATAAGAAAAATTACATTATACCCCTCTAACCCCTCTAACCCTGATATAAGTTTTGATTCTTTTGAATGAAGTAAGATCTTTCGATGTTTTATTTAAGCATAAGTTGTTGATGATACTTGTTGATCTATTCCCATTGTTTGTTTATAATGATTTTATAAGCTAGTACTTGAGGATTCTAATATCAAACATACTATCTAAAGGTATCATTTTGTATGTATTTATCTTCGTGTATGTATTGAGGACCTTCAAGACCTTTAGGAATATAGTTAGGATGTTATATGACATGTACTTGATGGATATATATAAGTGATTATTTATACATTCTTTTATTAAGGCTAATTTTGATGAATCTTGTATCTCACTTAATGATATGGGATACTTCTCATGATTATGTTGATTTATTATTAGTATTGATTATAGACTAACCCAATGCTCAAAATTCTAACCTTCACTAGGATGATGCTACATGCTTGGTGTGTGTGTGTGTGTATATATAATGTATTTACATGATTTAGGATGAAGTCATAGTTACTCACATAGGTGAGGTCCACACGATGTATCGATCCTGGTCATCTATCTGCAATGTCTTCTTATATGTATATCTATGCACATGTATTTCTTCTCCGTGATGGAGGCTTGCAGGTACCAGGAATTGACTTCACCTGGCTTCATAGGTCTGAGTGTGCCCTAAAATCCTCAATGTTTTTTGTTATGGAGATAGTACTAAGGCCCCTGCATGAGTCCTCTTTTGTCATTATTCCAATTTGGAAATATTAGGGTTCCTTCTTTGTCAGTCAAACTTTGGGTGAAAAAAACTCAGATCCAGCACACCCGGTTGGGAATTTTTGTAATTAGTTCCTTGTGGTAACTTTCATTCATTTGGTTGTGTATTTTTTTACTCATTTTATTTATTTCTCCTTCTTGGTATGATTCTTAGTTAATCTTTATATGTTGTGTTTCAGAGCTTCATGCTTGGTCAGGAGTTTGGCTTGACTTTCCTTGTTGAATTTGGTTGACCTTGTTTGATCTTGTGGTTACCTTGATATGTTTCTTAGTTGATTGTTATAGCCTCTTTGGATGATTAGATTTATTTTGAGGCATGTGATTTTATTCTACCTCAGTGTTATATCCTATAGTAATTATAAACAGGTAATAATGATGTTGTGATCTATTGCTTCATACTCATATAGATTATAGTGTTTGGTATTTGGCATATATATATATATATATATATGGGTGCACACATATATGTATGTGTATATATATATATAATTTATATGTGATTACATTTTAATTATTGTAGATACTTTTGATGGTGTATATTTTGAGATTAATGTAAAGTATAGTATTATTAATAATTAATGTGAGGTATATTATTCTCAATTGTTAATTATTAATAATATAGATTATATATATAGATATTGATCTAATTAATTATATCATATGAATCATGTTAGGATAATATTACATATGTATATAGATGTATATAAAGTATTTATTATAGTATATTTGAGTAATATATAGTTGAGAGTTTATATTTATATTAAGTTATTTAATTATGCCCTTTAGTTAAGAGTTAGTTGGGAGTTGGTTACCTTTCCTCTCTATCTTTGGGAAATATATTTATATGCTCTACCTTTTCATTTGAAGGGAGGAGGAATTTTGGGGCTGAATCATTGAGGAGAGGATGAATTTTCTTTCATGGAGATTTTGGAGAAAAACTTAGGAGATGTGAGGGAGAGTTTGTAAGCATATTTTTTTATGAATTTATGGTTATCTTTGCTTTTGTGAGAGATACATTTTTGTGAGAGTTTCAATAGTTGAGAGAGGGATTCATTTCTGTGGATTTTTTATTTCTTTCATGGATATTTATGAAAATGGATAGGGTTTGAAGGATGCATCTCAAGTTTGGATTTGTCTTCCTCTTTTGTCTCCTTCTTCGGTTGAATCTTCGTAGGATTTGAGGTATGGATTGAATTTATTGGTTGATTAAATTATATAATAAAATATGGATCTATTTAAATATTTTCATGATGTATTATATCTGTAATTTTTATTCCTTTAGTTATTTAAAAGTTTGAAGTTTTTGTTTGTGAAAATTGTCATGTGTTTTCCTAGGGTTTTTAGCAACCCAGTTTTGGAGATCTGTTATTATAGTAATGTAAATTGAATCTAGGGTTTTTATAAATTAATTTTCCAAAATTAAAATTCATAGATATGAAATGGGTATCTATCTGATTTTATTTTTAGGTTTTAATTAATTCCTTATTATTGACATTCTGGCAGACTATGCCTGTCCATTCCTGATTCTGATTTTTCTGTCACATGTATTCATATTCTACATACTTTTATGATAATATAAAATTATGAATTTGATATCATACATCCTAAAATGTATTATGTTTCATTTACAATTTTTTTGTATCATTTTTATTATATTTTGTGATAATTACAACCATTTTAGTGAAGGCAGGTCTGAACCCTAACCAAAATTTTCTGTTTTAAACCAAAAGTCATAACTTTATTTTCCACCGTTGGATCTTCACACAAATAAAATTTAGAGTCCATAATGATGTTATATAAATATTCACCAAAGATATTATCTTTATTATTTGTTTTGTGGAAGATATGGGTGACTGTGTTATGATGACTATTCTTTGCATTTAACTCTTGCTTGAAATAGTTTAGTTTAAGAACATTACAAAGTTTGAGGGTTTTGTATGGGTACCAAAGGATATTAGGATTTTTATTTGGGTAACTAGATCTAATTTTCCACCACTCCTTATGCTTGACCTTTGAGACTCTCCCTTCCAACTTTGTTGGCCTCCGTTCCTCCTACCGCCGATTTCTTCGCTTGAAGAAACGTGATTTCAATACCTCACAGTGCACATCCATGTGTGATACACTCATTCAGAATCCTAAAATTTTCTGGTGCACCATGTTCCCTTGGCATCCTGCTCCACCTTCCACCATTGATCCTAGATCCCTTTCCTCCCACACCACCACTCTTTACGACATCCCTTACCAACCATCTCTCCACCTCACCCCTCCCCCTCACTGCCATATCTTTACCACTTCTAGCATCTACGAGGCTATCAGATCCATGAGATGTAGTAGGGTGGCCAATGAGGACAATTTTCAAGCTGAGCTCTTCAAGCTCGATATCTCTATGCTGAGCTCCTATCTTTTGACACTCTTTAATAGTGTGGTTTGCACCAGCTTCCCCGAGTCCTAGTCGAGACACTTAATCTATCTGATTCACAAGGCTGGGTCAGTTTCTGACCCCAACAATTATAGGACCATCATGATTGGGCACACCTTCACCAAACTCTATGCAATAGCATTGAATACTATTATTAATAGGGAGTTGGATAGGAGAGATTGCAGGGCTAGAGGTCAAGCTGGCTTCCGGGCAGATTACCAGACCATGGACCACATCCTGACTTTGTGGGTGATTATTGAGGAGGCTCACCATCATTTTGTGAAAGTCTATTGCTACTTCATTGACTTTTGTAAGGCTATCAATACTGTCCCTCGGGTGGCCCTCTTCTAGAGACTTAGAGATATCAAGATTTCTGAGACTCTTTTGATAGCTATTATGAGACTTTACGAGCATGTTGAGGGCAGGTTTAGGACTCCTAAGGGTTTCTCTGACCCTATCTAGAGTACTATTAGAGTGAAATAGGGGTTCCCCCTTTCCCCCACCTTGTTCGGCATCTACATTGATGATCTCAAGGCTTTTCTTAGAGATTCCTCACTTCTAGGTGATGGTTGCTACCTGCATTAGGTTCTTATCTCCATTCTCTTCTTCATTGACGATGTGATTCTCATTGCCTCCTCACCAAAAAGTCTCCAGAGACTTCTTGATAACTTGGCCTCTTTTTGTGATTTGAGACAGCTGATGGTGAATCTCGGTAAGACACGGGTGATGATCTTCAACTGCCTGAAGACCTCACATCTTCATTTCTACTATCAGGGACTAGAGATTTAGATTACTTCTTCTTACACCTACCTTGGGGTCAAGTTCTTTGTCCTTCGTGCTTCAGCCTGAGACCTACCATTTTGCCTAGGATCAGTAAAGGGATGGGTTCCCTTGCCATGTTGGAGAGACAATGTTTCAAACATCATTTTTAGGACACCGTGTCCAAGTTGTCCCTCTTGGATTCCTTGGTGAGACCTACGGTACTTTATGGCTCTATTGTTTGGGGGTCATCCCTTCTAGATTCTGATTGGGCCTCTATTGAGCATGTTTAGACTATCTTCCTCCGGTGTATCATCAGATGTCATTGGTCCACCTCTCATAGAATCATTCTGGCTGAGTTCGGGGCTCATCCCTTTAGATTTGGGGCCATCTCTAATCTGGTTTGGTTTATTCACCTCCTCCATTGTTTTTTGGACTCTAGTGATGGTCATAACATATACTCCTACCTAGCCTATTGCTCTTTAGTGGTGCTTGCCAAGTCAGACCCCTCCCCCAGAGCCCGTTGTTGGTATGCCCAGCCCTCATCCATTTTAGGTTCCATCGGTATTGACATTGATCACCTCCGCCCTATCAATTCTTGCTTGACACTCTGGCTTACCTCCTCCCTTCTAGATAGGAGTTGAACAAACATGTCAGAATTGACATATATAGGCAATATATCACCATGACTTAGATCAACCCATGTGGGGGTCTGCGTCCGAGGATGATTTTTTATGCTGAGCACTTTTTAGACATTCAGGATGGGATTATTGTTCATCCTAGATACTTATCTCAGTGTTGGTTCCACGCCCTTTGCATCACGTTGGGATCTTTCAGGGTTGGTTCTCACCACCTTCGGGCCCAAACAAACCATCACATTGACAGAGATGATCAGATTTGCAGGTTATGCACCCTGGCCGAGATTGAGACTGAGACACACTTCATCTTCCATTGTACTACTTACTATGAGAGTAGAGGGAGATTCTATTTCTTATTCAGAGAGTGCAGTTCCTTGACTGCTTTCTTTAGCTACACTGATCAGAGCTGCCTGGCACTTTATCTCCATGAGACTGTACAGCTCTGTGAGCATACTCTACAACTTATTTTCCCCCAGAGATAGATATCTGATCAGCTCATTACGACCTTCTTCTCACCCTCATCTCCTTTACGGGGGTGAAGTGGCCTCACATTGCCTCCATCATCAGCCACTCTAGATCTGTGAGACCCCGCAACACCTTTACCCATCAGCGACACATCTCTAGCAGCTCACAATGACGACCCAGGGTTCTTTCTCATCTAGATCATTATCCTTCAGTGTTGGATTTCTTTCTACCTGAAAATGATCCTTAGTCCTTCTCTTGTGTCTATTTTTCTTGCCTGTTATTTCTTGTTCTCTTCTTTTGTTTTTTTCTCTTGGTTGTTTTCCCGGCCACTGTTTGGTGGTCTGTTGGTTCGTTGTACCTTTCCAGTCCCTTAGACCCTTGTTGGTCTCTTGTTGGACATTAATAAATTTATCTTATCTTATCTTATCTTATCTTGTCTTTTGTTTTTGTGTGTTGTGGATTTTGGGAAAAGTTATCACCACCTTAGGAATTTCCTAGTTTTTACCTCTTGCATAGGCCTTGGGTTCTATCTCCTAGCTCGAAGGAGTGGGCCTATTGGTTCCACGTGGATGGGTAGTTAATATTTATATTGAGGTATTGTTCATGATTCTTTGGATGATCCTTGCACATGTTCCTTTCCAGATCTACAGTTGAAGACTTCTTATTGGATATTTTATTATGTTGAGATGTACTTATGTATTTGTATTCATGTAATTGT
>MU227982.1:1678049-1691471 GCA_018584345.1 Thuja plicata | reverse complement strand
AATGTGGCTCACATGCACATGGGAGTTACATGCAACTCCTCTCTTCTCATCTCTACATAAGAGATGATTCTTTTCTCTTTATTACATACACTTTTTTCTCTTAATTCACTTGCAACACTTAGTTTACCATTCTCATTCTCTTGAAGCATTGTATGAGCATTTTTCTCTCATTCTCTTCCTCTCTCTCTCTTAGGATTTTTAGCCCATTCTTAATAATATCACGGGATTTTTTTTATGCTTTTCCCCCTTCAAAAACTTCTTGTCTCCTTTGTTGTTTCATTTTGGTGTATGCTCTAAGGAATAGCTTGATTCATAATAATCTTCCTTTTTCCTTACTCAATTGGATTAATATGTTCCTAGCTCGAATTTATTTTCCATTTTAACAATTATAACAATTACTTATGTTCTTCAATTCTGGGATGAACGATACATTAAATATATGTTTTCTATAATAATAATGGAATGTCAAGGAATTATTGAGACTTGTGTTTGTCGTCTTCTTGAAAGGCACTGGTATCGCTAGAAAGGTCAAAAGTAAAAGGATACTTGATGTTTTGCATCTTAATTATGGTAGCAGATAATATTATCCCTTGATCCTACCTATAATATCTTGTGTTCACTCTATCTTCTTTTAAATGTTTGGTTGACTTCAATGAATTTATTTTGCATCATAAATGTGAGGAAAGAAATGATTGTGGTAGTACTCACAGAAATGGTAATAATTAAGTTATATGGCTAATAATTTTTACCTAGGAGAGAAGTGAAAAATTTGGTGTCGTATCTTGGTTCAAAATTTGAAAATGAATTTTTCTCTTATATTTGACAAAAGATGAAAGAGAATGGTAGCATAGATCATTGTGTGAAAGGAGAAACTATGGAACATGAGTGAATAAGGTTGTAATAGATAGTTGATATATAATAACATTCTGAATTATGTCTCTCTTTCCCCTCTCTTGTGACTTCTTGAAGTAGGAACTTGAAAGGTAAGGAACAAATAATCTCTCTCTCTCTCTCTCTCTCTTTCTCTCTCTCTCTCTCAAGGAATAAGTTCTGAAAGAGTAAAACCATTTGGACAAGGAAATATCTTAGGAAATTTTGTAAATGCTCCATTAGGGAACCCTTGGGTGAAGGACCTATGTCCCCAAGGTTTTATCATAAGCTATAATTCACATTTTCATTTAGGAAAAAGAATTATTTTTTTCCCTCTTTTGGTATGAAGTTATACTCTTTTTGCATGCCATGTTAATTTGCACAGAAAATGAGTTAAGCTAACATAATCAAGATCTATACTAATGATGGAAGTTTTTTTTTTTTTTTATATATATTTCTTTCTAGATGTCTAGTGAGTGGTTAGGATCCTAGATGGGTATTATGGAAATAATTCATGTTTTATATACATAGTGATCAACACCATAGTAGTAAGAAATTAACATAATTAAGTGATTGATCGACTATGAATAAGAAGTTTATGTGGTAAATAAATGTTGTAGGAATGTTTCTACTTGGATATGATGTTATTTCATAATTTTAAAGTATATGAGGGTAAGGTTATAAATAGGTAAAGGGTAGGAATTAAAGTTATGTACATTTAGTTAATGTTATTGATTTAAATGTTGTGATTGTGAAGATAGTAGTAGGAATCATGTGCTTCTTCCTCTCTTGATGGATACATGATCATTATGAACTAAGGAATTTGAAAGATCTCTTTTTACATTGTCATTTGAAATTAATTAAATGTTATATGGAAACTATCTGACATGCATTTTCCTAATATATTGGTGTTAGTGAGTAAACATGAATACCTTAGAGTTTGAAGTTGATGATAGTAATCTTGGAGTAATACTCTAATTTTTAATATCTCACTGACAAACTTACTGCATGAAGTGTAGGAATCACATGGGTAATTATTTTTAAAGTCTTTTACTATTGGAGCCAAGTTAATCTACACTAAAATCGTAATAAGATAGGATTTACCAAAACTCTTGATAGGAGAAGTATGTGTGCAGTCATTGAATTAGGGTCTAGAGTAGTAATATCACAATTTTGTTGGATAATAATTTATAACTTACGTGTGATATATAGTTCACTTTATCTCTTCTGATTTCTAGGAGTAAGTCAAATCTAAGGGGGGGAGGATGTAATACCCCTCTAACCCTGATATAAGTTTTGATGCTTTTGAATGAAGTAAGATCTTTCAATGTTTTATTTAAGCATAAGTTGTTGATGATACTTTTTTATCTATTCCCATTGTTTGTTTATAATAATTTCATAAGCTAGTACTTGAGGATTCTAATATCAAACATATTATCTAAAGGTATAGTTTTGTATGTATTTATCTTTGTGTATGTATTGAGGACCTTCAAGACCTTTAGGAATATAGTTAGGATGTTATATGACATGTACTTGATGGATATGTATAAGTGATTATTTATACGTTCTTGTATTAAGCCTACTTTTGATTAATCTTGTACCTCACTTAATGATATGGGATACTTCTCATGATTATGTTGATTTATTATTAGTATTGATTATAGACTAACCCAATGCTCAAGATTCTAACCTTCACTAGGATGATGCTACATGCTTGGTGTATGTGTGTATATACATGATGTGTTTGCATGATTCAGGACAAAGGCATAGTTAGTCACATAGTTTATGTCCACACAATGTATCGATCCTAGTCATCTGTCTGCAATGTCTTCTTATATTTATATCTATGCACATGTATTTCTTCTCCGTGAGGTAGGCTTGCAAGTACCAGGCATCGACTTCATCTGGCTTCATAGGTCTGAGTGTGCCCTCAAATCCTTGATCATTTTTGTTATGGAGATAGTACTAAGGCCCCTGCATGAGTCTTCCTTTTTCATTATTTCAATTTGGGAATATTAGGGTTCCTTCTTTGTTAGTCAACCTTTGGGTGAAAAAAACCCAGATCCAGCACACCTGGTTGGGAATTGTTGTAATTAGTTCCTTGTGGTCACTTGCATTCATTTGGTTGTGTGATTTTTTTACTCATTTTATTTATTTCTCCTTCTTGGTATGATTCTTAGTTAATCTTTCTATGTTGTGTTTTAGAGCTTCATGCTTGGTCAGAAGTTTGGCTTGACTTTCCTTGTTGACTTTGGTTGACCTTGTTTGACCTTGTGGTTACCTTGATATGTTTCTTAGTTGATTGTTATAGCCTCTTTGGATGATTAGATTTATTTTGAGGCATGTGGTTTTATTCTACCTCAGTGTTATATCCTATAGCAATTATAAACATGTAATAATGATTATTGTTGATGGTGTATATTTTGAGATTAATGTAAAGTATAGTATTATTATTAATTAATGTGAGGTATATTATTCTCAATTGTTAATTATTAATAATGTGGATAGATTATATATATAGATATTGATCTAATTAATTATTTCATATGCATCATGTTAGGATAATATTACATATGTATATAGATGTATATAAAGTATTTATTATAGTATATTTGAGTAATATATAGTTGAGAGTTTACATTTATATTGAGTTATTTAATTATGCCCTTTAGTTAAGAGTTAGTTGGGAGTTGGTTACCTTTCCTCTCAACCTTCGGGAAATATATTTATATGCTCTACCTTTTCATTTGAAGGGAGGAGGAATTTTGGGGCTAAATCATTGAGGAGAGGATGACTTTTCTTTCATGGATACTTTGGAGAAAAACTTAGGAGATGTGAGGGAGAGTTTGTAAGCATATTTCTTTATAAATTTATGGTTATCTTTGCTTTTGGGAGAGAGAAATTTTTGTGAGAGTTTAAGTAGTTGAGAGAGGGATTAATTTTTGTGAATTTGTGATTTCTTTCATGGAGATTTATGAAAATGGATAGGGTTTGAAGGATGCATCTTTAGTTTGGATTTGTCTTCCTCTTTTGTCTCCTTCTTCAGTTGAATCTTCATAGGATTTGAGGTATGGATTGAATTTATTGGTTGATTAAAGTGTATGATAAAATATGGATCTATTTACATATTTTCATGATGTATTATATCTGTAATTTTCATTCCTTTAATTATTTAAAATTTTGGAGTTTTTGTTTGTGAAAATTGTCATGTGTTTTCCTAGGGTTTTTAGAAACCCTTTTTTGGCGATCTGTTATTATAGTAATGTAAATTTCATATAGTTTTTTTCTAAATTGATTTTATAGAATTAAAATTCACAGATATGAAATGGGTATCTCTTTGATTTTATTTTTAGGTTCTAATTAATTCCTTATTATTGACATTTTGGTAGACTATGCCTGTCCATTCTTGATTCTGATTTTTCTGTCACATGTATTTGTATTCTATAGACTTTTATGATAATATAAAAGTCTTAAGTTAATATCATAGATCCTCCAATAAATTATATTTCATTTCCAATTGGTTTGGATCATTTTTATTATGTTTTGTGATAATTATAACTATTTTAGTGAAGGGAGGTCTGAACCCTGACCAAAGTATTCTGTTTTAAACCAGAAGTCATAAATTTATTTTCCACCGTTGGATCTTCACAATAATAAAGTTGGGATTCCATAATGATTTTATCTAAATCATGACTGAAGATGTTTTCTTTATTATTTTTTTTTTGGAAGATATAGGTGATTGTGCTATGATGACTATTCTTTGCATTTAATCCTTGCTTGAAATAGTTTAGTTTAAGAACATTACAAAGTTTGAGGGTTTTGTATGGGTACCAGAGGCTATTAGGATTTTTATTTGGGCAATTGGATCTATTTTTATGCTAAATATGTTTACAATATCACTTTTATGTCTTCTTATGTGTTTGGAACATTCTGAATGTCATATTTGGGTTTAGGGTTGTCCAGTGGACTAGGGACAACATATGTTTTCCTAAAATCAATCCAATGTTGCTATGGAATTGATATGAATTATTGATGATGGATCTATTATGTTCTTATGATTTTTGTATGTATGTTAGGGAACCTAAGTACACTAGGTGAGTGGCTCACAGTGAGGGGTTGAGGCCCTAAGTGGCTAGTACCAGGGTAACCCACTAGTGAGTTGTTTAATTTAGTGAAAACATTAATAAATTATGAGAAGGGTACTACACATTAAATAAGATAAGCTTCTCCCATAATGATAGTTCTAGTATAGGATATAGATGGGAGTGGGAGAAGGTGCTATTGTGATAGCACAATCAAACAGTCTTGTCCGTATGAGAGATGTTCGGTTCCACATGTGCCTACTTGGGGGTCGGGGCCCAGAGTGGCTTATCAAGGTAACTCAAGGGGTGAGGGCTATGCAATGAAACTCACCTAGCTTGTATCTTAGAGTCTCTACCAATCTATATCATGCCTCTGGTAGTCCTTGTGGTCTTCTTATCTTTTCTTTTTATGTGTTGTAGCTTTGGGGAAAAGTTATCACCACCTTAGGAATTTCCTAGCTGTTATCTCTTGCATGGGCCCTTCGTTCTATCTCCTAGCTCGAGGGAGTGGGCCTATTGGTCCCACGTGGTTGGGTGGTTGATATTTATATCGAGGTATTGTTTGTGATTCTTTGGATGATCCTTGCACATGTTCATTTCCAGATCTACAGTTGAAGACATCTTATTGGATATTTTATTATGTTGAGATGTACTTATGTATTTGTATTCATGTAATTGTAACCTCCTAAAAGGAGTCTTGTAGTATTGATGTAATCTAGATTCCAAGCAATGTATAGGGGAATAGGTAGTTCTAGGTAAAAGAAAGGAAGAATAATGTGGTATATTGGGTATGTTATTAGCATTAGAAGAAAGTGATTATGTTATTTCTCCTATTCTCTTATGTTGTCCATATATAAAGGAAATAATATTAGATATAGTTATATATAATGATGTACCTAAACAATAATTTATTATCTTTGGATGAAAGTATCAAAGGAAACTATTGAGAAATGATAGATTAGTGATTGGAATTATGAACAATGAATAGTTATGAAACAATGAATCGAGATAGTAATTTGATTGTAATGTTAATGGTTGGTTCATGTTTATGGGTTAATGAAGCACCTAGGATAATGCCCACCTTAATGAATATTAATCTCTTACCTAAATTATTAGAGGAATGTGGTACAAAGGATAGTAGGAATTTATGAAATCAATATGAATTAATGACATGAGTTGATAAAAGGAATATTGATATTTTTATGATTAACTTATGTTTAATAAAAGAAAAAAATTAGGGAAATTTACCTTGGTGCATTAAAATGAATGTAGATCTTTTAAGCTCGTAATACTATGGATATCTTAGGCATGTAAATAGTTTAGATGATTTTGCTTTAGTAGCGACGTTAGGGAACCTGTGAGAACTTAAGTTGAGTAAATCTTACAATCAAGTTGTAGAAGAGTTTTTTATTTTAGAAATATAAAGTGTAATGATGAATATTATTCTTGCATAGAAAAAAAAAGGGTTTACTATTTGCATCTTATAGAGGTTTTATGTCTTTTCCTCTTGGGTTGCCTAGCAGGGCGTTACAGATAACACATATACACATATCATTGCATCATGAAGCATCTAGGATCATTAATCATTAATAATATCAGAAAAACTACATTATAAGATGGAATTACATTTAAACATCTAATTGCATCCATACATCCATACATATATCAAAATAAGATGCATCCATAAATGTGAAAAAAAATATAAATCAAAAAATCATATAGATTGCATCATCTAGAACTGCGTCCATATATAGATCATCTCAAAAATCATAAATTCTAATATATTTTGACATCAAAGGAAAGATAAGCTATAAAATATCTATCAAACTAAATCAAATTACCACATCTATCAAGAGATCTAAAATGTCCAACAAATGTCCAATCAATGTCTATAATCAAAGTGCATGCATCAAATGTGTGATAGAGATACATCAAGATAAATCAACACTAGAATCAATCATATATATCAACTTAGGGCATGGTTGGTCACTATATATTCACTAGTATCTGTCGATGGATCCTTCCTAGTATCATCCATCTGTGTGGCCTATGTCTGACTAGTCCCATCTATATCTGGTTGACTAATAGGAGGCACTATCTGTGTCATAATCTGAGAGCTAGAAGGAGGGACCATTTGTGTAGCAGTCTATGAGCTCTGGCCCTACTCTGAGTGTGAACTCTATGCCAAGTGAATATGTGATATCACAGCCACTAAAATTTGCATCACACTAGAAACATGTGCCAACTGAATGAACATAGCCAATACGCTAGCCTATAAAATTTGTATGTCCTAGCTAGGTTTTGTTGGAGCTGTTGGAGTTGCTGGAGATGCTAGGGAAATAAGGGCACAGGCTAAACTCCCTATCTACCCATTCAAGGACCATGTTGACCCCAACCTTCTATAGGAACTGGTCTTGGTGGCACCACTACACCTCCTCCTCTCATCTTAACTCTCCCTATACCCTATTCATCATCTCCACCATCCCTACCATAATATCTACCACCATCCCTACCACCCTCTCTCCCACTCTTCCTACCTCCACCTCATCCACCACCCCAACCTCTTCCTCTACCTCCAAGAGGATGAATAATAACTCCCCCTCTCCCTTGGACAATCCTCCCTCCAGCTCTCCCCCCTCTAACCTAATCTCTCCTTCTCCATCTCCATCCTCTCCCATCACCACCACCATCCCCATCACCAACATCATCTCCATCCTGAGGATCTCTCTCTGCAATATCAGGAATCAGCTCTGTTGGATCAGTGAATCTAGGGATATTGTAGAAACTAGTGAGCATACTTGGGGGTCACACCTACATCAACAATAGCCTTTCTATAATCCTATGATGCAGGTTGCATACCCAAAACTATATCATGCACAACTCTAAACTCTACCAAAGGACCCATAATAATTCTCTAACTATACTCGAGCATAAAGAGATAATCCCAGTAGCATACCATGTGTCCTACCAAACTGTCTCATCACCCCCATACAACAGAATCTCTCTAATATCAGAGGTGTGCGACCAATCAACTATTGAGTTATAAACATATATGGAATCTCTTAATCATCCTATTCCTAGGCCTCACAACCTAGATAAGGATGCCAACATACCTAATCCATGTCATCTAACATCCTTTGTCAATAATCTAACTTTCCTAGATGGGACTGGACAATCACTCCCATATATATAAATATAAATGGCCAAGGAGTATGGTCTCTCGTAGCAATAGGTCTATTGATAGGGAGGTGCTCCCAAGTCCAAATTTGTAATAACACGACACCATCAGATAATGAAACACTATATTTATACACAACATGATGCAGATTGTGATATAATTGCACTAATATGCAAAAAACTAAGAAAATTTGCACGACTAAGCATTCATATCCTCTATAATCTGACCCTAACCTATCGCAAAACCATGACCACATCGGTCCAGAAGTAGAAATCCTCTAATCAATCTGGGAAGTACTACAAGAAGAGGATCATACGCAAGTAACCATACCCAAGGAATTTTATCATTGCTAATAGTAGGATCTGAAAAGATCCTAAGACAAGCCTCTCCATCATATACCTAATCATAATAAACAAGCTCACCCATCACTGAGATATGTAATATCCTGTAGATGTCCTTCAGGGTGATGCTCATCTCACCCAAAGGTAAGTGAAAAGTATTGTGGTCTAAGTACCAACACTCGACCATAATAGTTAGTAATCCCCTGTTCACACAGAATTGGAGCATCTCCAAAAGAAACCATAACCCAAATCAAGCTATCTCTCAGTGGTCATGACCTAATAAGTCTGGAATAAAATTAAACAACCAAGGATAAGGGCCTCTCACCTACAGTTTCCAAAAGGAAACCTATTTTGGAAATCAAAGTGTACATCAATCAGTAATCATCATCAATTTCATCATCTAAAATCAATCACATCAAGTAATCCTACTATCTATTGGCTCATATGAGATTTACAGGATCTCAATGAGCCCATCACCTTTTCCTAACTCTAGATCTTGAGAAGGGAAAATAAATCTATCGTATTAACCTATCAGGATTGACATTTACATGAAATCATAACATGATCTAACTGACATAAAAAAACATGAAATTTTTATCACATTATTAAGCAACATCATACATTTATCCTTGCAATCACTGGAGGATTTCATCCTTACATCAATCACGTTGACTAAATTACAATATATGCAAAACTAGGCCTACGTGCTACTTTATCAATATCTATGTGCCAAAAACCTTACGCCCTACAATTCTATGTTTTAAGTTCTATTCTATCTAGCCTTACAAACTAATAGAATGGTATGCACTACAATATTATCATACGCGCTACAAACATTTGTGTAAGCACTATAAAAATCCTAATTTTGCAATTCTATATTGTATGCGTTATTCTACACCTTGGGCATCCAATCCTAAAGGCTAATTTGCACTAGGAAACACACTACTTCACACTACAGACATGCTAAAAAAAACTTCATACGTACTAAAACTAGGGAAAATTTTGAAACTCTACTTGAAATTATGCCTAAAATAGAAACACATGCAAAAAAATTCAAAATTTGACTACAAAGAGCGGATATCAAGATATACCGGAGGTCCATAGTCAGTTGGGTGTTGGAAATAGAGGCCTCGCTCGAACCTGTGCTCCCAAATTGACACAACCATCACTGCAACATAGGGGTAAAAATTTCTCTAAAGGGATAAACTGAGAGGGTAAAATAATAAATGATAGGGGTAAAATCAAATTTTCACCCTTATATACCCCTCCAAGTACTTTTTTAGGGGTATTTTTTGCCATATTTTTACCCATTTAACCTTTCTCATCACATTTTTGGGTACCTAGGTCATTTTTCCAACTTGTTTATTATTGGGAAACGCATCAAAATTACATCACCCAAATTTTTGGAAAATTTTCAAATCATGAGATTCCATCAACTTTTTTCCAACATCAATTTTGATTCATTTCTTAAGGGGGCATCCATCATACAAATACCAAATAATATTAATCGGAGCATTTTTGCAACCAGGAGCATTAAACATTTAAATTTTCAAAATCATTAGTGTGGCATCAAAATGAAGCTGAATTTTTCATCAGGGATTCATATCGAGGTAACATCAATATCAATCAAGTCTGCATCAAATTAGTATCAGACATCAAATCTGCATCAAATCAAACATCAAGTTAGTATCAACATCAAATCAAGCATCAGTTATCCACATCAAAATGAGACATTATATTGAACATCAGGACATCAAACATTGAGTATTATTTGAAGCAATGTGTTGCACACATTGCTTCAAAGAGGGGCATTTGTAGACACCCTAATTTGGTCAACCAAAGTCAAAGTGGTCTAACCAATTCAACATCATGAGTTAATTAATAAAGACATTAACTAATTAAATACAATCCAAAAGGGATTAATTAAACTATGTAATTGATTAAAAAAATTAGTTATATAGTTCAAATTAAATAAATTAAATCCAACCCATCTAATTCCCCTAAATGGATAATTTAATTAATTGTTTAAATTAATTAATTCTTATTTTCAATAAAGGAGACAAAAATCAATTAGCTAACGAGAAGAGAGGATTGAAAGTACATGGATCATTCAAGCTTTATTATCTTACCCACTCATTTATCCTTGTCTATCCTCACCACCCATTTTGTCATCTTGTCCCCCTATTTGAAACACAACTCAACCTATCTCATATAATCATGGTTAACTCACTCTACCCCCTACCCTTGAGAAAATCCTAAAAATAAAATGCATTTCTTAATGCAAACCACCACTTTACATCTAATATCATTTGAATCATCATTATAGTAAAATATATATCCATTTTTCAGAGTAATTTGAATTTAATAACATAATTAGATTCATTTAACATCAAAATTCATCATGTTCTAGGCATAATTTGCATCATATAGATTATTTAGCACTCTCATTTTAGAGGTTTTCACTTTAGGAATGCTTTACAAATCTGAGAGCATTCATATTGTCCTTCTAACTAGAGAACCATATAATTTTTATTTATTTATTCAACTCAAAGTTCTAATTAGCTTACATCTTCAATGTTTTTGAATTGATTTGATTGAACTAATCTTATGAAGGTATTTCTTGATACACAACTATAAGCTACCTCTTGACATGCCATGTAAAAATCTTCAATGTGGTTAATTGGGTCACCCTTACCCGTATATTTATCAAATTGAGATGTCTTGAAATGCTTTGGGAAGGGGATCACTATCATAGATTTATCAAATAGATAAGGGGAAAATTCCTTGAATTTAAAGGTCTTACTTTCAGTTCCCTCACGTATCTCTTTTAGAGTATTTTTATCTCCTCCCACTTAGGATTGACATGTTGTGGCACAATGATTATGTTAGATCTTGGTACAAGGTATGGGTTAGATTATGATGGAGGCTTGGTGGGGATTTGGTAGGTTTATGAGGATGGTTGGTATGTTGATTGTGGAATTTGGTAAGCAGGTAATGGTGTTTGATAAGTAGATTGTGGTGTTTGATAGGTAGATTGTGGTTTTTGATAGGTAGATAGTACAAGAACATGAGTAATATGAGGTTTTTAATGAGGTGGAAGCTGTGGTAGATATTAAGGAGGTTGTTGGAGTTAGTAGTAGGTAGATGGTGTATTTAATGGTTATTTTTGTGGAGGTTACTAATAAGGAGCTGCATATGTTTGGCCTGCATAAGGTTGATACATAATCATGGTACCAAAAGGGACATAAGTGCTTTGTGTGGAAACAGTGGTAGTAGACATAGAGAACATATGTAGATGTAGGCATAGTAGGAGGGGGTGGGGTGAAACAGTATGTTGAAAGGTAAAATTGGGCATAGCCAGATAGTTCATATGCTGATATGGAGGTTGTTTGTAGTTGAGGTTGTGGGGGTGGTGGTGGAGCTGCAGGTTGCGTTATGAATTGTGAAGCAGCCTGGGAGGTATATAGTGGTGGATTTGTGGTGGTTTTTTGAGTTTGAATGCCTTGGGTATACATTGAGACTTGTGATAAGTTCCATGTGGAGGAAGATGTTTCTTGCATGGTATGAGGAGCCTACGTAAGTTGCAAGGTAATATGAACTTTTTGTGGTTGAGGAAATTGTTGTGGTTCTCTATGTGTGCAGACTTGTGTAGCTTAAGGGCACTAGTGACCTATTGTGAGTGTGTAACTTGTTGCAGCTGTGTGGGTGGTTGTGGTTGGGATGAAATAACATTTTGTGCCATGAAGGATGGGAGGATGGTTGGTGCTACACTTGTTGAAGGTGGTGGTTGTCTTGGGGGCCACATTGATGGCATTCCAATGGTAAAGGCTTGATTGGTGGATTGTTGTGTGCCAGAAATTTTCATCTATTGGGATGGTTGTGTAGGATGCATGGGGGAAGTCTTGCAATAGTAATGGGAATATGTAGTTTTTGTGTAGTATGAATTACAACTTGTGTACTTATGAGTTGGGTGGATTTAGATATGGAGACAAAAATTTGGGTGGATGTGTCAGGATTAGGGAGTTGTTGAATGACATTATTCCATACATCATATAGAACATAAAATGAAGGTGTCAGATTGTTAATCATGGGAGGAACAAGATCTCCCAGGATGGAAGCACCCTCTCGTACAAAGTTGGAAATGCTAGTGCCATAATTTCTACCTATGATATGACTAATCATGGAGGCGTAACCTGGTTGGTTCATGAATGCATCCATGGAACTCATGGTAGGTATCTTAGCTTGCTCAACCATAACCTCCTTAGGTTGTACTTGATTTTTGGGTTCAAAGGTGACAATAGAACTGGTAGCGTTAGGCATGGCTAAAAATGTAGGACTGACACTAAGATTTAGATCCATTTTCTTTCTCTTTTGCAAAAATGTCTAAGGTGGCATGAAATGTATGACCTAGAATGTATAAAAAATCACACATGTTATAGATGAGAAATGACCTAAGAATGTCTACAGTTAGATGATAGGAACTAAAAAATTCAAGATCATGGATGATGTGACACTAAGGGTTACTTGATGCTTAAGCGTGAGCTAAAACACCTAGTGTTGATTATGATGGATTTGATTGATAGTAGGACAAACTAATGGTCCTAAGTGATGAGATAATTGAAGTAGTCAAACCTCTAGACTGAGATGATATGGTGATAACAACAGATAAGATATTATAGAAGAAGACTAGTATAAAAGTGAGCTATGGGATGATGTTTTATAAATATGTAGGTGAAACAACCCAAGGATATGAGGTCAAGGGCATATGAGGATTTGATTTGTTTGATGATGAATTTGGATTTGATTTGGATAATGCAATGGGTTTTTAACCTACATGAAATGCAGTATGGAGGATATAGATGACATGAAACTAATGTAAACCTCTGAGAGAGAGAGAGAGAGAGAGAGAGAGAGAGAGAGAGAGAGAGAGAGAGAGAGAGAGAGAGAGAGG
>MU227982.1:1650619-1662659 GCA_018584345.1 Thuja plicata | reverse complement strand
TTTTATTAAATAAGTACTAAGCATTAGAAGAATATTTTTATGTGAATTCAAATCATGATTTAGGTTTAACAAATCCTTGAAAACACAATATTTTAACCTATCAAAAAATAGTTGTTGCATTTTTTTTTAATTTTTGGGCGCAAAAAAATTTTGGGCATGACATTGATGTTCTTGGGAGAAAAAAACATTGGATATGAGATTATTCTCTTTTCTTTTTGTGAGAAAATCCAAAATCCAAAATCCAAAATCCAAACTCTTTTCATTTCCAATCCATGATTTTTGAATTAATCCTTTAGTTGGGCCTACTGGTTGAGGTAAAAATCTCTTGGGAACAACCTACGTGAGAATGAGGTGTAAGCCACATCACTCCAACTCACGTTAAAGAAATTTTCTTCTTGGGGCCAAAGCCTCGAAGGTTGGATACCATTTGAGCTTATACTTAGCTCTCACCTAACACATATTAGTGCCTTATGGTCTCAATCACATTTACATGACTACTTGTGCCAAGGTGCCCTATGGGGCTATACATCTCAATCATGCTTGCACAAAAATAAAGGGTGTATTCGAATGGAGAGAATCTGCACAGACAAATACTCACACATTCATGTCACCTTGAGTGTTTGGATTCATCACTTTACAAGCATAGGCACACACACAAGAGCTAATCAAAATACAATAATCACCAAGCATGCAATGGCTCTAGTCATGATGTCATATTGGCTGACTCCAACACTCAAGGTGGCATGAATGTGTGATTATCTTGGATGTTACTATCTCCTTCATCCTTCATTATTCATCTTTTGGAGTACCATTATATGGTAGTTACATGAGGTACACACAAATAAACACCAACCATGATGATGATAATCCTTTCACTCATCCCTTCTTTCAAAGGGAGGAAGTACATGATGAGGACATCATTAATGTACCTAAAGAAAATGAATTGGTTGATCAGGGTGAAATATATACTCAAGTGAATAATTTCCTTAGTGATCCATATAATTTAGAGATGGTTGAGAAGACCATTAGTTAGAATGGTGGAGAGATTTTTATGACTCTTATCAAGAATGGTGTCCCAATACCAGCTGATTTTGATGAATCTCTCCTTGTCAGAAATATCATCAAGGCTACAAGCACTGCAAATATGGTCGTGGCCTCAGCCTCTAATGTAACATCATCCCAAGATTGAGGAAAGTCCACTTCAAGTGGACCTTCTACGTCAATCCCCACATCAACTTCATAACCAACATTTCAATTAAAAGGGGAACAAATTTAACATATCCTCAGTGTCTTTCCCAACACAACTTTCCATAATAGCACTCATACCACAAAAAAGACCGCTACCAGTTTCATTCCTAGTGTTTTCAACATTGGGCATACTTCCATCCCCTTATCTACACATCTAGTTTCATCATCACAATTCACATTTCCGTCATCTGCAATGAAGAGATTTGTTCAACAAAAATCATGAGCCTATCATTATACACCTCCTCCTACAATTGGTATGACATCAACAATATTTTTGGACTCATAATTAGGAGGTGGAAAATCTTTTGGACCGTAATTCATGCCTCACAATGCTCCTGATTTAGCCCAACAAGTCAATGAGCTCAAAACTCTTGTGCATAGTTTGCGAAATAGAGGAAAGAAAGAGTTCTCCTTTGAAGATATATGTCCTTATCCATTTGAAAAATCAATAACCATGCAACCATTTCCTCCAAATTTTGAGATCCCTAAGTTTGAGAAGTACAAAGGGGAGACATGCCCGGTCCAACATCTCAAAGAATTCTATATTTCATTCCAAGAGGTTGTCTACAATGAGAATTATCTAAAGAGACTCTTCAATAGGAGTCTTGGTCATCTAACTTTGGATTGGTTCATGGCCCTCCCTCATGGATCTATATCTACATTCTCCAACCTCACAAAGAAATTCATTGGACAATATTCTTACAAAATTGAACATCAAGCATCATTGAGTGATTTGTGTAACACCAAGAAAAGGAATGGAGAAACCTTTGCCAACTTTTTACAAACATGGAGATACATTGTGAATCTTATGCCTTGGAAAATACCTTACAATTATTTGATCAACATCTTTACTAAGAATTTGGTATCTAAAATGTCCTTCCAAGTGAAAATGGCTTCTCCTGACACTTTTGAGTCACTTGTTAACAAAGGGAAAAACATTGAAGATGGAATTTTACAAAAAGGTGCCATTAAAAATTATATCCCTTCCTCTAACAATGATAAACTAAAATTTTGGAGTAAAAATAGAGAAGTTGTCAATGAAGGAGTGACAGATACCAATTATGTCCAAAATGTCCATGCATGTAATCAGAACAATCAGAATAATCATAACAATCATAACAACAACAATAAAAAAAAATCATCACAATCACTCCTATTTATTTCTTCGTAACAATAATCATAACAACCACAATAACACCAACAGCAACAACAACAACAACAATAGTAGACAATGTCGATAATTCACTGCTCTTGTAGAGTCACTGGATGTGTCTAATTTCCCATTTTTCTAAGCCATTTTTCTATGCATCATTAGCCCTTTTGCCATGGTTTCGTAGGCTAACCAAGACAATACAGGGGTTGTTGTGAGTTTTGGCCTAGGCACTTCCGGTTCCAGGCCAATTGGAGTTGTTTTGGTAGGGTTACTCAATACTTAGTATTTATAGTAAGTCAGCAGGGTTCAATCTTTTGGCATTTTTAGCATTGGACTTGGAGCGTATCGCCGAGAGCTTTTTGGCAAGCTATCACACATCGTCTTCCAAGTTCATTTGATCATTCATTTTACTGCCAAAATATTTAATAGTCTTTTATTATAATACACTATTATTAAAATGGATATATTAATTTAAAGTGGTATAATTAAGACATAAAGCAAAAATATGAAAGGACAGAGAAGTGGGAATTATAGAGTCACAACTTGTTGCTTTAAAAGAGGTAAAGGAGACTCATTTGGGGATGCTTGGTTATTGATTTTGGAATTTTCTCTTGGAGGTTGGAAGCTCTCAGCTTCAGTTTATTTTTAGCCTTGAGGACGGAAAACCTTTTGGCTTACGGGTGGATTGGACGTAGCCCCAGTTCATCAGCAAAGTGGATTCACATCAGAATTCACCATTGACTTTTTAGGTTATTCTTGCATCCAGTCTAACTATATTTTTTGTTCATAAGATTGGTTATGCTCTTAGTTATTGTATTGTTGATGTAAAATACAATAATGATTTTTTATGAGGGTTTACTTTGAGTAAATTGTTGGTTTATTACTGGAATATTTGTACTTGTTGCAAAGTTTATCATTGAATAATTTCTGGAAATTATTTGGAGTTGTTGTTAATATCCCTCCTTGAATATTTAAGTGGTATCAGAATTGGTTTACTTTCTAGCCTGTGAGATTTCATGAGTATCAAGAACAATATAAATAGACAGTAAAAGAGTATTTAAAGGCCTGAAGCTTTTTGCGGGTGAATAAAGATCAATTAGTTTTGTTCTGAATTTCACCTATGTTAAGGGAAAAAAATTTGTGAGGAGTATATGGTTGTGTATATGCATATTATTGTAGCTATTAAGATTGGGTAAATGTTTAATAGTATTAATGTCGAGGGAAATTATGATTATAGATCCGATTATGTACAAGACCGCAGATGTATTGTTAAGTTTCATTTAAAAATATTTGAGATTTTCAAATGCCGAAGCTATCTCTTTGTCGTGCATCTCTCTTTGGAATATCTAGGTCTTGATTTATTTTTGGAAGTATTGAGAAAGATTGATATTTGTGGGTCCCAAACTCTTTATTTCTCAAGACTTAGGTGCACAATCTCAAATATTATTACCGCTTGTGACATGAAGTTTATTTATTATTGGGATTTTGAGGAAATACAATTTGGATTTCGTATTTTAGAAAAATTTGAGGCAAACATTGTATTTGGATGGTATATGTGATATTTGCATAAGGTTTAAATTGGTGTTGGAACCACTATTTGAGGGGAAATGATAATTATGAGAAACAATAATGCGGTGTTGAACATTTTCTAGTAGTTGGTGAGTTTATTTATTTGACAAATGATTCATATTCTTGGCCTTCTAAGGGGAACAAATATTTTGTGATAAGCTATAGTTTAGAAAAAGGAAACTATTTGATATGTCTTTCAAAGTCTTCTCATGCTTGTGTGTCTTCTTCCTTCCCTACAGGGTGAGTCTTCTTATATGGAGATGGTGATATAAATTTAATTCCATATGAATTAGATGTCATAGTGCCTTCTCAGGGAAGTCATTACTTGAAGTTTTAGTGTCGTGTGTTTGGAGAAAATGGAAGTCGGGTTTGCTTTCCAAACTTGACATTATTTTATAAGCTTTCAATAGTTAAAGATTGGTCTTGGACTGGAGTTTTTATATCGAGCTTGGGTATTGTCTCCCAATCCAATAAAAATGAAAATATAAAGGCTCTCATCGGGACTAATTGGGATTAAAATTATATGAAAAATTATTTTCATTTCCTAAGGTTGAAGCTACAGTCGTAAAGAGATGACTTCATTGTTTGAATCTCCTTGATGCGTCATATCAAGCTTGGCATTTTGGGTGTTTTAGAACTATCACAGTAGAGTGAAGAACTCTTGTCTGAGGCTAGATATTAATGCATGTGGTATAGATATATTTCCAAAAACTACTCCCATGAGTAGAGTTTGAGAGACAACACAAACTAGAAAGTATTACCAGTTGACATTCATATCAAGCTGGCAATTATTTTCAGGCCCTTACTATAGGTGCAAGTTCCTTAGTTGGGTGTATCTGTGGCTTCTCCTATAGGAGAAAGTTTCTTGGCTGGGTGTATGTGTGGCCTTATCTACAAATAGTTTGGTAGCTATCTATTTCCATGGATTAAAATGCATAAACAAACTGTTATGGTCAGAAGCATAGATGAATCGAAGGTTCAAATTGGTACTTGGTGAGTTTTTTGTGTCATTTCAAGATGGACTGTAGTTTTTTTAGCATCATTTCTAGCAAAGAGAAATGCTTTGAGACATATCGTGTCTATCATTAGATCATCACCGCTGGGTGGAGACTATTATTAGACATCAACAACAGAGGTAGAGTGGATGGAATCAATTATTGTAGTCATAGTCACTTGGAGGATGTCTTGAGGAGGGAATGGAAAGCTACAATTTAGGTGCTTGTCATTCCATTCAAACTTCTATCTGGTGCTTTGTTTATATTAAAAATGAAATGTTGATTAATTCCAGTTAAAGTTACAGATTAGAACATCTTTGTTGTTGTAACTGGAGAAATGGATGTATGTTTTCACCTATTCACCCAGTATAATATAATATTGTCATAACTACATATTTTGACATTTTTAAGGAAGACCCGAAAGTGTTTGACATTTGTCTTTGTTACATCATTGAGTTCCAGTATTTACAATATGATTTATTTAATACCTTATCAGATGAGAAATTTGTTTCATGTCTAACATCTCTACTAGCTAGTACAAGATCATTGTTATTGTTCATTGGAAGTGTGCCAAGGCTATTTGTAGATATCTTTTAAAAGAGTCATCACAACAAACATCTGGATAAACATTGAAATTCAAAGAATGCGTCAAATAATTCCAACTGATCAACATAATTCCAATGCTCTAAAACTGAAATTTAAGGACAAAATTAAATTGGAATATTATAGTTATGATTTCTGAGGGTGATGTATCTTTTGTGCATAAGGAGGGAAGTTTGCTTTGATTTTTAGCTGCAGGATAATATTTGCACACTTTGTTCATTTGATCATATTCTAGTCTGAAGTTACAATAAATTTTTGTATCATTTTATAGAGGTTGGAGACAGAAAATATTGTGTAAAATCTTAGCGGAAAATAGAGATAGCATCTCACAGTGCAACAGTTTTGAGGAAATTCAAATTAGAAAAAACATGAAGAAAATGACAGATCTGAAAAGTTCTATTTTTCAAAAGAATTTAAAAACACCTTTAATGGTGAAAAACTAAGAGACATATAGAAAGAAATTGAAATAGGAAATGAATTATATTACCTTGGATGGAAATTGGAGAGTATGAAATGTATGGGAGGTGTGCTTGTTAAATTGGAAGAGATGGATTCATATCTATCTAGGATAGACCAGATTGATTGTAGGCTCCTCAATTGGGGCTTGCAACCTTCTATGTTTTCCCTAGTTCAACCTAGATTTATGGAATATTCTCACAAAGAAGTTAGACTTGCAGTTTCCACATGCCTTAGCAAAATTATCAGGATTGCAACTTCTATTACACCTTATGCTGATAACATTTTGAAGTAGGTATTAAGTTGATTGTGGATAGTTTAGGTGGAATAAATAATTAAAAAGGTCCTACCTTTGGTAAGCGGACAAAAATCTTGGTACTAATGGAAAATAACTAGATCTTTCATCCCCATGTTGGATCCTAGTTGTGAAAAGATGATTCAAGAGTTATTTCAGTGCCTCTTAATAAATTTTAGAAAATACCATCTAGACAATGTGAAAGCTTGCATAAAAACAATTATGTCATTAATTCTAGATGGGGAAGTAGATGTGTGCAAGAAAGTAAAATCAGATCTACTAACTTCTTGGAGAGGAGAATATTAAATTTCCCCTACCACTTATGAGCTTGCGAAAGAATTGATTAAATGTAAGATTGAGAAGTTTGGTGATCTCATGGGATAGTGAGTTGATTGTAATGGGTATATAGGTTGCACAATCTCCAGGAAATAGAAAGAATCGAATGACAAGAGAGCATTTTTGTTTTGCATGCAACAAAACTTGGACACCTAATCATGTTTGTGGTGATAGGGATAAGGATAAGGCAGCCAAAGAAATTTAGACCAGTAGGGAAAGTGATAAGAATTTGACTATATTTTCCCCACAAAATGACACAGTTATTAGCGATAATATGAATCCAACTATTGTCAAAGGTATGGGATGTTCAAAACTCTATTTTGGTGACTTAGAAGCTGAAATTAAAAAATTTTGATTAAGGATTGTGACAACAAGTTAGATGCCTTTAATAGTTCATGTCATGAGGAATTTTTGGATGACATAACAGTTGCCTTACCTTTACATACAAATAGATTTGAGTTCTATGATGACATTAATGACACCTTTGAGTGTTGTGTTGAATCATTTGTTTCTTATAGAAATATCTCACTCATACATGATAGTGAATTGGAGGTAAAATAAAAATAAAAAATTTAGGATGATGATGTTGTGGATGACCAACTAGAAAATGCATGCCAAAATGACCATGATTCTTTGAAGAATCAGCTGAAAGTTAATGATGATGTCATTGTCCAATCTCTTTTACATTATGATAGAACTCAAAAGATCATTGAAGATCTTCATAGGAAGGATTGGATGGAAAAAGAACAAAGTGGTATAGGAAGTGACTCTTATGTTGAAAATTTACAAGGGGTCAAAACAGATTTTGAGATTTGGAAATCAGAATATTTATGTCTACTTTCAGACTGTGATTACCTCTTAAAGGTTGCTGAAATATAGGCTAAATAATTGAGGGAAAATGAGGATGAGGTTAATAAGCTCAATATGGAGCTTAATGTTTCTCAGGAGATATTAGATAATACTCAGGTCACCCTTCTAGAAGTGAAAAATCAAATTTTAGTCACTAATAAGCTCAGGGAACAAGAGAAGATGAGAGGGTCTGAGTTTTTCATGGAGGTGATCAAGGAACTCGATAGAATTCAGTAGACTTATGTTTTGGATAGTTTCCCCAAGAAATTGTTGGAACCACTAGAACAACAAGTTAAGATAGAAAACATTTAGTGGATTGAAAATTGTTTATTTGAGGTGGATGTTGATTTGACATTTGATAATTCCCTTTTTGAGCTAGGTGAGGAAGATATTTCCAATTCACATGATGAGGATGAGATTGATTGTAAGATTTGGGACCCAGGTATAGTTACTAGTGATGAGTCTTGGTCACAAGGCTAGAGTGATGGGGTGATTTTCTAGATGGATGATGGTAGTCTTATCCTTCCCGCACCCTTGGTATTGATTTTAGCTATTGAGTAATTTGATTCCTACATCAACAGTTCAGGATGGGTGGTTATGTCTTATTTTAGGATGGGTGATATGTTTTCCCATGAGTTACTTCTTACTAATGGAGGGTTGTCTAGTGTTGAATGCATCTTGAGACATTTCTATTCACTCATATTTGGTGATTGTGTCAGCCTAATGGTTTGATATCATAGTATTAGTATCACTGATGACTTTTTGATTTGGGGGAGTAATGAGTGGCTTCACCTTTCAGGACATGTTTTTTATCATAATAGCACATCATCAAAGTGGGGGAACTCCTTTGAGGTTGGTATGGGACCCGAGTATTTTTAGTCACATCATGCAGATGCAAATTGCTTAAGGACAAGCAATCTTTGGAAAGGGAGGACTGTAATGTCCCCTTTTTCTAAGCCATTATTTTGATGCATTGTTATCCCTTTTTCCATGGTCTTGCAGGCTAACCAGGACAATATAGGGTTAGTGTGATTTTTGGCCTAGGCACTTTTGGTTCCAAGCCAATTGGAGTTGTTTTGGCAGGGTTCCTTGATACTTACTATAACCACCCTAATTTATGATACTCTAACCAGAGACCCTATTTTTCCTAAGTGTGATCATACCCCTAATTATGTCAAGAAAATTATTCAAAAAATAGCATAATTCATTAAAATCAATTTAATCTCCTAAAAATCAAATTGATTTCATCACTAACTCACATTAATTACATTGGCCTATTTAAATCAAATCAAAACAATTAAATACTTGGCTAAAGTAATTAATTAAAAGGGAATTAAATAAATCTCCCAATTACAACTCCTCACTTACAAAATGGAAATTCAATCCATTAGCCAATGAGAGTTAAATCACTTGGATCACTCACATGGATCACCAAAGATTCAATCTCCACCTCTCTTCACAAATAAATATTAACCACACATTCCTCAAATTCTTCTATAAAAGGAATGAATTTTGAGCTCAATTGGCCCCTAATTCTTAGAATTTGAAAGTAATATTATGATGCTCTAATTTTGTAGAAATCTAAATGCATTCTTTGTTCATCTTTCATATAATTTCATAAACATTCTTTTGGTGCACTTAAGATGAACTTTTCTTTGGCATTTAGTTTGAATTCCCTTTGAATCTTTCATTCTAAGCTTGTATATGTCACTAATTTATGCATAATCTGAGGGAAATTATAGCATTTATCATACTCTTCTTAGATAGGAAGCAATATGTCAGTTTTAGTGATTTCTATATGCTTTTCATCTAATCTTTCATCTTTTGATCACTAATCTAATGACATATTGAAGTGTTGTGTTGCAGCTTGCAGGTCTAATAAATACAAACACATTTTTGGCACCCACCGTGGGGCAAATCCTCAAATTTCTCCACATTTATAAGTCATTTTTCACTCATTTGTGCTCTCTGTTTTCTGGTGCAGAGTCACATTTAGTGACCAAGGATCGCCTTTTGTAACAAAATATCGCATCTGGGAAAGAGCCTTGCATCCAAGATTTCCTTAATCACATTTTTTTGATCTTCCATCGCATCTAGTAAAGGCTTTCATTTGGTAATTTCTGAATTTCCTTTAGTTGCAAAGGCTCGCATTTGGGATCATTAATCGCATCCCATATTTCTGACATCGCATTTGGTAAATGCAGTCGCATTTGGTTAGCTATTTTGCAATTGTTGAAATTTGATTACTAATCTGCTAACCTTGACTATTTTTGGATGTTGAGAAACCTAATGATTTCTTGTAGATTTTTGTCAAAGACCTTTTGATCAAAAGGATGGAGAAAAAATACTAACTAGTGGTTTGTAGGTTTCCTAAAGCGATCAACCTAACTCATTTTGTAAATTTTCAAAACTTAAACACATTTTCTATCATTTACTAAATTAATTAGAATATTATGCTCTTTTCCTTAATGGAAAATTTGAAACTCAAAAATCAAGTTAGAATTCGATTAGGATTTGTGGTAATTGAACAATCAAATTTGCTTAAAAGCATTTTGTCATATCTTAAAATAGGCACCTAAATAATCAGATTTAAACACAATTCTTGGTCCCACTAGAGCATTATGCTCTTTTCCCAAGTTGAAAAATTAGAAACTCATTTTGGGGGATTAAGTCTTGAGTTATAAAATCTAAGGGAATGAACTTGCTTGATATTCTTATAGGAGAAAATGGTATGGATAGGAGAGTATGCTCTTCTTCTTATGAAGAATCTAGAATCTAGACTCCTAAGTTGCCAATCCTTTTACTTTCTTTCAAAACATTAGAGGGCCTACTAGTTGAGGAAAAAATCTCCCGGGAATGACCCAAGTGAGGACATGTGGATGCCAGCCCTTCCATCTCACTATAATCAAAATGCTTCCTTGAAGTCCAAAGCCTCAGAAGATGTAGTCAGTTTTGTCCTTAGAATTTTGACATCATTCCTTGGACATGCTTAGGTGTGTGTGGAGCAGAGCTGCTTGAATCTCACTTGTGAGACTACACACATTTGAGTACTCATAGGGCTATACGCCTTAATTTTTCCTTGTGCAATTCTATGGGGGACTATTGCGAACGGATGCCCACAAATAAATAACACTTATAGTAAAAAACAACCCGATTAATCTCTGAAAGGGTGATAATCTTTATGCAAGGAAAATGGTAATTTCCCCAAGATACTCATCATTTCATTCCCTCACTTTCATTTGGGGTTGGCTAATACAACATCATGACTGGAGCCATTGTGTGCTTGGTGATGGTTGTATTCTAATTAGCATGTGAATGTGTACCTGAGTGTTTGGCTAAACAATTATCTTAGAAACCCATAGCATGAGACTTCTTCTTTCAAGATTGAACACCCTAAATGGTTACTAATTAGATTATTTAGTCTCATTTAATTATCGACCAGGGACGTAAACTTGGAATGGCATTTGCAAAGTATATGCTTCAAACTCCATTGATTCTCATGGCTAAACCTATGAAATTAAAATGCATTAAGCTTTAGGAAATCTATGCTAACTCAAATAAATGCTCTTACTCTAGGAAAATAGTAATTACAGATAAGAACTGCTCTACCCACCTATACTGCAAGAATAGTCTACTAGTTCTGTTATTAGTGGCTGTAGGAACAACAGAGTTCTATTTTACTTCTCTAAAAACATGGAAATGATTTCTACTCTAATAAGAGAATTCACTCACCAAGTGGGCCCCCTTGGATGAGTAAATAGAAACACAATAAAGATAATAGAGTTGAACTCAACTTGTGCATTATATTCATTCATGGAAAATACACTTGAATAAAATAAAACATTATTACAATTGTATAAAATTCTATTCAGAAAATAACAACTAACTCGACTAACTCCAAAGAGTTACAATAGTCATCTTATTTAAAGGAAATCTACAATTACTCCCTAAATCTAAGATCACTCTATTAATGAGGATCATTACAAATACATAATGCTTCATAACAGAAATATAAACCATAGAGAATAAGTCCTCCCAGAATATAGTACATGGTGCCTCTAGATCCGCGCGATGTCTTTAACAGGAAACTGAATTGACTCATTCTTCCCGCAAAGATCTTGCAGCAATGTCTTAACTTACTTCAACTACTTGCTTGACCTCTTCAACATGATGGTGTCTTTGCAGCAATGGCTGGCTTTTGACTTCTTCACCACCACGATGTTGATCTTTAATTCACCATGACTGATTCTTGCAACATGATTAATGCACACACAACCTCCAAGACATACATATTTTCATAATTAATATCAGGAAAGAAGTGTTAGGTTCCAATTAATACTGTTAGAATAATCCCAAAGGATAACTGAGAGGGGGGGTGAATCAGTTATCAACTAATTTAATTCTTTTCTTTTATTAACTCTAGAATACAATAAAGTAAATGCACATTTAGATAACACAATAGACAACACCACAATTTGGTTACAGGGAAACCAAATGGTAAAAACCCCGGTGGGAATTAACACCCACAATGAACTA
>MU227982.1:1628449-1650569 GCA_018584345.1 Thuja plicata | reverse complement strand
ACCAAATGGTAAAAACCCCGGTGGGAATTAACACCCACAATGAACTATACTTGTTTATAATAATCCCTATTAGAAGATCTTGCAACCCTGTTAGGAGTTGTTCTTTACAATGCAATAAGTATAGTGATGTGGTTAAGGGTCTGACCCTATTAGGAGTCTTTTACAAATAACCCGGTTAAGGGTGAGGACTCATTGTCCAAAAGATCACTACTTTAATGGTGAAGGCTACAACCTTCTATAGAAAAAATATGCACTATATCTAATGATGAACTGTAGAGTAGACCTGCTGTCTTGATCAGTTCTAGTGTATTGTAATCTTTCACTTCTTCTTCACATAGATCCTTGATGAATGAAACTCAACTGATATTCTTCTCTGCACTTTTCCTGTATCTTTTCTTATCATTCACACTTAACATTCCACAAATGACTTTCTATAAGTAGCTTCCTCAGAGTATAAGATCAAGGGACCTGTTAGACAACTCTTCATAACATCCTTGTTGGATTTACTAATCAGGAAAGCATAATTACAACCGCATAATATAAATTGAATAGACGCCATGCTTCACTAAGTCGGCCTCACCAAATTAACTCTAACTTTGCAATCTTGTTGAAGCACGTTTGGTGCCTTTAGATAACTATCATCAACTCATAACTTAACTCGAATATACACACACATATCCTGAAGATAGGCACAACTTAAGAACCAATGTAATACGTCGGCTCTATAGAGACAAACTCCAGAAATTGTAACTGTCACTAACATAATTACACAACACAACTAAAACTTCATATCTGAGTCTGCATGTATGAACAAAACATAAACAACATGTCTACAACATGAATATAAACACACAAGGCTTGATATCATCAAT
The DNA here is from genome assembly GCA_018584345.1 of Thuja plicata. Classification (NCBI taxonomy): domain Eukaryota; kingdom Viridiplantae; phylum Streptophyta; class Pinopsida; order Cupressales; family Cupressaceae; genus Thuja; species Thuja plicata. Next base: position 1,649,697 of record MU227982.1, on the reverse strand, counting down.
ATGATAAGTATATATAGAACACTATTGTATATTATATGTTATCATCAATGATGAACATACAATCAACTAGTTTCCAGAAGTAAATCTCCAACAATCTCCCCCTTTGACATTGATGGCAACATATGATATTAAAAAAATCTTCAACACATGGCGTCTTCTTTATTTTTACAATCTTCTCAATATCCTCATTAAAGATTTCTCTACACTATTGCAGTTCCTCTGTCTGTGTTTATACTCCCCCAGAGTATATGCTCCCCCTTACTATATACTCCCCCTTTGACATCAATGGCAAAGGGCACCATAAACAATTAAGCATAGGTACTACTCCAGAAGTAGAGTAGTCAACCATTCATTAGTCACTTAATGACTGATGTTCTTGCTACTTTTTCTAATCAGAATTAGTAGAGGGAATTACTCCCAACTTCTCCCTGAGATACTACAAAGTATCTTTTGATAAAGACTTTGTGGAAATATCTGCCAAGTGTTCTTTGGTGCTCACATAGTCCAATTTTACTTCATTATCTACAACTTTTTCTCTAAGAAAATGGTATTTAATCTCAAGGTGCTTTGTCTTTGCATGCATCACAGGGTTCTTGGACATGTTGATAGTACTGGTGTTATCACAATGAGTAACAATAGGATAATCAACCTATATACCAAAATCTTTAACCATCTGCTTGATCCAAACCATTGTTGAACAATTCAATGCTACTGCAACATATTCAGCTTCTACTGTCAACTAAGAGATACAATTTTGCTTCTTGCTTACCCAAGAAACCAACCTATCTCCAAGAAATACTGCTCCTCTAGAAGTACTCTTCCTGTCATCAAGACAACCTGCCCAATCTGCATCTATATACACATGAATTTGTACATTCTCTGATTTAGGATACCATAAACCATAGTCTATAGTTCCCTTTAGATATATGAATATTCTCTTTATTGCCATTAAGTGGTTCTGTTGCAAATCTACCAACAATGCCAACTGCATTAGATATGTCTGGTCTAGATTGAGTAAGATAAATAATTTTTCCAATCATAGACTTATACAATGTTTTATCAACTACTGTGGAATCATCATCTTTAGAAAGTTTGCTTCCTATTATCATAGGAGTGCATACTGGCTTACAGTCTTTCATCTTGAAAGTCTTTAATATTACCCTCACATATTTGGACTAATTTATGAATATTCCTTTATCTTTATGTTTTACGTTCAATCCCAAAAAGTATTTTATTGGACCAATCATGCTCATTTCAAATTCATTCTACATTTCCTTTGCAAATTCTGCACTAAGCTTGTCATTACCTCCAAAAATAATATCATCAACAAATATGGAAACAAGTAATAGTCAATCAGGTGTCTCTCTTATGAATAGGTTACAATCTGCTACTCCTTTCTTAAATCCAATCCTGGTAAGATAACCATCTATTCTCTCATACCAAGCTCTTGGGGGCTGTTTAATTCCATAGAGTGCTTTCTTCAATCTGCATACCATGTCTGGTTTATCTGACAGATTAAATCCTTTAGGCTGTTCTATGTAGACTTCTTCCTTCAAGTCACCATTCAAAAAAGTGGATTTGACATCCATTTGGTATACTTTAAAATCCTTGAATGTTGCATAAGCCAAGAATAACTTTATGGCTTCAAGTCTGCTCACAGGGGCAAATGTGTCAGTGTAATCTATCCCTTCCCTCTGTGCATATCCTTTACACACTATTATTTCTTTGTTTCTAACCACTGTACCATCTTCATTCATCTTGTTCCTGAATACCCACTTTGTTCCAATCACATTTTTGTCACTGTGTCTAGGGACCAATTCCCATGTATCATTTTTTATTATTTAATCTAATTCTTCTTCCATTTCTTTCTACCAATCAAAATCCTTGCAAGCATCTTCAATATTTAAAGGTTCAATCTGTGAAAGTAAACATACCTCTTCATCCACTGTTAAGCTTTTTTCTTTTGATCTAGTGAAAACACTACTGATCTAATCTCCAATGATATCATCTTTTGAATGATACCTAGATGTCAACTTTGAAACTTTTGGTGTGATATCCTCATCTATAATCTGTGATACTTCTTTTCTTGATTTAGGTTCATTACATGAAACATCAGTGAAATCAAATATTTCTTCAATAACAGTGTCTTTACTGCTAGGCCTGGGTTCATCCTCAATCATAGGTGCATATTCATAGTACCTTTCTTGAACCATGAACTTCTCATCAATCTTTACATGAGTACTTTCAATTATCTTCCTTAATCTCAAATTAAAACATCTGTATGCTTTGATTTTAGTAGAGTAACCAAGGAAAATACCTTCATCGCTTCTAGCATCAAACTTACCAACACCATAATCTCTCTTGATGTAGCACTTTCTGCCAAATATTTTGAAGTATTTTATAGTAGGTACATTACCAAACCAAAGTTCATAAGGTGTCTTATCTACACCTGGCCTTAGTTGTGTTCTATTGATAGTATAGACTTCTATATTGATTGCATCTCTCTAATAGGTGTGTGAAACTTTTCCTTCAATCATTATAGTGTGTGATGTATCTAGTATGATCTTGTTCCTTCTTTCTGATATCCCATTTTTCTATGGGGTCCTGGGTGCACTCAACTGTTATTTAATTCCATGTTCTTCACAGTAGTCATAAAACTGGTCAGAGGTGAATTCTCCTCCTCTATCTGATCTCAAACACTTTAGTTTTAATCTAGATTCATTCTCCACTTTGGCTTTAAATATTTTGAACTTCTCAAAGGCTTCAAACTTTGCCTTTAAGAATGCAACCCACATCATTCTTGAAAAATCATCAACAAACAAAATGAAATACCTTTCTTCGTAATATGATCTGGGTTGAGTAGGACCACATAAATTTGTATGCACTAGGTCTAACTTGTTTTTAGCTGAGTTCTACTTGCTCCTAAAAGAACTCCTTACATGCTTTCCCATAACACATTCCCTGCACATTGTGTCAACTGGTCTTGCAATACTTGCAAGGTCTCTAACTGCCTTGACATTGTTTATCTTTACTATGTTATCAAAATTAATATGATAGAGTCTCTTGTGCCATAACCAACTATCATCCACTTTTGCAACAAAACAACTTACATCAGAATTGAGCTGAAAAACATTACCTTTTGTTTTGGAGCCTGATGCAATCATGTCTCCTTCTTTGTTGCTAATAATGCTTTTGTTGTCTTTGAATTCCAAATGATAACCTGTGTTAAGTAGTTGTCCAACACTTAGTAAATTGTGATGTAATCCATCAACATATAGGACATCATCTATCTTGTTCTTTCCATCCAGGGTGATGGATCCTCTGCCTATGATAGGTTTGGGAGTGTTATCTCCAAATCTAACCATACCACCTTTGTACTTGTCTAGATGAACAAATCTGTCTTTATCACCTGTCATGTGATGAGAGCATTCTTTGTCAATGATCCAATCTGTTCTGATGTCTGCTTTGGAAATTAGAGCTAATTTTTGTTCTTCCTTTTCATCTTTAATGTCCATTTCCTCAAGTAATTTTTCCATGTCTTTAAGGGCAATGAATCCAATTTCATCTTCTCCTAAATCTTCATCAGTTACACCTTCTTCAACATGATAGAATTCCTTCATGTATTTAGGTTTATAATCAGATCTAAATTTCTTTACTCTTGTGGGACACCTGGATGCAAAATGACCGATCTTGTTGCATGAAAAACATTTGAATGGAAGTTATCCTTCATATTTCCCTTTGCCTTTCTTTTCTCTTTTAGCAATCATGGCTATGATTTCTTCAAGTTCTTCATCAAGTTCTTCTTTCTCATTATTGCTAGAGATGTGAGATTTCTTACCATGGACTAAAGCTTTGAAGGTTGTTTCACTTTTAGGTTTTGTCTTCAATCTTGATATCTCAAATGCAAATATTTTACTGATCAAAGTCTCTCTCTTGAAGTCTTGTGAAAATTGCATGGTTTCCTCTAGAATACTAATCTTGTTCTCATAGTCTGATGTTAAAGTAGTCAACAGCTTGTCCATTATATCTTCTTCTGATATTTCTCCATCATTGTTTTTGATTCTAGAAACTGCTTCATTTATCCTTTATTGTAGGCTCTAATGTTCTCTTCAGGTAACATCTCAAGACTGTTGTATTTCTTTTTCCATTTCTTCCTGCACGCATTCTTTTCTTGAACATCTCCTTCAAACAAGTCTTCTAAATACTTCCATATTGTGTATGCATTGTCTACCTTCTTGATCTTAGAGAATTCACTGTCAAATAGTGCACTTATAAGGGCTTCTTTGGCAACTGCATTATTTATGAATGTATCCTTCTATTTACTAGTAGCATCATCTCTTGAAAGGTCTTTTAGAGAGGGAATAACAACTTCTTGTGTGGCTATCTCAAAGATGTCAAAACCAACACACTGTAGATGTGTTATCATTTTGTTCTTCCAATCCAGATAATTTTCTCCATTGAACTTAGGACTCTCTTTTCTAAAGTATGCCATCTGATCTACCTTAAGTTTTTAGGCTTTCTCTTCAAGGCACTTGGCTTTGATACCAATTGTTAGAATAGTCCCAAAGGATAACTGAGAGGGGGGGTGAATCAGTTATCAACTAATTTAATTCTTTTCTTTTATTAACTCCATAATACAATAAAGTAAATGCACATTCAGATAACATAATAGACAACACCACAATTTGGTTATGGGGAAACCAAATGGTAAAAACCCTAGTGGGAATTAACACCCACAATGAACTATACTTGTTTATAATAATCCCTATTAGAAGATCTTGCAACCCTATTAGGAGTTGTTCTTTACAATGCAATAAGTATAGTGACCTGCTTAACGGTCTGACCCTGTTAGGAATCTTTTACAAATAACACGGTTAAGGGTGAGGACTCACTGTCCAAAAGCTCACTGCTTTAATGGTGAAGGCTACAACCTTCTATAGAACAGATATGCACTATATCTGATGATGAACTATAGAGTAGACCTTCTATCTTGATCAGTTCCAATGTATTGTAATCTTTCACTTCTTCTTCACATAGATCCTTGATGAATGAAACTCAACTGATATTCTGCTTTGCGCTTTTCCTGTATCTTTTCTTATCATTCACACTTAGCATTCCACAAATGACTTTCTATAAGTATCTTCCTCAAATTATAAGATCAAGGGATCTGTTAAACAACTCTTCATAACATCCTTGTCAGCTTTAATATTCACACAAGCATAATTACAACCGCGCAATATAAACTGAATATATGTGACACTTCACTAAGTCGGCCTCACCAAATTAACTCTAACTTTGCAATCTTGTTGAAACATGTTTGGCACCTTTAGATAAATATCATCAACTCATAACCTAACTTGAATATACACACACATATCCTAAAGATAGGTGAAACTCAAGAACCAATTTAATACGTTGGCTCTATACAGACAAACTCCAGAAACTGTAACTGCCACTAACAGAATTACACAACACAACTGAAACTTCATATCTGAGTCTACGTGTATGAACAAAACATAAAAAGAATGTCTACAACATGAATATAACTATGCAAGGCTTGATATCATCATTCTAATAAGTACATATAGAACACTATTGTATATTATATGTTCTCATCAATGACAAACATACAATCAACTAGCTACTAGAAGTAAATCTCCAACAAATACTCTTGCAAGGCACATGGCTATAGGAAGGAAACTACTCACAAAAATAGCATAGGAAATAGGATCATTCATTAGCATATAACTACTGCATCTTATCATTTTATCCATCATTTCCAAGAAAATATACTATGTTCCCTTATCATCCACTTTACTACTTATGTCCTTACATATACAAAATATACATATAGAACCATAAGTTTAAGTATCTATTTTTCAAGTAAATTTCTGGAAATAAAATAAAAAGTATTTGAAAATATGGCCTTTAAAGAGGCTCATCATCCCCCCTAATTGTCCTATTTCTGGTCCCCAGGAATCATGAAGTTGCGTATCTTGGCCCGTAGCCTTAGGTCACTAGCAATATTTTCTCCTGAATCATCAAAAATATAGTTAAAATACCCATGATTTACCCAAAGTCTTTCCCACCTGGCCACCTCTGCACTTCTTTAGCCATGTCATGTTCTTCTGCACTTTCATTTACTACTAACAAAGGCTGCAGGAGAATAGGCGGTTGGAACCTTGATGGAATCCAGTAATTATGCAGTGTTCTACCCAACATTATATACCATGGAACTTGGTGGGTGACAAGAGTCAGGTTCTGTAGAGAATGAGGTTCATGAACCTTCAGATCATGTGAAATCCTTACCCATCTATGCCTAGAAACAAAGATTGCAACCTCAATATTCTACGGCAATTGTTGTTCCCAGTCTAAATATGCTTTCTCTCTAACCAGATAGACCTTATTGGCTCCACTTGGGTTCATAGTGACTGAGAGCCAGTCAATAAGAGTTTGTCTAGAATGCTGAACTTTAGGCCTCATCAGCAAAGGTGTATCTATTTCACTATTTATGTATGGCAAGGCTTGATGTTCCCTGCTTATCTCATTCTGCATCCAAGACATCACTTCTCTTAACTGAACATTTCCCACATACAATAGTGAATTCTAATCCTTGTCATCTGGTACAGAAAGATTATGTAAATACAATTCACATAAAAAAAAAGTATAGACATGGGAGCTGACTAAAATGCATCATAGAATTCATGAGGTGTTGAAATAGAAGGATTTAGTCCTTCTACAATCTTGGTTAATTTAAAATTAACAAAATTTTCCTTGAGGAACAGAGCATAGACTGGAGATGGTGACCTGCATGCCATAGCTTCAGGAATCAATTCAGTAATATTCTTAACCCTTATTTCCAACACTCAATCTAATCTATTTTCTGATGTAATTGATGATCTTTCTCATCAATGGTTCTTTTCATCTTTTCCTTTTCTAAATTCCATTATGCCCTTTCCCATACAAAATTTTGGTACAAGCTCAACCCTACAGCTAATGGTGTAGATAAGTCTGGAGGTGGCATGGGTCCCTGATTAAGGATATCAATCCATCCTGGTGTAGGCTGAGGGGTTTTTACTGCCTCATTTTGGGTGGAAGTCTCCCCTTTCCATACAACAAGAGTTTTTATTACCTTATCCTCTTGACAGGATTCAACTTCTTTAGCTAGTGTATCTAACCCATCCTTTATTACTTTCTCTAACACCTTTTCAACATCATCCTCATTAATTGTAGGGAATTCATCATCAGGTAGGTTTTCTGAATCATCAACATTATCTTTCCCAATAGAGCCATCGGAAAATTCCTCTGCCTCCTCATAATTCCTATCACTATCTATGAGGATATAATCAATATTAGGATCAGTTGTTGCTTCAAAATTTGTATGGTGGGAAATGGTGTCACTATCTGTACTTTTTTTAACCTTTTCCTCAAAAGAGGACCTCTCTACAGACTCATAAGATTCTATATTCACAAATTGAATAGGAGACTTGTCATCTCTACTGACATTGGCATAAAGTCTTGCACTCTTCCTAGCAGGGGTTTGGAAAGAGCAAAGAGGGTCTTTGTGTTTCCTCCTGCTGGCGGACACCTCCTTCATAGTTGCTACAGGAGGTTCTTCTAACATCACTTCCTCAAAAGAGGGAAAGGCTTCATCAGTTGTGTTACTAACATTATCATTGTGTGGCTTCCATTCTGTAATTAATTCCTTTGATCCTAGAGTTTTACCCTTGTCTTTCTTGGAAGTAGACATGGTTTTCAAAGAAGGTGGGGTGCCAGGAATGTCATCGGTCTCCTTGCTTTTTCCTTTCTTCCTATTAGGAATAGGAGTACTAATATTTCAAGATCTTTTCCTAGACGGGTTAGGTTTAGAGGAAGAGGCTTCAAGAATGGCCTATATTCATTGAATTACCTTGTAAACCCCCATTGTTGTGTTAACCCTTCTACTTATACCCTGGCCTCTAGGGCCGACCACTATAGGCACCACTTCATTCATTGCTAAGAATTTATTCCAAGTCCCAATCAATTTCTTATTTAACTTCCTTTCTACAATTAATTTGATTAAACAATGATGGGAAACAGACTAAAATTTTCTTGATTGAACTAGAGAAGCTTGCTATTTCACAATGTTAAATAAAAAGCTAGGTAGATTTACCGGTCTATCGTCATGGCGGAGGGCACTCAAGATCTTGAAATGCAGTCCATGGAGATATTTGTAACGGCCTTCACAATTGAAGTATGATATGATGAATGTATCTGGTTTCATGTACTCCATGGGAAATGATACCTTTGAGATACCCTGCTTCTTGTCAATGTCTAACCATAGATCACCATGCAAGGCAAACTGTGCCCTAGCTGAGCGTAAATCAATATCTTTAGACCATTTCTCTCCTTCCCAGGACATTCTTGTTACCTCTGCCAGAACATCCTCTATGAACTCAATTCTTAACCCCTTTACCACTGCAAACCCATTATTCAGAGTGTTTAGAAATTACAGAGAATTTCTTCGTTAAATCCATTAAGGTTGAGACAGTAATCTAGCCACCCTCTCCTTTGAAACTTTTCACAGCTGGTTGGGTCTCCAAGTAGAACTCTATGGTCTATCGGCTCATGCCTCTTAAGGTCTCCTCCCATTTCTATTAACATAATTTTTTGCACAAAATCTCTACAAAAGCTAAAACAAAATGGAAATTTCTACGGACTCAAGTTGTTGTAGACAAAAAAATAGGAGTACAAAATATCATTTACTTCTAGGTAATTAAAATCAAATGATATTTCATAAATACTTTCATGCATGTTAAGGCCTTCCACCCTAAACACATTGTGAAAATACCATCATTAATTGAACTTTGGATTTTAAAAACTTTTAATTACTTTCAAATCAAATCATGATGATGTAATCACTGGGTGACAGATGGCTTCACACATGACAACGGTCATCTTGAAAAGACAAGAAATAAATTTCATCCTTTACATGCTAAATTCAAAATTTGCAAACAAATATTAAATAATCCCTCCCCCAACTAAGTGTAAGGCATGGGTCCCACCAAGCCATTGCGTGCAAGAGTATAAAAATAAAAAGAACACTTAATTATAATAAAAATGAATAAAATAATATATGAAAAAAGGTATGTGTCACTAACCTGTGAAGTGTTGCAGGAAGAGTGTTCTGATATGTAACATGCACTGATGGAGTGATATAATGGTATGTAAGAATATGGTAGAGAGAGGACATGATGTGGATTTTATTATTGAGAAATTATTTCGTAGGAAGTGAAATGTTTATTATGGAATCATTGATAAAAATAAAGGATTAGTGGAAACCTAGGTGGAAGACCCAGATATTGCTTCTGCAGGAGTGCTATTGTCATCGCTATGTTGGAAGTTTTGTAGGAAGTCTTCATGACTTATGGGCTTGTGGTAGATCTTGAGGCGATGTCCATTGAAAAGAAGTTTGAATCGCACAGGATCAATGGTGGAAAGTTGAACCGCTCCATTATCAAAAACTAAGATTATTTCATAAGGTCCTAGCCATCGGGTCTGAAATTTTCCTGGGGTATACTGGTAGCGTGAGTCATAGAGCAGGGCCCAATCACCAATGGAAAATTTCTTGTCCTTGATGAATTTTTCATGCTACTTCTTTCATTTCTTCTGAATCAATTTTATTTTGTGAAGTGAAGACTTCCGATACTCATCTAGTCCATTAAGCTGCAGGAGCCTATCTTCTTGTGCCCTAGTAAGGTTAATGTCTAGTTCCAATGTTGTCCTAAGAGTCTTATGCTGAAACTCAATAGGAATATATGTAGATTTCCCATAAACTAGTTCAAAAGGAATAAAACCAATTGTTGTTTTCCAAGTTGTTCGATAAGACCAAATGGCTTTAGGAAGATGGGTAGCCCATTCCTTCTTGTGAACAACAACTATTTTAATCAGGATTGATTCAATCTCCCTATTTTTTATTTCTACTTTCCCATTGGCCTGAGGATGGTATGGGGAATATTTACCATGCCTCACTGTGTACTCATGCATCAACTCAATAATAAGATTAGAAGTAAACTGTGCACCTTGGTCTGTTACTATCTCATGAGGTACACCAAACCTGGTAAAGATATATTCATATAAAACTTCCGCTACCTTATGATCTCTAGCATTCCTCATTGCCTTGGCTTCTACCCATTTTTTTGCATAATTAGTGCATACTAAGATATATAACTTACCATGAGAAGATGGCTGGATAGGTCCAACAAAATTGATACCTCATTTGTCAAATGGTGTCACCACCACCTGAGGCTGTAGGGGAATTTCACATAACTTGGTTGGGCACCCCATATGATGGCATCAGTCACAGTGCTTGGCATGCTTAGCTACATCTTTATGTAGGGTAGGCCAATAGTATTTTTTTTCAAGGTCTTGTATGTTGTTGTCCTCTTTCTTGCAAAGTGGCCACCACACGGCTCATCATGACAGGCCCGAAGGATGTCATAAGTCTCATCTTTGGGTGACCTGATTAGGACCTATGTAAAACACAAATCCTAAGATCCATGAAAATTTGAAGCTTTTCACAATCAGAAGTCTACGCTCTCTTGGTGAGAAATGAGGTGGTGTCCTTCCTGTAGCAAGGTAGTTTGTGATATCACCATACCATGGGTTGTAAGTGTTAACAAAGAAGAGGTGCTCATTAGGGAAGCTATCATCAATTGTTGTAGGATCATCTAGAACTTGTAATCTAGATAAGAAATCAGCCACCACATTAGCCTTACTTGGTTTATCAATGATTGTTACATCAAACTCCTGCATGAGGAGTAACTATCTTGCTAACCTACCAGATATGGCAGGCTTGTTCATTAAGTATTTGATTTCTGAATAATCAGTGTATACAAAGACTTCATAACTAGTAATGTAATGTCTAAATTTATTAAGTGCATAGATTACTACTAGTAATTATTTTCAGTAACAGTGTAGTTTAGTTCAGCACCTTGTAGGTTCTCACTAATTTAATAAATAGCATGCTCAATTGTACCTTCCTTTTGGCCTAGCACTGCCCCAATGGCATAGTCGACTGCATCAATGTGAATATGAAAGGGCAGCTTCCAATCAAGTCCTCTAAGAATAGGTGTTTGAGTCAGAACATCTTTTAGCTACTGAAATGACAGTTCATAATCAGGTGTCCACTCAAATTCAGCTTCTTTCTTCAACAGGGTATATAATGGGGCTGCAAGTTGGCTGAAGTCCTTAATGAATCTCTTGTATTATTCAGCATGACCAAGAAAACTCCTGACATTCTTCTGCTTTACTAGAGTTGGAATCATAGTGATGACTGAAATATTTGCAGGATCAACCTGGATGCCAAAGGATGAGAGGTAATTCCCTAAGACAACTCCCTCTTCCATCATCATGTAGCACTTCTCACTGTTAAGGGAGAGGTTATATTCCTAACATATTTTAAGAACTTTCTCCAAGTTAGCATGAGCCTTCTCAAATGTAGTTCCATATGCAGTGAATTCATCCATGTATATTTCAACACAGTCAACAGAAATGTCAGAGAAGATACTGATTACCGCCCACTGAAAAGTAGCAAGTGCATTGCACAATCCAAATGGAAAGACAAAATAAGAAAATTTTCCCCATGGACAGGTGAATTTTCTCTTATCTTGATCTTTAGGTGCTATCTGGATTTGGTTGTAGCCACTAAAGGCATCTAAAAATGAAAAATACTTTTTACCAGCAAGGTTGTCAAGTACTTGGTTAATGAAAGGTAATGGAAATTGGTCTTTCTGTTGAGCTCCCTATAGTCCACACAAACTCTCCATTTCCCCCCTTTTTTTGGAACAATACTAAAGGACAGACCCATTAGTTGTCAAAAATTGGATATATAAAGCTAGCTTTAAGGAGTTTTTGTAACTCGATCTTCACTATATCTCTCAGAGCAGGGTTAATTCTCTTCTGGACTTGTCTAATTGGTCTAGACTCAGGGCTGATATAAATCTTATGGGTACAAATATTTTGGTCCAACCCTTTCATATCAGTATAGTCCCATGCAAAGGCTTGTTTTTTTTCTTTCAACAGTTGGATAAGACTGGCCATCTGAGACTTGGTGAGGGTTTTATTGACATTCAACTCTTTTCCTAAGGCAATTTCTACTCTTTTAACTTTATCAAACATCATAAATTCTGAAAATGAGGGTGACTTGATCTCCTATGGTAATAAGGTATGAAGATAATTAGGTGTTTTAGGAAGCTTAGGTGGGTTCGGCTTGGGAAATATAGTTTGGAGGGAATAGTTAGGGACATAACAAGAGGATTCATCAGAGCCATACTGATTGGTAAGAATTTCCACTAGTATGTCATCTTCCTCTTGGGATATCATAAATGGATCTCTGCCAATAACCATGAGTTGTTGCATAGAGTTTGTCTCAAGGGCCGCATCACCTAGGTCTAGCTAGATAACATGGTAAAGTTCAACTTGGGGCTTGGCTGGAGAGTACAGGGTTAATTTCTTGGTATGGATCCCATAAAGTATTGTCATTTTTCCTGAGCGGCATGCTATTCAAGAATCTGATGTGGCTAGCCAAGGCCTTCCTAATATTAATGGATATCCTCCTAGTGTGGCTTTGAGGGACAAGATTATGAAATCTGAGGGGTAATCCAAGGAATCAAGTGTGACAACGATGTCCTCCACTATGTCATCTGGCTTTACTGTGGAATTATTAGCTAACTGGAGTATTATAGGTGTTTCCCTTAAACCAATGATACTAAGTCTTAACAAAACTTCCATAGTCATCACATTGATGGATGCCCCTAAATTAATCAAGACATTTTGTATTTGGATACCATTAATATGAATGGTAACCACTGGGCTACCTAGATCAGAGTATTTAGGCATAAATACTTTACCGAGCATGAGATTACAAAGTTGCCTAAGAATATGGACAGTGTTAGGATCTTTCCTCTTTCTACCAGGGTGTTTGATATAGGCTTCCTTGATTTCTTTATTATAGATGGGAATTTCTTTGAGGGCATCTAATAGAGGCATTTGGACAATCATTTGTTTGAGTTGGTCAATCAAATTAGCTGCAATAGGGTTTTCTTTTGAGGGTATTGTTTGAACCAATCTCTCTGGATAAGGTGGACTTTTCAAAAGTGGAGTAGATTGTGGAATAGGTAGAGCAACAGTGGGTTGATTCTCAGTTATTTCCTCAGCATTAGAAACTTCAGTTATTATAGGCCCCTTAAGTGAAGGCAATGGTGTTCCTTATCTTAAGTGAATATCATTCACTTGCAGGGAGTAAGCTTGTTGCTTTTTATTAGGATTTGGAGTTGGTTGCATAGGAATTTGTGTTATCTTTTGAGGATTATTATTGGCTACAGGAGGTAGAGGCACAATATCTTGTTTCTAAGGTGGATGCATAATATCTTGTTTCTAATTATGCTAATTGGGTCCCCACTGAGGTTTTTGTTGTCAGTTACCATGTGGTTTCCATTAGTTATTCTATTGTGGCTGCTTATATTGGTTAAATTATTGTTGGTATGGGTTGAATGGAGGCCATTTCTGATAGTTTTGGTTATACTATGGTTTTTGGTTAGACCACTTATAATTCCAATTCTCTCCCTGAGGGCCAAAATTTTGAGGGTTCTGGTTTTTTCATTGACTACTATTATTATAACCAAAATTATTCAGGGGGTCTTGAGGCACATGACCTTGTCTTTGAGCCCATGGTTTCCTTTGAGAAACGTAGAAAACCTCACCATTCTCCTCCTATATATCTTTAAACTCTATGGGCATTGAATTAGTTTCCATTGACGCATTTGTTTTACACTTACAGTTCCTTTTCTTCTCTCTACAATGAGAGCATAATTCAGCCAGCATAGATTCTTCATCTTCTTTCCTTTGTGCTTGCATGTTGTCTAGCTGAGTAGCAATGTCATTGATGATGTCTTGCTTAAAGTCAGACAAAAGATTGGACAACTCCAATTTAGATACTCCTGAACCATTGGATTTATGAGGCAAGTCTATTATTCCTCTCCCTTTCTTCACAGTAGCCCTTGAATAGTTTAGGCATATGCTCTTTATATTAGCCCAGTTCTTCTAAGTGATGTCTCCACTGGCCATAAGGTCCAAATCTTCTATACTCCCATCATTTACACCTTTTAGAAAAAGATGCTTTTGGGACTCCTTGTTCAACTGATGTTGGGTATTCCACTATAGGTTGAACATAAACCTTGAGACATAATCCTCCAAGGTCTCATCCTCCTTTTGAAACATTTTGAAAATGTCATCTTCTTTTAAATCTCAACCCCTATAGTACTCCTTATATTTGGAAAGAAACATGTTTCTCATGGCATCCCAATCTTCTATAGCATTAGCTCCTAGCCCCATGAACCACCTTAAAGCAACCTCCTTCAGAGTAGATGGAAACAATTTCAGCTTATGGGAATCATTTGTGAAATCATAGCTCCTACAAAGGATATCAAACTCAAAAAGGAAGGTCTCAGGGTCTTTAGTGATGAGGCCATAAAATTTTGGGAGTGCAGAGGTAGGTATGTTCTTCAGATTATGATTACCATGCTGAGGAGGAATGGGGAAAGGAAAGGTAGGTTGAGCCATCCTTGGAGGAAGACCTAGCTATTATGGTTGATAGATAACAAGGGCTAAAGGGTTGTATTGATACTCATGTTCATTAAATAGTTCATGCAAATGTAGTGATCCTTCAGAGGATGATGGCGAAGATATTTTTCCTTGGGCATCAGTAAATGAATTTTTGAATGGGTTTTCTTCTTCACTCTCAACTCGGGGTTCCTCTGGCTTAGGATTAAAAATATAAAATAGTTCAACCTAGTTATTGTGAGGAAGGAATCTCCCATGAGGGTCTCAAGACTTCTATGCATAAAAGGATTACTTGAAACTCAGTCCTAAATTATGAAAACTAGGAACATGAACACAAAAGTAAGTTTGAACTAACACCATCCCCAGCACCGATGCCAAAAATGCTTGGATAAAAAATTGTCTTAGAATCCCATAGAATTAGACTGCTTATTTTAGGATTGGATACCCTAAATGGTTGCTAATTAGATTATTTAGTCTCATTTAATTATCGACCAGGGACGGAAACTTGGAATGGAATTTGCAAAGTATATGCTTCAAACTCCATTGATCCTCATGGATAAACCTATGAAATTAAAATGCATTAAGCTTCAGGAAATATGTGCTAACTCAAATAATGGCTCTTACTCTAGGAAAATAGTAATTATGGATAGGAATTTCTCTACCTTCCTATGTTGCAAGAACAGTCTGCTAGTTCTGTTACTAGTGGCTGCAGGAACAAGAGAGTTCTATTTTACTTCTCTAAAAAATGGAAATAATTTCTACTCTAACAAGGGAATTAACTCACCAAGTGGGCCCCTTGGATGAGTGAATAGAAACAAAATCAAGATAACAGAATTGAACTCAAATTGTGCATTCTATTCATTCATGGAAAATACACTTGGATAAAATAAAACAGTATTACAATTGTATCAACTTCTATTCAAAAAAATAATAACTAACTCAACTAACTCCAAAGAGTTACAATAGTCATCTTATTTAAAATAAATCTACAACTACTCCCTAAATCTAAGATCACTCCATTAATGAGGATCGTTATAGATACATAATGCTTCATAACAGTAATATCAGCCATAGAGAATAAGTCTTCCCAGAATATAGTACGTGGTGCCTCTAGATTTGCGTGTTGTCTTTAACAGGAAACTAAATTGACTCATTCTTCTTGCGAAGATCTTGCAGCAACATCTTAAATTAATTCAACAACTTTCTCAACCTCTTTGACATGATGGCCTCTTTGCAGCAATGGATGTCTTTTCACTTCTTTAGCATCACAATGCTAATCTTTAATTCACCACGACTGATCCCTGCAACATGATTAATGCACACACAACCTCCGAGACATACATATTTTCATCATTAATATTAGGAAAGAAGTGTTAGGTTCAAATTAATACTATTTCAAGGAACATGGCTATAGGAAGGAAACTACCCACAAACATGCAGAGGAAATAGGATCATTCATTACAATATAACTACTGCATCTTACCATTTTATCCATCAGTTCCAAGCAAATATACTATGTGTATGTGGTAAAATTAGCCTTGTTATTCAACCATACACTTCAACATAGTCCTTGTTCAATAGCCATATACAAAAGTGAATATGAGTTATTCATCCTACATGCCTGTATGATTCGACCTGTTGCCTTCTATCTAGATGGGGTTTTGAAATAGCTCTCAAAATGAGAGTCTCACAACCATAAACCGATCTAAGAATAAATGATTTTTCTCCATGAATGCAATGCAAATGCAAGATTATTATAAGAATTGAAAGATGCAAGATTAATCTAAGACATGATTTCAATGCAATTATTCTAATAAATTGAAATTATTCTATTGCAAATGAAAGCTTTTAACTAGAAATGAGATGATAAAAGGCAGCAACAATTCAATATTCTAACAATGCATATTTTCTCCAGGGGGTTTGAATGAGAATTGGGAGCACTTTTATAGATTTGAGAGCCTACTCAGAATAGAAAGTTTCCTTTTTGAAATAAAACAAATACAAAAGCCAGTTCAAAATAGAAAGCTTTATTTAAAAGAAAACAATAAATTGTTTTCCCTTTGCTTTAACTATTTTTTTTTCTTTGATTTTAACTGTTTTCTTTTTGTTTAAAGCACAGTTAATTCAAAACTTCTATTTCTGAACTGAAGAGAAGATTTTTGAGAGAATATTTAATTAAATAAATAAAGTATGACCTCATAAATATGTTTTTCTCAATTATCTGAATATTTAAATTAAATTATTGAAATGAGGATATTTATTTAATAATTAAATATTATTTAATTCCCTTTTATGTGTTTTAGCTAAAAGGGGTGAATTTAATTTAATTAAAGTGCTAGGAATTTATAATTAAATTAATTCAATCATAGGGTTTGTTTAGCCAATAGATACTTAGGAATTAAATATAATGTATGATTAATGCAGACTTAGGATTTTCTGCATTTGACACTCAGGTCAACTAGAGTCAGTCAAAACTCAAAATTTCCTAGTACAATAGGACTTTGATGATTCAAAAGAATAACAAATGAAATAAAATTGGTTAGGGTTGCAAGATGCCAATTTTGGGATGTTACATTTTGCCCCTCTTTGAATTGATGTGTGAGCAATGCATTGATTCAAAGAATAGTCTGATGCCTAAAGCACAAAAGAATAGATTTCAAAAATTGATGATGCAAAGATCAATTGATAAAGATATCAGAGCCATCTCCAAGACAGAGATTAACTCTCCGAAGTCTAGGTTAGATTGCCAAGATTCCGGTTAAGTAGAGTTTTCGAGGGTCATCTGCAGAATGAAGCTTGATCCTCAGGGATCCGGGTTAGAATTCCTTGATACCTAATAGATCGACATCTTTCAAAGACTATCCTCAGAACAAGGCTCAACCTTCAGGAGTCAGGGTTATGATGCCCCGATACCTGTCCATAAAAATGATAGTCAAGAGAGATTTTGGGACTATCTCTAGAACAAATCTTAGTCCCCCAATATCTAGGTTAGATCACCCAGAAACTGGTTAGATTGATATATTTCACAAGACTATCCCCAGAAAGAGGTTCAACCTTCAGGATTCAGGGTTAGAATGCCCTGATACCTATCCATAAAAAATATAGTCAAGAGAGATTTTGGGACTATCTCTAGAACAAAGCTTAGTCCCCCAATATCTAGGTTAGATCGTCCAGACACTGGTTAGATTGATATATTTCACAAGACTGTCCCCAGAATGAGGCTCAACCTTCAAGAGTCAGGGTTAGAATGCCCCAATTCCTAATAGATGAGTTTTCAAGAATCATCTCCAGAATGAAGCTTGATCCTCAAGAATCTGAATTAGATTGCTCAGACACTTAATAGATTGAGATTTTGAGAACCATCTACAGAACAAAGCTTGATCCTTAGGGATATGGGTTAGATCTCCCTGATACCTAATAGATGACAAGATGTAAGGAATAAATATGCCTTTATTGATTGTGGAGTATCCAGTTTTGACTATGAAGTATGAAAAATTGAACATGCCCCAAGTGATGAGATGTCCCTAGCAATGAGGACTTCTAAATTTAGATTGGATTGATTGGAATAGTTTCAATGATGTAATCATGAAATGGAAAGATGACACGTCATAATGATGATTGAGAGAGAGAAATCACAAATAGATGTTGAATTGGAGATCAAGAAGAAATTAGAACAGATTACAAAAGAATTTAGAAGATTCAAAATCAATTTTGAGTGATTTCAAGGTCTGGTTGACCAAGTTTGACTAGGGTCGACTAGAGTTGACCAAAGTTGACTTTTGATAAAAAGAGTCAAAGATTTGAGAAAATGTTGATTAGATATGATTCTGACAAGAAAGAAACATCAAAAAGTTGACTGCACAAGCATCCGATCGTGTCAGTCCCAAAAAAATTTAAAATGCGATTTTGAGCTATATAGAAGTGTCAAATTTCAATTTTGATCACAAAAATGGATTCAGAGTGGCCAAATTAGGTAGTGGTGAAATTTTCATGCAAATCGGAGCACTTTTGGAAATTAGGTCAAAACCTATATATGAGTCTAAAAGGTCATTTTCAAATCATTTGCCTCCGTTGACTTTTGAGAATTGAGTTGTGAGAAAAAATGGTGGTCCATGTGAGCATGCATCATTTCGAGCGATCCAGGCGTCATAATTGGCTAGTAGCCTACG
Organism: Thuja plicata; assembly: GCA_018584345.1. Classification (NCBI taxonomy): domain Eukaryota; kingdom Viridiplantae; phylum Streptophyta; class Pinopsida; order Cupressales; family Cupressaceae; genus Thuja; species Thuja plicata. The sequence goes on along the minus strand of MU227982.1, from coordinate 1,630,927 downwards.
GACCCCTGGTAAGTGGTCGATTAACCTCTCCAGCATTTAAAATTTTGTTATTTTTGGTCAAGTTTGCATTATTTATCATGTTTTTAGAAACTATTCCTCAGGTTCTCGCGCGAGGAACTAGTTTCCTTACGCGCCTCGTGATGAGGTCTCACGTGAGAAACTACCAAAAGGCAGAGTCTTGCATTGGCCATTGGATATCCTCGTGCAGGAGGGTACCCATGTCTCACGCAGGAAACCCTTCGACAGAGGGTTTCTCACATGAATAGTGAGAAAACTTCATGTAGAAATGAAACTTCGCGCAGCTCATGAAACTTCTTCACACGAGAATCTATTATCTCGCATGAAGAAAAAGTAGCAAATTGAATATAAAACTAGGGAGTGTTGCATCTGATAGAAATTGTGTCAGTATTAGTTCGTAGCGTAGTGTGTCTATAATGCTTTATTGCTTAGATATGAATTGATTATCATGAACCATAAAACTTGATCGTGCTTTGTTGTTTGTATGTCTTGTAGGTCAAGTTCCCAGACATAGCCTTTAGGTCACATCATCCAGCTATCAGTGGGCTGGTGCGGTAGTTAGACAATGCAAAGGTTGCCCATATTGACAACCTAGGCCTATCACATCTCTATGAGATACCTAATATTTGGGTTAATCAAGGGTTATTGGGAGCACTAGTAGAGTGTTTCCATTCAGAAATGAACACCTTTCACCTACCTCAAGGTGAGATGACAGTGACACCGGAGGACATCTATCAGATCCTCAGGATACCTTTCCACAGGCCTCGAGTAGAGTATGAGGTATAGCCTCGGCCAGGGACACTGGCACTATGAGAGATCCTACAGGATGAGCTAGTCATGGGGAGAGCCATCCCATGGGAGGAGCTTATCAGAGAGTATGGGCCTGGGCATCGATTTTCCATGGTATTGGCAGCATTCCTTAGCTTCTATCTGATGCCAGATCGCAGGTAGCATGGTTTCGAGTGTGGTTGGGGTCGGATGTTGCAGCAGATGCTAGAGGAGCTGATTAGATATGGGTGGGGTCAGTGTATGCTGGCCCATATGTATCATGAGATGCATGAGATTGCCTATAGAGAGGCAAAGAGCATGGTGGCAGGGGTTTATGTTTTACATTTATGGGCATGGGAGCATTTGTCGGTTACACAACCCATATGTGAGGATCTGAGGGAGCCACTGGAGCCTTACATATATAGGTACAGAGGTTTGATTACCCAACCCGCATTGGGTAAGATAGAGCAGTGGCGAGCTTAGCTCGATGATCTGGTTGTAGTGACATGGCGACCATGGAGGTTGACAGAGGACTGGGATGATGCCATTGAGAAGTTAGGATACATGATAGTGTCATGGCCACTCATTAGCTGGGCGATATCAGTGATTGAGCACTTTCCTCTAACATGTGTCTGGTGACAGTTTGGCCAAGCATAGGAGATCCCACAGGAGTATTGTTCCTATGCTCGTTTCACTGATGAGCTTAGGAGGGGATGGTTGACCAAGTTAGATACTAGTGGATGTATAATCGATGTACGAGCCCTAGCATGGACTCAATGGGATTACTTGAGTGCTATTGTAGATGGGGGCATAACTCTAGAGTTCAGGGAGCAATTTGTGACACATCCCTTTCTGTGTTTCACAGATCCCCTTGGCATGGTCGTGCTATCATAGGTAGTGCACCCACAGGTGCCACAGTAGCAAGCACCAGTGCCTCCACTAAAACATGCACTATGGCCACCACCATAGTAGGTACCATAGCAAGTGCCATGTCCATGCATAGTATAGGTGGACATACCTACATGCCTTATGAGGATAGATATCGGTGTGAGGAGCAGTGGGAAGCAGAGCAGGAGGAGGATGGTTGTGCAGCTTGAGGACATATGGGAGCAGGTAGAGTAGCAGGAGGTCCCATAGGAGGACCCAATGTAGGAGGATTAGCCTACATAGGAGCTGAGATAGGGTGTAGTACCTGGGGATGCACCATCATAGGTATAGGAGGCCCTGCGGAGAGCTAGAGAGAGGGTACAGTAGCTGACTAGACAAGTGACAAATTTGACAGTACAATTTTACATATGGCATGCCCAGCTTTTAGATAGAGACCGGGAGGTGTAGGATATCTGAGGGAAGCTGCAGAGAGCATAAGAGTAGCTGCGGGTAGATTCAGGACATCAGGCTACCTGAGCAGCCTATTACTATGCAGCTTATGCAGGGGTAGTGCCTGATGAGGCATTATAGGTGCGGAGATTTTCTTCATATGCCAGAGGGTCAGAGGGGGCATAGGCACCACCTCCACTAGATATGGCTCCTCCTCCACCTCCTCCAGGTGATGAGGGATAAGGCGAGAGCTAGATTTGATATACATATAGATGAAATCATAGGATGTATTTGATGTGTTGGCATCTGTGTATTGTACCACTATTTTGAGATAGACTGTGCTTGAGTAGCACCTTTTTGTATTGTATTGACATA
>MU227982.1:1599616-1628277 GCA_018584345.1 Thuja plicata | reverse complement strand
TATATATATATATATGAGCTCATCTTTTGGTATCATCGTATATGTCACATGTGATTGTTTATGAGATGTTTCCTATATTCTTAGATGGTTAGTTAGATGATTTAGAATGTATGCAAATGTATGAACATGTTTTGAATATATGTAGATGTATGAAATGCACATGTTGATGTAGATGCAAAGTTGTATGTATGTAGATGATTTATGTAAATGCACTTGTAAATGAAAATATGTGAATGCAATGTGTAGATGATAATGCAAATGTAATGTATATGGTACTTACATCTCATGTAGGGTGTCCAAATGTGTGATAGATGCTAACCAAGAGAACATGTGAAGAATTGAGAGTGAGGATCGAACACTTGTGCAGTCATGATGAAACCAAGATGCTGAAGAAGAACTCCCCAATGTATGAACCCAAAAGTATGCAATGAACTGAACATCAAATTGCTGCCATAATGCAATTCTAGAATGAAAATGCAATTCTATGCAAGATGCAAGCCCTAGGACATGGTTGTGAGACCCATCGTAAAATCATCATCTTTGAGCATTTTTTTTTTGGAACATTGGAGTCGATACAACCCTTACTGGTGCTACAATGCAACCATAAGGATATGAATATGACTTTCATTAGATAAAATGTAGGAAATGAATGTAAGCACTAGGGCACAAAAGCCAAGATGACCTGAACATTGTTTCTAGTTGATGTTGCAAGAGTACACCAATATCAAGGCATTCAAAGCCAAGATAACCATGAGTGCGATCATGTGTAAACAAACAGAGCAATAACAGTCAGGGAAATAGTACCGACCTCACCATGGCATACAAATAAATAAGATCAAGGGATGTGAGGCTATTCCACCTTAGTGCGGGAGCTCTTATCACATACACCCTGTTTATTTGACATTTTTGGATCATGGGGACTACACCAACAAGAAGTAGACAAAGAAAATATCAATGAAATTCATGAGAATAGATAGCATACAAAGAAAGATTCAATCATAGCTCAACCATTTTCAAAGTTGTCAAATATGTATGTGTATAGGGGTGTTGAAAAACATCATCGTGCTTGTGAGTGCATTATGTTTGATTGTTATCAATAGATGTTTACGTGTGAGATATCCAATGTGTGTTAGAAAACACAGATATGTCCAAAGATAGTGTTGAAAAATACTATTTATGGTGGTGTTGAAAAACACTAGTTTGTGTCAGTAGCGAGTTGTCCTTGAGAAGTGACAAGATTACTGACTTGGTTGTAAACCAAAGATGTGATCAAATGGGGGACACATGCCCCTAAGTAACAATGATTGACTTCACATAGGTTGCAAGGACAAAATAGATTTGGTTGCCCCTAGGAATATGGTGCTGAATCAAAGTCAAGTTAGTAGGGTTCACAAAGGAACCAGAGTGTCATGAAAGTGACCAAAAGCTATGCACAAACTAAAGCAAAGAATTTCCAAGACCGAGTATCGATAGATAGAGCGTTTGAGTATAACTCCAACTAGAACGGATGTGAGAAATCTCAATAGTATAGTGATAGTAGATAGACACAATGAGAATCACTGGTGACTGGTGCGAGAGAGATTCTCTAGTGAGAGATTGTAGTACTAGCTAGGCATCAGTAGGTAGACCCAGTGACAACCATTGGTGACTGATGTTAGGGAGATTCTCAAGGAAAGAGAACTCAGTATAAGCTAAGTGAAAGTAGGCAGACACAGTGAGAACCACTGGTGATTGACGTGAAGTAGATCTCAAAAGGTAATAGGATGATGCCCCCTAGACCAGGAAGGTTTCCCTAAGAGTATGACCAGTTTCAATCCATGTAAGTTGGTGTCTCGACAAGAACTGAAAGCATGCAGAAAAGGAAATTCAAGTAGGAAAGCAGCAAAGCAGGAAAGCAAATGCATAAATCCAAGTGGTGCTATGATAGATATAGAAATGTGGAACAAGAGGTGCTTGTTTACCAGGTTTTCACCTTCTTGGCATAAATTCTTTTTTTGCTACCATGACACCTATTTTCCAGGTTTTCATCAATGGCACCATTTTTTTCTTTTTCTCTTTTTTTTTTGTATTTTTCAATTTTTTAATTTTTTGTATTTTTGGAATATATAATTTTTTTTTTGGAGATACATCAAAGTGCCTATTGCTAGGTTTTCACTAAGATGATCATTTTTTCAAGACTTTTTCAGATGTTTAGAATTTTTTCAGGACGTTACTATATACATGAGCATACTAAAGATGTCTCAGCTATAGAACCATTTCAGATGAAGAGTGTTGATGGGCTCTTTGAGTTTTTCTCCCTCAGTAGTAGAAATTTGATAAGTGATATACCCAAACACTATAGTGACAACATACAGAACAAACCAATTTGGTTCAAATTTCCCTTTCTGGATTTGATGTTGTTGATTCTTAGGGTTCTCCCTCAAAATGAGGTCACCCGCTTGGAAGTCCCTTAGGAAAAAATTTCTTGTTATAGCTCTTGGATATCCTTTTATAGTATGCTCTAAGGTGATCAAATGCCACTTGCTGACATTCATCAAGTAGTTCTAACTCTTGTAGCCAAGATATTCTATTATCATTATTAGTAATGAGGCCTTTCAGAGAGAATCGTAGAGAAGGAATCTTAACCTCAATTGGTAACACAGCATCTGCTCCATAAACCAATGCATGGGGCGTAGCCCTTGTTGGTGTTCTTATGCTTGTCCTATATGCCCAGAGAGCTGGATTGATCTAGAGATGCCAATCTCATCCAGATTTGTGCACTGTGTGATGCAAGATTTTAAGGATTGTCTTGTTTGATGCTTCCACCTGTCCATTACCCTGAGGATAATAGATGGAAGACCAATGCTGAGTAATTTTAAACTTAGAGCATAGCTTTGTCAAATCCTTTTTTTTGAATTGCCCCACATTATCAATGATTTTTGCTGAGGGTACACCATACCTGCAGATGATGTAGTTGAGAATGAACATGGCTACTAATTTTCCATTGGCAACATTGAGAGGGACTACCTCCACCCACTTGGTAAAATAGTTTGTAGTTGTGATGATGAACTTATGTCCATTTGAGGATGAGGGATAAATGTGACCCACAAAGTCAAAGACCCATTATTGAAATGGCCAAAAAGTAATGAAGGGAATAAGCTCCTTGGCTGGAGCATGAATCAGATTACCATGTAGTTGACACTGTTTGCAAGACTTAGCAAACTATGTAGCTTCTTTTTCCGTATCCAGCCAATAGTAACCATCTCTAATAAGTTTACGGCCCAGTGTCAGGCCATAAGAGTGAGACCCATAGATGTCTTCATGCACCTCTACTAACGCACGTTTGGACTCACTGGGTTCTAAAAACCTAAGGAGGGTATTGTCTAGACTGCGCCTATACAAGTCATTAGCTATGATGACAAACCGTGAAGAACTGTGGATTAAGTGACATTTCTCATTTCAGGTGTAAGTGTCTAGAACAATCTGGTCATGAAGATAGGATTAAATATGATGGTAGCAAGATGAGTCATGTCCAATGACAAAATAGATCATCTGGGAGTCAAGGGAATCATAGGCTGGGTAGCGTAATGTCTACACTAGGAATTCATGTCAAAAATCATTTTCTGGCATCTGTAGCATGGAAGAAAGAGTAGCCATTGCATCCACTACTTTATTATCTTCCCTTAGAACCTATTGAAATGTAATGTGAGCGAAATACTTTCTGAGGTCATCAACCAACCATTTATAAGGCACCAACTTGTCATCTTTTTTCTGATAGATATAATTTACTTGATTGATGACTAACTATGCATCTCCAAGGACATTAAGCTCATCCTCTCACCACTCAAGGGAGATCTTCATACCATTGATTAAGGCTTCATACTCAACTATGTTGTTTGTACAAGGAAACAACATCTTATATGCTTTTGGTAAAGAGTACCTTTGAGGTGTAATGAATAGTATCCCAGCACCTAACCCCTGTTGGGTAAATGAACCATCAAAGACCATAGTCCAGGACCAATGTGTAAGGAGTAATATGGACTTATCTAGGAATTCGATGTTCAATGGTTGATGATCTACCAGAGGTGCTTCCGCCAACTGATCTACAATTGCTTGCCCCTTGATAGCTTTTCTCTCTATATACTCAATATCAAATTCACTAAGAAGCATGAACCATTTATCTACTCTAGCTATGAGGGTAGCTTTATTGAGAAAATATTTTAGAGGATCTATTTTAGCAATAAGGTGTGTAGTGTGAGCCAACATGTAGTGTCGCAGTTTTTGTGAAGCAAATACCACTACAAGGCAAGCCTTCTCAATAGCAGAATAGTTTGTCTCATATGAGACCAGAGCTCTACTAATGTAGTAGACAGCCCTTTCTTTGTTGTTATGATATTCTTGAGCCAATAGGATGCCCAATGATGTATCTGTAGCAGAAATGTAAAGTATAAGCGGCTTCCCATGAATAGGGGGCATCAAGATTGGCAGGTTTGCAAGATACTATTTGATTTGTGTGAACCCTTCATCACATTCCTTGTTCCATTGGTAAGTCATTCCTTTGTGTAAAGTCTTGGTGAATGGTTGTGACTTCTCCGCCAGTTGTGAGATAAAGCATCAGATAGACTATAGTTGGCCTTGAATTCCTCTCATTTATTTGATATTCTTTAGTGCTGGCATTTCCATGATAGCTTGAACTTTTGCAGGATCCACTTCAATGCCTTTTGTAGAGATAATATAACCAAGCAGTTTTCCAAACATTACACCAAAAGCACATTCCTTAGGATTAATCCTTAGACTGAACTGTACCATGTGATCTAATATAGGACCTAGATCCGCAAGGTGTTTCTCTTGTTGCATGCTCTTAGCTAGAGTGTCATCAACATAATCCTCCATTGTTTTGTGCATCATGTCATGAAATATGATGGTGACAACTCTTTGATATGTAGCACTAGCATTTTTGAGCCCAAAGGGCATGACATTCCAACAGAAAGTGCCCCATGCACATGTAAAAGTAGTTTTCTCTTGGTCTTCTGGCACGATCTTTATCTAGTTATAGCTAGAGAAACCATCCATTAGTGAGTACATTTTGTATCCTACTATCATATCTATAATCATATCAATATTGGGCAATGGGAAGTCATCCTTAGGACATGCCTTATTCAAATATCTGAAGTCTATGCATACTTGGATGGATTTTTCATGTTTTGATACTGGAACAATGTTAGAGATCCATTCTGCATAGTCAATTGCTCTGATGAATACTTCCTTTAGAAGTTTCTCCAATTCATCTTTGACAAGTAGAGCCACATGCGGATGCATTTTCCAAAGCTTTTGCTTAACGGGATTGACACCTTATGCAATGGAAAAATGATGCATGATTAGATTAGGGTCTAATCCTGGCATGTCTGAATATTTCCATGCAAAGTTTATCTTTTTGCTCTGAAAGAATGTAATGAATTCTTCTCTTTCTGCATCAGATAATGATTGTGCCAAATGAATGATCTGAGGTTCAACTTTTGTACCCAAGTTGATTGGTTGAGTTGGTTCAATAAGCAAAGATCATAGTTCCTAGAAATGTCTTGTAAGTGTATCAAGTATCTCATCCTTAGACACCTTAGAGAGGTTTTCACCCTTGGATAAGTCCTTTATTTTGACTTTTTTAGGCTCTAACACTGCCACAATGTGGTTTTCACTGTCAGAGTGCCTATTTTTTCTTCTTTTGATTTTGTGACTAAGATACTTGATATCAGCCTCAGTCATGTTGACACCCTCTTCACTAGTGGAGGACGTTATAGGTTTGACAGTATGGAGGTAACAGACAAGAGCATAATCATTCTGGAATGTAAGGACTTCATTAGATGGGGAGGGTGAGTTCTAGTCTATAAGCTCAGGATGGCAGAGTGAAAGAGAAGTGACGGGTTCAAGTGCATTCATGGTATAATCATCGAAAGCATGGACAAGCAAGTTGAGACCTAGAGCAATCTCATCCAAAGGTGTAGTAAAATTCCTTTGATTCCTAGCGACTGTAGTAGATGACACATTAACATCTATGAAGTCAGACTCGTTTAACCTGACACTAGACCCTTCACCTATGTCGAGAAGGTTTTTATGCGTGTGAATTGTATCTATATCTCTATCAGAGGTGGCATATGACAAGCTATTGAACTCATATTCATGAGAGTCTATTTCATCATTAGGCATCATATCAAGAACATGAGTAAATTCAACCCTCTATCCCTAGTTTGGGTGAGTTCTATCTAAAACTTCTGCTATGGTGAGATAAGCACCTTGTGACATAGGCTCTTCATCAATGCTTGCAACATCCTCTATTTCTTGTTTAGTGAGGAGTGGCTACAATTCCTGTTCAAACTTCTCTTGGAAGTGTGTTGGTATGTATTAATCACCCTGATGACCTGAATTGACAGTGTGCATTTCTTTCCACTGCTTGTATTTTAATGGAGAAAGTGGAGTGGTTTTATCAGAGTCATTTTCAGTCATGACTGTATTAACATGTGGTATAAAGTCATCTAGCTTAGGAAAGAATGCTGCCAGATTTGGAGGAATGGGACTAGGGAAGTAGTCTTCCTCCGAGCTATCTTCAGACTCTTCAGTTATAGATGTCTCTTCAGGTCTTGGTTATTGATCTATGTGAGGTACAAATTGGTTTATTCCCAGTTGAAATGTGAGCTTCTTGAAGCCTATACCTATAGAGTCACATGTTTGGTGACCAATAGCTTTAAGTGGTGCAATCAATCCTTTATGGTTCACCCCTATAGGACCAATTCCTTTGTACCCAAAGCATTGCATAATAGTTAGACCTTTTCCATACCATTCAGGATTTATGTCATAAGGTGGAGTGGTTTATTCAGAAGTGTCCTCTCCTTTATAGATCCAGGCTTTGATAGCCTTATTTTCAGCTTCTTCTAATGGTACTGTGGCTTGTACAAAGGTACCACCATATTTTGTTGGAGGAGGAACTATAGAAGGTTTAGTGCTTTCAGAAGGTCTCCCAAAAGAACGTGGAGACAAAGGAAGAGATGTAACAGATAACATAGGTTCAATCACATATCCTCCCATGTCAGTTTCCTTGAGTGTCAAACCCTTTTCCATTTCCTTGAGTTTAGTCTCGAAGAGCTCAATAGACTCTTTGTTGGTGGGCACAAAGATGTCAACAGATTTTGTGAGTGTGTTGCAATCATAACGTGTATTAGCAGGTATAGTCACTTCAAATCCTTGGAATGGGAATTTAATGCACTGATGGTATGTTGAAGGGACAGCCTACATTTCATGGATCCATGTCCTTCCCAACAAAATATTATATGCTAAAGGAATGTCAAGCACTTGACAGATAACATCTCTTTCAACAACACCAACTCTTATTGGCAACACAACTAGCCCCTTAGATTTTCATTCTTCTTCATCATATGCTTTAATAGTAATCTTTTTGTGAGCATCTATGCAGTCTTCATTGTAGCCTAACTCAGTAAGGAAGCTAGCAAAGAAAATGTTGAGGCTATCGCCATTGTCTATGAGAACACAGTGAACACACTTTGGACCAATCATGACTTCAATGTGCAAGGGGTTATTATGCAGGTGACTCAAAGAATGGTTGTCTTCCTTAGAGAAAGACAAGTAATGGGAGGAGGTCAGGTGACCTACCATGGATTGAAATTGGTTGAGATCAATATCTTTGGGGACATTTGCCTTAGTGAGGGATTTCTCAGGGATCTCCCTATGAGCAAGGGAGATTTTTAGCAGCTTGAAGATAGTGATCTGAGCATTAGTACGTTGTAATTGTTCTAGAATGTTGTAATTGGTAGCATTAGACAAGGAACCCAATTTCAAATTCTTGTTGGCAGAGACAACAGTAGTTTTGTTTGCAAGTTGTGTCGGCGTAGATGTAGAAGGATTAGGGCCTTTGATGATGATCTTAGCATGAGATTGAGTAACAATGTTTGCACTAACTTGAGACTGTTCTTGTTTGGAGGACTAAGGTGTAGACCCTTGCAAAACGAAAGGAGTTTTGGGCTTGGGAGTATCTTCCCTTCCCTTGACAATGACAATATTACAGTATAGAGCATCAACAGGCTCAACCATATTAATGACATTGTCATTATCGGTGTATGTATAGTTGATCTTGGCATCAGTATTTTTTCCTTTGGATGACTCACCTTTCCCATGAGGAGGAAATGGATCTTTAAAATCTTGGTGGTCTGAGTTCTTGTTGTGACCTCCCACAGTAATAACCTCACTATCGATGAGATCCTGGATTTTATGCCTCAATTTAAGACAAGTAGTTGTTTTATGACCTTTGTTTTGGTGAAAATCACAATAACCAGATTCATTCCACCAAGAGGTTCTTGGTTGCAGATCATAAGGTCTTGAATTATCCAGTGGAGTAAGTAAATGGTTATCCAAGAGAGTCTTGTAAACCGCATCAAGAGGTTCTCCTAAAGGAGTGAATTCACGCTTGGGCCTAGGAGCCCAAGGTTTTGATCTAGAAAATCATGAGGTACTCAATGTGGATTCTGCCACAGCATGCTCAGTGGCCTTGGCAGCCTACATTATGGTGGTGAGATTAAATGCAGCCTTTGAAGGCTTGGGAGTCAGATTGTCTACAACTCCATCATTCACAACATTCTAGTTCTTGTTGGGAAATTTAGGTTTATCTTTGCTTGAGGAGGAAGACCCTTGTTTATTTTCCTTGTGTAAGGTCAATTCTCCTTTCTTGATCATAAATGTCTCAATTCTCACAGCTTTCTTAATCATATCATCGAATGTTAGAGGACCTTGCAGCTGTACTTGATACCCAAAGTTGGGAAGGAGATTGTCTAGAAATATGTCCAACTTTTCAGATTTGGGTATTTTGTGAGAATATCATGTATAAAGTTGTCTCCATCTTTGGAGAAATGTCAAGAAGGATTCCCCATGATTCTGTTTCAAGTTGCAAAGATCTTGGATGTGAACCGGATTTTGGATGTTGTGAGAATAGTGTTGTAGAAATAAATTGGCACTTTCTTCAAAAGTTTTGATTCCAGTTGGTAGTCTAGAGAACCACTTCATATCTTACCCTCCCAAACTACGTGGGAACAGATGCATGAGATAGGTTGTGTCATGTATAAAATCCATAGAGAGAGCACCAAACTCTCTCAAATAATCTTGGGGATCAGAGGTACCAAAGTATTTATCATATTTAGGAAGTTCAACTCCTTTGGAAAAAGGAGACATGCATAGACTCTTATCAAACAGGAATGGACAAATGCTTTCCAGTGTGAATTGAGTGGTAGGTTTTTCTTTTTCCTTTATAAGTTGGAGGAGTTTCTCTTGCATGTCTTGCATTTTCTTTTGCAAGCGGGAGTTTTTTGTTTATTCCTCTTTCTCAACAAGTGTCTGTACCTTGTAATCGGAGGTGAGTTTGGCTCCTTGGTTGGCCAATTCAAGAAGATATTTCTCCTTCTCTTCTTTCATTAGGACCACCATCATTCTCATGAAGTTTTGTCTAAGATATCCCCTTGGATTATTTCTTTCTCTTTATCAGGAGGAGGGTCTTGAAAATAGAATTTACCCCTGGTTTTAGAGAGATCATCTCTGCTATGTTCACCTGATTGGTTATGATCTGCCATCTTGCTAGAATGTAAGGGTTCAAAGTGTAAAGACTCAGTATGAGAAGGTTGAGTGTTTTCATAGTTTGGATCCTCTTGGAACAAAGGGTTTTGAACCTGACTAAAATCTATTAGAAATGACCGTTTGATGTAAGGTCGAAGTACCAGAGAGGGAGATCGAGATGATTCCTCACTAGATGTAGCCAGAAATGGTGTGGAAAGCATAGATTCATCTTGATTGATTGAAGGGAATGTTTTTCCACTATGAGTTGTAACAGTCATAGACAAAGATTGTACAAGGGATGTGAACTAGGACCAAACTTGAAACTGTCTCAAAGTAATGCACAGAAAGTGCCAAAAGGTGAAGTATCCTTGGTGCAAATTATCAGAGATGAGGCTAGAATAGCCAAGAGATGACTATTGTGACACAAGGTATGAAAAAAAAGATGAGATGGACCAAAAGATATGAGACAAGACCAGTTTAAGCAATAATCACGTAATTCTCAACCCAAGAAACCAAGTTGCAGACTGTGTGAAGATAAAGGGCGGATAAACAGACCCATATCAGTGACCAGATTTAGTAGAAGTATGTTGAACAGATGGGAAATAGCTCATTTTTTTTCAAAAGATATTAGACTCACACCAAGAAGTACATTCTCATGCAAAAATTAGCATAGAAGCATGTCAAATTATGAGGTTTCGAGCAAAATTTTGCAGAAAATGATGACAGATTGGTGAAATGAAAAGCAACAGTTTTGTGCAATATTGCACGGAGATGTTTAGATAATCGCGCAAAGATTCATATAGAGTGATGTGAAGGTGGCAGAATATCACATGAGATTTAGTAGTTAAACAAGCAAAATTCTACAGAATCAGACTAGATTACATTTTTTGAGATAGATTGCCATGTTTTCTGATAGAAACTTCAAGTTGCAGATAGTTGTAGACATGTTCAAGTTTGTATGATGTGTGATTTGACATTTTTTTTTATTTTTTATATGATACACCCATGAAAAACACATTAATAAGAATGTTTGTAGTACCAGAATAGACACATCACAATCCTAGGATAGCCAGGGCAGTATCTATTGAATCCCCACTTGAACCAAAGTTCAGCTATGCCTACTCTTAGCAGACAACTTAGAAGATTGGAGGCACGAGCTCCTCCTTACATGTGCACTCACTTCTTAGGCACACCGAGATTCAAACCCCAAAGGAATTTCTTCCCAAAGGGTTGTTGTCTCTACTAAGAGCCATAAAAGTGTGGGGTGTCTTAGTCAGTCTCTGACCTTCCGTGCCAATAGATAGAGGGTCTTTGGATACTATAACAATAGTTTGTAGTAAGGAAATCCATTCAGGTGGTTGTGATCTAGTCATTTTCTCAATTAAGGGGGCTCTCCCAACCCTTTCAAAGCAAGGCTTTCACCTTAACGATGTCGGGACTTTAACGCACCACTAGGGTACTGGAGGATATTTTGGTTGCCATAACAAATTCACCTATCCATTATGAGATTAATCACAATGGAATTTTTTATATACTGGTTCAGAAGGGCTTTTCTTTAGCTTGTTACCGGTTGGGCATCCACTCTCACTGGCTCTACTAAAGCTCTTGGGAGGTAGCCACGCTAGAAGAATAATATGAATTTCTCTTACACCCAAAATCCATAAAGGCGAGGGGAGAGGATACATTCATATAGTTCTTGGAATTACAATCTAGAAAACACTTCAATCACGCAAGACAATGATTCATTTTAAGCACCAACCAAAGTGTGCTCTAACTACTAAAAAAATAGACATGAGAGTTTTGTCAAAACACAAACGTCTTTGATAATCATCCTGTAGTAAATGCATCAATAGTTTGTTATTTCTTTCTTCATTTCAGCACCCTGCAAACCACCGTTAAGCTGTTTCAAAGATAAAACAAAAAAAGCACAGTCAACAGCAAACAGAAACCATTAGTGGTCAAAAGTCAACAAAAAATAGAGATATCAAAAAAATTGAATTTTAAAGCTCACTGGAATCAAATGTCGCGCGAAGAAGTATTATGATCCGCGCAAAGAATCCCAGCATATCGCGCAAAGAAATGCATATACTTGCAAAAATTCACACGATTATGTGAGAGATTTCGTGTGCACTTTCATTATAGAGTCATACAGACGCAAACCAGAATTCATCAGAAAGTGTAAAAAATGAGGCCAGAAAGTAAAATTTTGAGCCCCATGATGGTCGCTAGAAATGTATGTGGTAAAATTGGCCTTGTTATTCAACCATACACTTCAACATAGTCCTTGTTCATTAGCTACATACATAAGTGAATATGAGTTATTCATCCTGCATGCCTGTATGATTCAACCTATTGCCTTCTATCTAGATGGGGTTTCAAAATAGCTCTCAGAACAAGAGTCTCACAATCATGGACCGATCTAAGAATGAAGGATTTTTCTCCATGAATGCAATGCAAATGCAAGATTATTCTAAGAATTGAAAGATGCAAGATTAATCTAAGACATGATTTCAATGCAATTATTCTAAGAAATTGAAATTATTCTATTTCAAATGAAAGCTTTTAACTAGAAATGAGATGATAAAAGGTAGCAACAATTCAGTATTCTAACAATGCATATTTTCTCTAGGGGGTTTCAATAAGAATTGGGAGCTCTTTTATAGATTGAGAGCTTTCTCAAAATAGAAAGTTTCCTTTTTGAAATAAAACAAATAGAAAAGCCAGTTCAAAATAGAAAGTTTTATTTAAAAGAAAACAATAAATTGTTTTCCCTTTGTTTTAACTGTTTTTCTTTCTTTGATTTTAACTATTTTCTTTCTCTTTAAAGCATAGTTAATTCAAAACTTCTATTTCTGAACTGAAGAGAAGATTTTTGAGAGAATATTTAATTAAATAAATAAAGTATGACCTCATAAATATGTTTTTCTCAGTTATCTGAATATTTAAATTAAATTATTGAAATGAGGATATTTATTTAATAATTAAATATTATTTAATTCCTTTTTATGTGTTTTAGCTAAAAGGGGTGAATTTAATTTAATTAAAGTGCTAGCACTTTATAATTAAATTAATTCAATCATAGGGTTTGTTTAGCCAATAGATACTTAGGAATTAAATATAATGTATGATTAATGCCGACTTAGGATTTTCTGTATTTGACACTCAGGTTGAGTGGAGTCAGTCAAAACTCAGAATTGCCAAGTACAATAGGACTTTGATGAGTTAGAAGAATAAAAAATGCAACAAAATTGGTTAGGGTTGCAAAATGCCAATTTTGGGATGTTGCACTATGTTCCCTTATCATCCACTTTACTACTTATGTCCTTACATATACAAAATATACATATAAAACTATAAGTTCAAGTATCTATTTTGCAAGTAAATTGCTGGAAAGAAAATAAAAAGCATTTGAAAAGATGGCCTTTAAAGAGGCTCATCACTGAGTCTATGAGAAAAGATTTTCATTCTATGCCTAGAATCTAGGGAATAGGGATGTGTTTGGTCACCTAATGAACATTGCTTAATGTGTCTTAAAATGCACTAAAAAGATAAATTCCTCAAACAAGCAACATTTTGACACTCACTAACTTACATGTTGTTTGAAAACACTCTGGAAAGTCTCAGACAGGCTTAGGTGTCAGACAAAATTTCATTTACTTCGAGAAAAATTGACAAAAAAAAACTTGCAAAACCATCAAAGGCTTGTATTGGGTTATTTCTAGCTTGTATTTGGTTGCATAAGCTCACATTTAGGGAACTTGCTCACATTTAGTATTTTTGGCTCGCATATGGTAAAGAGGCTCGCATTTAGTTTGCATAACCTCGCATTAGTCAACATCATCTTGCATTTTGTATATTAAAGCTCACATCTAGGGAGTCACATTTAGGATAGTGGGTACTTGAACACGTGTCAAACTTGGAAGCTCAATAGTTTTGGATACCCTTTTAGCTCTTCAGTCTGGTCTTGTTTCTCTTGTTGGTCCACATGTCACTGTTTCACAACTTATTTGGAAGTCTACCTTGCATTTCCTTTTGGATTCTCACAATTGGTTCCAAAATGTGTGGTCTTTTCACTCAACAAAACCTCTTGATTCCCATCTCACTATCAGGGCATTCTAGCCCTCTGACGTGGGATTCAATCACTCTAAACAAACACATACACTCTTTCACAACTTGGACACACCTATTTGGACAAATTGGAAATCCTATTGACATAATTGGAATACTTTGGACAAAGTTGAGTCCCATATTTCATGGTTAACACTAGGAAAAAACAATACCTTACTAACAACTCAGAGAGACCTCCTAGATTGCTCAAGTTTCAACAAGGAGAGACATCTTGCAATCCCCTATTTGATCAAGACTCACCCAAAATGGATGCACCTCATCACGATTGGAGTGTGGCTTTTGACGAATATAGCCAAGACCATGACGATAGAGAAAGTCAAGGAGAAATACATCATGGTCATCCTTTGATTGGTTCTGATAGTGAGGAAAATGTATCGGAAGAAGATTATAACAAATTCAAACAAAGTAGAAGGTTTCAAAGAACCTTAGAAAATATCATAGGAGAAGAAAAAGAGAAATATTTCCTACACTTAGCTTCTCTTGGAGTCAAACTCCCTAAAGACTACGACATTGAGAGATTGAAGCAACAGGAAGTACAAACACCTATTTCAATACTCTCCAAGCAATTATACCAAATGCAAACGAAACTTGCGACACTCAAGAAAGAAAAGACTAAACCAACAAAAAATTACTCATTGGAACACATATTTTCATTTGCTTTTGACAAGAGTATGAACATGGTTCCATTTCCACCTAACATGGCATGACCCAAATATGAAAAATACATGGGAGAAATGGATCCACATGACCATGTTAAATAATTTTGTTCCCTAAGCATAGAGTACATGCATGAACCAACTTATTTAGTGAGGATATTTCTTGGAAGTATAGGCGGAAATGCTATGGAATGGTTCTCCAAACTCACACCAAGTGTGCAATATTTTGAGGAGTTGATTGAATGATTCATCCAACATTACTCCTACAAAATACAATACAACATAACCATGATGAATCTTTGCAACATGAAACAAAAAATGGGTGAATCCTTTTGTACACTTTTTACAAAGGTGGAGGAGAATCTTTTCAAGGTACTCAAGAGTAATACTCAAATCTGAAAAGATGGAATTCTTTATCAATAAATTAGTACCCAAAATGAACTACACTACAAATGAAAGATTCTCCTAGCTTTGATAGAATGATCAAGAACATTATCCATGCCGAAGATGTTATGCTCAAGAAAGGAGAGATCACACTTCAAAATGACAATAAATCTAACAACTATAACAACAAACCTAAGTGGTGGAATAAAAATAGGAATGTTGTTAGTGATGGAGTGGTGCAAGCATCAAATGAAAAAATCAAACAAGTTGTGTTTAATCTAACAAATATCCTACAAGCAAGAAAAGAAGTTAAGGTAACAACCACAATACCAAGAGAAAACAATGACACCAACAAGAGTAAACCATGGACGTCTAGACCTCAAAGAACATTTACTCCATTGGGAGAACCTATTGAGACAGTTTTTAAAACTCTCTTGGATAACAAATTCTTCACAATACCAAAGTCAAAACCACAGGAACTGGAATTCAAACCAATGTGGTGGAATAATAATGCCTATTGTGACTTTCATAATAAAAAATGACATAAGGCAATGATTGTGTTAAGATCAAACACGTTATACAAGACCTCATTGAGGGAGGAAAGATCAAAGTAGAAGGACATACCTCTAATGAAGATCACACGACATATAAAAAATCATTCCCTAACTATTAAAAAGGGGAAGCTTCTAAAGGAAATGTAAATGAAGTCAATTACAGTGATCAATATGTTGGACATAAAAAGAGAATCAATCAATGTGATCACTATCAAACGTGCCAAAGACAAATCAACACATTTGAACATGGTAACTCAAAGCCAAGCACAAGTCACGATTAAAGGAGTTAACTCCTTATCTAAGAAAGTGATATCATCTAAAGCACCTGTTGTAACAATTCCTAAACCAACAATGACAAGACAAATAGTTACTATACCATCTACCAACTATAACTTGGTAGACCAATTGCAAAGGACCTCAGCTCAAATATCTATACTTGAGTTATTAAAGATGTCTTCGGTACATATGGAAGTTCTTGAAAAAGCCCTACATTCCGCAAAATGTTCCAAAAGACATAGATGTGGACAAGTTCCAAGCAATGGTCAATCACATATCAGCTCCACATTACCTCTCCTTTTCAGAGGAAGATGAAAATCATTTAGTCATCCACATAACCAACTACTTCACATTGAAATCTTGATCCCTAAATCCTGTGTAAAACATGTAGTTATAGATGGAGGCATAGGGTTGAATATATGTACTCTCATTATAATCAAGAAATTGGGTCTTTCAAAACAAACAATTGAATCAAGAAGTAAGATAACCATCAAGGCTTACGATGAAGAAGAAAGATCATCCAAAGGTCTCATTGTTTTACCCATGAGAATAGGACCAATTGAACGCAATGTGATTTGTCAATTTTTTGATCTACCATTGGCCTATAACATATTATTAGGGATACCTTGGATACATGAAACGCAAGCAGTGCCATCTACTGACCACCAATGCATCAAATTCCCACACAATGGGGTGGAAGTGATAATTCCTACAAATTTAAACTACACTTGAAACAATGTTAAAGAAGACATTATGGTTCCTCACAATAAGGAAGTCCCAAAAGAATTCCCACCTGAAACCTCTAAAGACATGGTGATGAGAAGCTTTGGAAAGACACTAAAACTTGAAGAAACTAGCATGGGGGAATACAAACTAGACATGAAACCATCATTAGCTAACATTATTGTGTCTCCAAGATCTTATGGGAAACCCTCTCCATCTTTCTCACCTACTAAATAAAAAGAACAAGACATTCATAAAAAAACTGGTATGGTTAGAGAATCTACTTCTCAAGAGGATGAAAAAGAAGATAAAGCAGTCTTGGTTTGGCTCTATAAAGAGGAAAAAAGAGAAAATAAAGTAAAACATGTTGAGATATCCCCAGAAAAGTATGGCAAAGGTTATGAACTTCTTAAACAAATGGGATACAAAGGGAAGGGACCTTTAGGAGATAAAGGAAAAGGACTCATTGAGCCTATACACATGGAATTCAGAGACACCAAAGAGAAAACAAGGTTAGGTTTCAATAATAATTCGCAACACCCTACCTCATGAGATGGTCCAATATTTGACAAAGGAAGTGATGAAGACAAGGAAGAAATAGAAAATTATACCATGGACATATGAAAGATTACTAAATATTGGTACTGAGGATCCATAATATCAAGGATAAAGATATGTACCTACTTTTGTAGCAACACTAGAGCATCATGTTCCTTTTTTGTCACAAACTGATGTCCAAGAAGTAGAGGAAGAAGAAGAAGACTCTCCAGAAGTTCAACAGCTAGAAGAATCTTATGAATAAATACCCCAACAACAAGATGTACATCCTAACTGGGGGAAATTGGTGAAAATTTCACATGTCCTAGATTTACCACACTTTGTTCCATAAATGGCTAAAAGGGTACATCAGGTAACTATTGCTGAGTTTTTAAGCATATCTAATGACAAAATCAAAGACTCACATGATTATAAATGGGATCACATGTCTGATGCTACCATGGACATTGAGGTAGATATAATTCATAAATTTGCACCTCTATTGGAGAGAGGAGAAATTTCTAACACTTCCCATAACACTAATGTTGTCACAGAATTAGATGAGATAGCACTGCCCAAGATTATTAATGGAAATAATGATGTCTTAATAGGTCTAAATTCTATCACATATTCATTTCCTCTATTCGACTCTTAATGATCTAAATGCTATAGAATCCAACTTAACATAACATGTCTTGTTAGTTAATAATCTTGACATTGACGTGATGTTGTCCTCACTGAACTCTGAATCATTATCCTTGGTAAAACCCAACCTTATTGATTGGACCAATTCATACCCTAATCCTATCATAAAATTTCCTAGAGACTATACTTTGGCCTATTATATAAATGCTTGTGATCCCTATCCTTCTTCCACCAATGCAAGGAGCATGAACCTGACAAAGGAGTATATCAAGTTTCTTAGTCACAAATTGAAAAATAAAAAGAAACAAATAACTGATGGTGAAAACCACATTGTGGAAGTATTAGACTCTAAAATAGTAAAAATAAAATACATATATGATGCTTAAAACCTCTAAGAGGCACCAAAAGATGCGATTCTTGGTATCCTCCCTAAGCACTTTCAAGAAATATCTTTAGTACTGATAGAACCAACACATCCAGTTAATTTGGGAACAACAGAAGATCCTCAATTTGTTCACCTAGAACAATCATTATCAGAAGAAGAAAATATATAGTTTAATGAATTCCTCAAAGAGAATAAGATTAAATTTTCATGGTCTTATATTGATATGCATCAACTTGATCCTGAGTTAATAATGCATCACTTATCTATCACTCTTGGAATTAAACCCATCAAACAAAAACTAAGAAAGATGCACCCACATGTGGCATTATTGGTCAAAGTGGAGATGGAAAAACTCTTAAAGGTTGGATTCATAAGATTCATCACTTATGCAGGATGGATTTCTAATGTGGTACCAGTTTCTAAAATAGATAAGTCTATCAGGATTTGCACAGACTTTAGGGACTTAAACAAATCTTGTCCTAAAGATGATTTCCCATTGCCAAATGTTGATATGATTATAGATCTCACAGCAGTATATCAGATGTATTCTCTCATGGATCAATTTTTAGGTTATAACCAAATAAAGATTTCTCCTAAGGACCAAGAAAAGACAGCATTTACATACACATGGGGAACATTTTGTTGGAACTCCATGTCATTTGGGCTAAAAAATGTTGGAGCTACGTATCAACAAGATATGACAAAAATATTCTACAACATGATACACAAAAACATGGAGGACTATGTGGATGATACATTAGCCAAGTCAAAAATGAGAATGACTCACATTGAAGACTTGAGAAAGATACTAGATCAAATGGAGCAATTTCAACTAAGACTCAATCCAAAGAAATGTGCTTTTAGATTCTAATCAGGGAAACTCTTAGGGTTTATTGTATCAGCTAAAGGAATTGAGGTGGACCCTGAAAAGTTAAAAGCTATAATGGAAATTTCACCTCCTCGCAATATCATTCAAATGAGGACGTTTCAAGGAAGACTCCAGTTCATCAGGAGATTCATGTCCCAACTAGCAGATAGAGCGCAATATTTCACAAAATTGCTACATAAAGGTGTTATTTTCAAATGGGATGAGCATTGTGAAAACATTTTCAAAGAATTAAAAGATTACCTGGCTAATCATCATATTCTCATGGTGCCTATTCATGGAAAACCATTACTTCTCTATATCTCAACAACGGCTACATCGCTTGGAGTATTGCTAGCCCAAGAGGATGAAAACAAAAAGGAAAGGGTGATTTATTATATCAGTAGGACCTTGGTGTCTTATGAACTCAAATACAATATCATTGAAAAATCTTGCTTAGCGGTTGTTTTTGCATCTCAGTAGTTGAGACACTACATGCTTTCCCATACAGTGAAACTTATTGCAAAATTGACCCTCTCAAATACCTCTTGAGTAAAATAGAATTGATAGGAAGACTAGAAAAATGGGTCTTGATACTAAGTGAATTCAATATCAAGTATGTATATAGAAGGGCTATCAAAGGAAAAGTCCTAGAAGATCAACTAGTTGATTCACCATTGCAAGATGATGGACCTTTGATAATAGAATTTCCAGATGAGACAATCATGCACTTAACATAAATATCCGTGGAAGATGTATTTTGATGGTTCTTTCACACAACAAGGATTTGGAGTAGGGGTAGTATTTATCACTCCTCAAGGCTACAAGATACCTAAAGCATATAAATTGACGTTTCCATGCACTAATAATATCTTAGAATATGAAGGATTGGTGAACAGACTCAAGCTTGCTATGGAATGGAAAATTATAGAGTTACACGTGTATGTTGACTCTAAGCTCACTATCAACCAAGTGAATGGTGATTATCAGACAAAAGATGAGGAACTAATGCCTTACAAATAGCTAGTGGAGGATTTGAAAAATTACTTTGTTTTCATTACATTACATTACATTCCAACAAATTCCAAGATCAGAAAACAAAGCTACATATGCTATGGCTACACTAGCATCCATGTTACAACTGGAGGAACACCAATTCTGCTATGACTTCTTGGTGGAAGAATTATCCTTTCCATCCTTTGACACACCTAAATCCTAAGTTAGTTGTGCCTTAAATGCCCAAGACCAATCCTGATATACCAAAATAATTGCTTATCTTACTGATCAAACCTTACCTAATGTCTTATCTAGGAATGAAAAATGAGCTTTAATTAGGACAACATCGCATTATCTCCTCATCACTACTAAGTTATATAGACAATGTCTTGATGTAATGCTTCTTAGGTGTTTAGAACAAGAAGATTCTCACTGCGCATTAAAAGAGGTTCACGAAGTTGTATATGTATCGCACTTGAATGGCTTTTCATTGGCTAAGAAAATATTAAAATTTGGATACTATTGGCCTACAATGGAAAAATATGTCGTACAATTTTATAAAACATGTCACAAATGTCAAACACATGGAAACCTTATCCATGCTCCATCCAGTGAACTCATACCTTTTCTAACACATTGGCCATTTCAGCAATGGGCCTTTGATCTTATTGGATAGATTTATCCTAATTCTTCAAGTGGACACAAGTACATCATTATGGCCACTGAGTATTTCACTAAGTGGGTCAAGGCAGTGCCACTAATCAAAGCCACTGGCAAACAGGTTGCTATGTTCATCTTGAACTACATCATTTTTAGGTATGGGATACCCTCTTCTATTGTAACAGATAATGGGGTTCAGTTCAAAAACCAAGATATCAAGGAGCTTTTTACACAGTTTCATATCACTCAGAATTGTTCTTCAATCTATTATCCTCAAGGTAATAGACAACTTGAGGCTTCAAACAAGAACATTCTGAAAATCTTACATAGAACTGTGAGTAAGTTTGGTAGAGATTGGTATTTGCAACTAAATCTGGCACCATGGGCCTATAAAACAAGTATCCAAACACCAACAGGAGCCATGCCATTTTCTCTAGTCTATGGCACAGAAGTAGTGCTACCCATTGAAGTATAAATTCCATCTTTGCAAGTATCTCTCCAAGGTCTTGTTATAGATGAACAATACCGCATTGATAGGGTTCATGCACTAGAACTACTAGAGGATTGTAGACAACAAGTGTTCGATCATCTCAAAGTGTACCAGAAAAGAATGTCAAAAGGGTACAACAAGAAAGTAAAGCCATGAAAATTTCAACTGGGGGATCTCGTTCTAAGAGAAAATCCTAAAATCAGCCAAATAGAGAACAAAAAGGCAAGTTTGAACCCAACTGGCTGGGCCCTTTTATTATAACAGCAACTTTTGGGATTGGATCTTATCAATTAGATACACCTAAGGGATATGTTCTTCCTAATCCCATTAATACTCTAAGTTTGAAGAAGTTCTATGCTTGACATCTGGCTGAAAGGGCCTGTGAAGTGGAAATAGTTCTCAGAAAATACCAAAAAAAATTAGAAAATTGATCCTGAAGAAAGCCAAAAATAGGGGAAAATGTCCTCAAAAAAGGTATCCTTGGTGAAAACCTGGAAAACAGGTGCCTTGATACTAAACAAAAAAAAAGAACAAAAAAATAGAAAAATAGAAAAGTGCCTTGGAAAAAACCTGGCAAATAGGCATCTTGGTAGCAAAAAATAAAAAGCTTTGTCAAGTGATGAAAACCTAGCAAATAGGCATCACTCGTACTCTTTGCTTCATCTATAAATGCACTATTGACACTAATCTTTTACGATCACACCTGTTCTATTGGTTGACTCTAAATTCCTTACAAATGTCTTATCCTTGCCTAGGATTTTTCTACATTTGTGTCTTATGAATAGTCATTCTGCACTAGGGTGCATCTCTGCTAGCATGTTCGGTCAGCATTTTCTAGATTTTCCTAGGTCCTTTTCTAGGATGGTTTGCCACTACAAACAATATTTCTTAATACTTGCATCAAAATGTCACTCTCATAAACAAGGGTATTTCTTAAACACCACCTACCTATAACAAACAGCATACTAGTGTTTCTCAACACTTTAATCATACTAGTGTTTCTCAACACTTTAAGCAAACAATGTTCCTAAACACTACATTGTATTGATATTGCTAACAAAGTTTATCTCATTTACTAAGACATAAAAATATATTGCTTAATTCCAAGTTGTGATTGATGATTTCTCTATTGTGATTGAAAAATGAATCAACGGTATTCTTTAAATACCACTTAAACACATTTAGACTGATCTTGGTTTGATTATGACTCTTTTATGTCCCGATGATGTTTCAAACTATGGGCATGTAAGCAGTTATGAATTTTCTTTGATTGATTGTCATTTTTTGCTTTTTATGTCTTTTGAGTTACTCCATGATGTCTATTTCAAAGACAAAGAGTCACAAGGATAGGGGACATAATGTTTTATTTTTTTTTGTGTATGGTGATTGTTTCAATGATCTTATAAATTTCACCTAACTTGGATGTTTATGGTAAGGGCTTCCAACATGAGTGGATAGCCACATTATCCTGATCCTTGTTATGTGTAAACTAAAGTGAGGTTGAATCAATTTCCTTATTTTTTTCTAATCAAAATCTAAGTAAGGCGTACAACACATTATGGACCCAAGGATATGAATATTGAAGGTCATTGCGGGTTACATATCTTACATTACACTTGAAAAGAAGGAGATTCTTAAAACACAAGGAGATAACTGACAAGTCATCTTGGCCTCTATGCCTTGATGCTTAGGTTCATTTTTGGCATTGCAGCCATTAAACATAGTATTCATACTTTCATGATACTTGCTGGGTATTAGTGACAGTTGTATTATCCGATGATGTCTGTTACATGAATGCCAAATGATGATAAAAATGTTATAATGTATACAAATCAGTGATAGTCCTAGAGGTCATGCATGTAGATTCATTTAAGATTTCATTTTAAAATAGCATAAGGGTTTGAGCTCAAAATGGTTTCCTGGTTCATTTGAAATCCAAGTTGACTACTTAATCTATATTACTGATATATTCATGTCATTGCATATCCATGGCATTTATTTTTCATTCATAAATGGGAAAGAGAAAATACAAAAACAAAGCATTCAAGCATTACATTTCTTGTACATCCTAAGTGCATGCATACATATATTTTCATAAAGAAAATCTCAAAAAAATACATCTAAATATTCATATAGAATCATTCAAACACATCTATATATCATTAATAAATCAAAGAACATAAATGATGTCATCGCATGAATCTATTCTAAATCATCAATAACCAAGTACAGAATCACAATGTGCATCAATATAAACATATATCAAACAAAGAGAACCCATGAACATATTAGCATCAAAATCATCTATCTCAGATATATATCAGTGAATAATCAGATCAAAAATGTGGAACTGGCTACAATGAGTATCAATGCGATCATGATAAAACATATACACAAGTATCAAAATTCTGCAGTACAATGGAGGATATTAGAAGGATCAATATACAAAATATCTTAGATATCATAAATAAATCATGTCTGAATCCCACCCTCTCCCTGGTTTGGAGGAGGAGGAGGTGGTGCATTGTCTCTAGCATGATGATTTGGTGGAAGCATAGCTCCCTCTAACTATTAAGAAACAATGGAATATATAGGAGCTCTCTTAGGCTATAGCACTATGACACAATATAGAGAAAATTATTACGCAACTCTTTTCTCCTGATGAGTAGTTGTGTGGGCATGGACATCTCTCTCTGATCTCATAATATCTAACTTCTTGTCCCTATCTACTAACAAAGTCTCCAATGTGGTAATACGATCTCTGAGCTTATCACGCTCTCTCTGGCACTATGATAATGCATCTCCATCTCTGTCAGTATCTCTGCCAGTATCCCCAAGAGGATCCTGTCCAGGGTTTCCACCTCTTCCTCTCAGCACCTACCTTGATGGTCTTTGCTACTGCCTATTCAGTAAAGGACTTGGATCCATATGTGGAGGCACAAATTTGAATCTCATCCACCTGCCCTCGCCACTACCACACACTCAACCACCACCCCTATCATTACCATCATCTCCTCTATCATCTCGTCCATGTCTTTGACCTCTGTCTTGGGGAGGGTGTCTTCCATCTCTGCCACCATCCCTAACACCCCACCTCTCCCATCTCTCTGAGCTTCGCCTCTACCTCTCACTGGTCTATCATCTAAATGATCATAATCAAGGGAATCCTCTATGTGAGGTGCTACCTCATCCATTATTGTAAACCAAGGAAATGGAAGTGTAATAAATGTGCAAGATATACATTTGTGCACCCAGAATCTACAACATCAAGAAGGTAATCCCATCCCACTGTGACCATCTGACTGATCTCCAGTTATGGAGTCTCATAAGCCAACCATCCTCCCCACTGTGGCTCCTTATCATGGATCTATGTGTAAGATATAAAGTCCTATGACATACCCTAGATCTGGCCATACTACCTGAGGACACGCGTAACAATGAACCGCTCCGCAATGTAACGAGTTTGGCCGATCAAATATCTACTCTAAAATATAAGGAATATATCACTTGTCTAAGGTCCACTCGTCACAATATAAATAGGGTCTCCAATTGACCACTGTGATGTCATAAAAAACATGGCACCAGTATTCCAGCTTACCCAGATGAGGCTGCTGGATGAATCCTGAATACATATATACATACGGCTGCTCAGGTGCTCTCTATCTATCTACACTTGGCCGTGTAACTGGGATGTGCTCCCAGGCCCAAATTTTTATTAGCAATATCCCTATAGTAATACTCTAAGAATACTCATATACAATCTCATGTAGCTCTATGTACATGTGGGCCAATATACAACTGCCCCAACCAAATCTGTGAGATGAGATGACCATCTTCTCTAATATCTCTACCCAGACGCACATGAATCCATGTTGTCCCCTATCAGGCATCAGTATGCCTCCAATAAATCTAGCTAAATACATAGGTAATCAATCATAGTGATCACACATGTAGTCCCAAGTAAGATATTGACGGACTATAGTCAGATCTACAAAGTACCTTTGTGTAGAAGCAATTTCTATGGCAGAGTGTGACTCGAACTGAACCTCTCAACCCATAACTAGAATACGCATAATCTGTCACACATCCTCTGGGGTGACAGTCATCTCACCAATTGAGAGATGGAAGGTGTTGTGTTCTGAATGCCATCTCTCATCCAGAGCATTCAACAACCCCTGATTTACCCTAATATTGGGTAAATCTATCGGTGATATCAATCCAAGATGCCCTATGATCTGCAGCTCAGTGTCTATCAATAATCGAGATAAGGCAAGGATGAGGTCCTCGAAGATACACAAACTCAAAATAAATCTATCAAAGAAAACATTTAAAGGTTTACATTAGTATCCTAGCTAAGGAAACTACGCAGAAAATATAACAGTTAAGTCTTTTTGGCCTTCAAAAAGAGGAAAAATAGTCAAATTGGAAAAAACTAACTCTCTATACAGAAAATGACACTATTTTTCTCGGGTGTGATCTTGCATATGAGATGCAATGCGTAATTTACTAGATGAAATGGGGAATCTAGGAAATGATCTTGTTTTGATAAAATGTGACACGGGATACAGGGTGTGATCCTATTTTTGCATGATGCGACACATTCAAAGGATGGGCAAAAATTTACAAAAAATGATGCTAAATTTCCTAACAAGATATGATCCTAAATTGATAGGATGTAATCTACAATTCTATAAGAAAAATGAATGTGATGCAGGATTGACAAGAAGTAATCCAGGACACGAGATGCGATTGAAAATGAAAAGGCTCCTAACTACTGCAAAATATGACAAAATGAAAAATAGAAATCATAAACAGGTATGTATTGATGTACTCACTGGTTGTGTGTAATGATGTGGACAAGGTCTTGTTGCTGCTACAGAACCAGCTTGGCTCTATTCTAAGATCTTTCTTCTAGATCTCTTAGGGTGTTCACAACCCTAAACTAAGGTAAGTAACTCTCAACTTCACCTCCTCTTCAAGACTCACTCCCCATCGAAGTGCTTTTCATCTCCTCCTTGCTGAACCTACGCAAATAGATTCATTCAACCAATGTTTTCAAAACATTGTTCTCATTCTCTTCCCTAGCTGGACTATTACCAAGCTCACCTAGGATAAGATCTCCAGACTCTTTGTTTTTGCTTCTCCTATAGAAAACAAAAAGGAAACTATGTACAAGGGCTCCTCTCGAGTTCCATCCCAACACATGACTCTCACCATGGATTCATGAATCTCAAGGGGCCATTATTGCTTACAACCCAAAACAGGTGAAGAACTAAGAACTTACAAAATAGAAAATAAAATAACTAATCTAATTGCATGCAAAATGAACACAGAAGTTTGATATCCACTGAACACACACTAACTGCAACTTCTCATTACTGGAAATAAAACAAAATAGTAAAATAATCTACAATTCTGTGATTTCCTGTAGCTTCTCTTCTTCTACAATCTCTACTCTTTCTTCTTGATCTCTAAAACAAAGGCTTGGGATGTTATTAATAATCATCCTCTCATTGAAATGACCCCTAACTACCCACATATTCACAAGCATCTCTTTAGGAACCGTTACAACTGACCATACTGTCCATAAAAGACAAGATTCACTTCTCACGGGCTATTACGACTAACTTTACCGACCAACAGTAATGCAAAACCAACCACCAATCTAAATCCATGCCAGTGATAACCAACAGTGTTAGCAGGCAGTGTTCACCGATGGTTTTACCAAACAGTGTTCACCGACAGTGTTAGCAAACAGTGAAAACTGACAGTGTTAGCAGACAGTGTTCACCGACAGTGTTACCAAACAGTGTTAGCCGACAGTGTTCACTAACGGTGTTAGCAAATAGTGTTAGCCGACAGTGTTAGCAGACAGTGTTAATCGACAGTGTTAGCAAATAGTGTTTAGCGACAATCAGGAAACCAACTAAGAAACCTAGCTAGACATGGATTGACCTAGTCATATCCATCTTAGGGAAAACAAATGACCTTCTAAGGTCCACACACACTCTCCTAACTTAGCTAGAGTCAGTACAAGCCAAAAATAAGGAGCTAGGGGTTTGAGTTAGGTGTGCTCCTATACCATACTCCCCCAGACAAAAGAAAGGTTAATGCATCCTTGGATTGAGCATGTTTGGATCAATTCCCAACCTCTTGAAATCTAGTTCACTAATCCAAGTAGCATCAACATCTTCTTTTTCATGCCATTTGACAAGGTGCTCCATATACTCTTTGTTCCTAGTCTTCTTGTAGAACCTTGAGTCTAGTATCTTTTTAGATGTCATAAATGGAGTAGGGGATAATTTCAGATCTTTTATCTCTTGTATTACCTCTTGAAGGTTCTGATCAACATCTTGAATTGGTCCTTTGTATGCTATCAAGTCTGCAATGTTGAAAACCAGTGACAACCCAATGTCTTCAGGAAGCTCCACCTTGTATGCATTGTTTCCATACTTTGCAAGTATCTTACATGGACCTAGCATCTTCATCTGTAGCTTGTGAGGAACACCATTATACAACATATGTTTGTTCAAGTGTACCATCACAAAGTCTCCAATCTGAAACTAAACATCCCTCTTTGTTGCATCCACCTTTTGCTTTACCTTTTCAGCATTCTCAATCAAGTTCTTTCTCACACTTTCATGTACTTCCCTCATCGAATGAGAAAAGTCCTCAGCATATCCACTACCATGCATTCCTTCCTTCAATTCTCTAAGCTCAAAAATTCCTCTTGGGTGAAATCCATAAACTATTTCAAAAGGACTCTTACCCGTTGATCTATTCACTATATCATTGTATGCATATTCAGCTTGTCCAATGAGTTGGTCCCATGCCTTACCATACTCCTTTGTGAGGCATCTCAGTAAGTTACCAATACTTCTATTGACTACCTCTATTTGGTTGTCTGTCTGTGGATGATATGCAGATCCAAAAGACAAGTTAGTACCCAGCTTTTGCCATAAGGTCTTCCAAAAATGGCTCATGAATTTGTTGTGCCTGTCTGAAACTATACTAAGTGGGAGTCCATGTATCCTCACCACTCCACTGAAAAACAATTGTGCAATGTTACAAGCATCATGAATGGTCTTACAAGGTATAAAATGTGCCATCTTGCTAAATTTGTCTACAACAACATAAATACTGTCATATCCCTGCCTTGTTCTTAGAAAACCAACTACAAAATCCATGCTTATGCATTCCCATGGTCTGGTTGGGATTGGAAGTGGCTGATAAAGACCTGCATTAGAAGATGTGCCATTTGTTTTTTGACACACTACACAACTCTCAACATACTGTCTGACATCTCTATTCATTCTAGCCCAGAAATAGAACCTAGTGACTAGCTCTTGAGTCTTATCGACTCCAAAATGACCACTAAGTGCTCTATTATGTTTTTCTTGGATCAAATTCTCTCTCATAGACCCTTTAGGAACACAAAGTTGACCTCCTTTAAATAGAAAATCATTCTACAAAGTATATTCAGAAAACTCACCATGAAAGTTGTTCTTGAACTCCTTGCATACCTTGAAGATTTGGGCAAAATCTTCATCTTCAACATATAGGTCTTTGAAGCTATCAATACCTATGCTTTTTAGCTAAACTTATTGGACTATGAGAAGCCTTCTACTCAATGCATTAGCAACTTTGTTCTGTACTCCCTTTTTATGCTTGATATTGAAAGTGTAGGCTTGTAGATACTCCATCCACTTCATGTGTTTGCTGCTAAGTTTGTCTTGAGAGTTAAGGAAGCTGAGAGCTTGGTTATCAGTATATACTA
>MU227982.1:1568865-1582487 GCA_018584345.1 Thuja plicata | reverse complement strand
CAAAATGTGTTTCTTTAGGATCTGCTTGATATCTAGCCACAATTCCAACTGCATTGGTAATATCTGGTCTAGTGTGTGTTAGATATTGTAGACCTCCAATCATTGATCTATACTTAGTCTGAACAACTCTCTGTGTCTCATTAGCACTAGTCAGTTTGCTTCCAATCACCATAGGTGTTCCAACTGGTTTACAATATTCCATTCCAAACTTTTTCCACATTTCCTTAAGATACTTGGTTTTAAATATAAAAATTTCATTCTTGCTCTGATTAATTTACAAACCAAGAAAATATTTCATCTCACCAATCATAGACATTTCAAACTCATTCTCCATTTCTTTAGAAAATTTCTTACTCATTTTGTCATTACCTCCAAAAATGATATCATCAACAAAAACTTCTATAATCAAAATTCCATCTTCATCTATTCTTAAATACAAATTACTCTCTGCATTACCTTTTCTAAAACCAAGACAAAGTAGATATTTGTCCAGTCTTGCATACCATGCCCTTGGTGCTTGTTTCAGTCCATACAGTGCCTTCTTTAATATGTAAACCATGTTTTCATCATCTGTCAAAGGAAAACCATCAAGTTTCTCAATGTATACCTCTTCCTCTAGATCACCATTCAAGAATGCTAACTTCACATCCATCTAATACACTTTAAAGTCTTTATGTGCAACATAAGCAAGAAATAGTCTCACAACTTCCAATCTAGCAACAGGAGAAAATGTCTCCTCATAGTCTATACCTTCTTGTTGTGAGTAGCCTTGAAAAACCAATCTAGCCTTGTTTCTTACCACTGTACCTTTCTCATTCATCTTTTTTCTGAAAACCCATTTAGTGCCAATCACATTTTTGTTCTTAGGTCTTGGAACCAATTCCCAAGTATTTTTCTTCTTAATCTGCTCAAGTTCTTCTTACATAGCTTTAGTCCAAGATTCATCTTTACATGCTTCATTAGTAATCTTTGGTTCAACTTGAAAAATCAAACAAATCTCTTCTCTATCCTTAGATCTAGTCATTATACCTTTACCTGTATCACCAATAATTTGATCTTCATGATGGTTCTCCTTAACATACCTTGGTGTCTTCTGTGGCTCAATATCTTCAATCTGTTCATCTTCACCTTCATTTTTAGTCATTAGAGGTTCATTCTCAATCATCAAAGACTCTTCAGGTTCTGTAGTAACTTCCTTTGTTTCTGTAATCTAATCACAGTCATACATTCTTTCCTGAATTTGGAACTTTTCATCTATCTTCACATTGGCACTTTCAATCAACTTTCTTAATTTCATATTAAAACATTTGTATGCTTTTATTTTAGTAGAATAACCAAGAAATATTCCTTCATCACTTCTAGCATCAAATTTTCCAATCTCATCATCTCTTCTGATATAACATTTACTTCCAAATATTCTAAATTATTTCACAGTAGGTGTATGATCAAACCCTAATTCATAAGGAGTCTTACTTGTACCTTCTCTAATTTGAATTCTATTTAGTGTGTACATAGTAGTCCCAACTACTTCTCTCCAGTGAACATGTGATACATTTCCTTCCAGCAACATAGTCCTTGTAGCATCTAATATAGTTATATTTCTTTTCTTTGCTATCCCATTCTGTTGTGGAGTTCTAGGGGCTGAATTATGTTTGTGTATTCCATTCTCTTTGTAGTATGTATTGAATAGTTCTAAAGTAAACTCTCCTCCTCTGTCTGATCTCAAAAATTTCATCTTTAAACTAGATTCATTCTTAACTTTTGCCTTGAATATCTTGAATTTGTCAAGTGCCTCTAATTTCTCTCTCAGATATCTAACCCACATCATTCTAGAAAAGTCATCAACAAAAAGTATAAAATACCTTTCACCATAGTATGATCTTGTTCTTGTAGGACCACATAGATCTATATGCACCAGATCCAACTTTCCTTTTGTAGAATAGGCCTTGCTCTTGAAAGTGCTTCTAGTTTGTTTCCCCATGACACATTCTCTACACATAGTGTCAGATGGCTTCACAATTCTAGGTAGATCTCTTACTGATTTTTTCATACTTGCCTTCACAATGTTATCAAAATTAACATGACAAAATCTTTTGTGCCATAACCAACTGTCATCAAATTTAGAAATAAAACAAGTAGCTTCAAATGTGTTAAGTTAAAATACATTACCTCTAGATTTAGAACCATATTCTATCAAGTCTCCTGTCTTACTCTTGATAGAACATTTCCCATTAACGAAATTCAGCTAATAACCCTTGTCCACTAGCTGTCCAACACTCAACAAGTTATGTTTAAGTAATACATTGTCAATGTTAGTCTTTTCATCCAAAGAAATAGATCCAACTCCAATAATAAGTTTAGGAGTATTGTCACCAAATCTGAAAACACCACAATCATGTTTCTTCAAACTCACAAACTTATTCCTATCTCCAGTCATATGGTCTGAACATCCATTGTCTATAACCCATGCAGATTTATTTTCAAATCGGGATACTAGGGATTTTTCCTCATGCACAGGTGCATCATCTTTAATAGAAATGAATCCAATCTCATCAAAGTTATCATCCTCATCATCAGATATTTCATCACTAGCATAATAACATTCCTTATCTTTTGAGAACTTAGACTAGAAAAACTTAGGCTTGTGCTTTGGGATTCTTGTAGGACATCTAGATGCAAAATGACAAATCTTATTACATTAAAAACATTTCAAAGGTAATTTGCCTTCAAATTTACCCTTACCTCTCTTTTCTCTTCTAGCAATCAGTGCCACAACTTCATCTAGCTTTCTTTCTTCTTCCTGTATATGTTCCCATTCATCAGCATAAGCTCCAAGTTCTCCTCTTAGATCACTACTGCTTTCATTTTGAGATAAGGTCTTCTTATTCTTGGTACAATTTCCTTGAATGCTGACTCTAACCTAGGTAAAGTTTCTCCAAATTCTGTGGCCTCGAATGTAGTAAGCTTTCCAATCAGCATCTCTCTAGTGAATTTTGGTATCAAAGGTATGATCTCCTCTATAGCCTGTACTTTGGTTCTATATGCAGTTGTCAAATATCTGAGAATCTTTGCAACTACTTCTTCCTTGCTGTAAGTACCTCCAGAGTTCCTAATACCAGTAACTACCTTAGTAATTCTCTGTGCATATGCTCTAACATTATCATCTTCTCTCATCTTCAGTGATTCCATCTTTGTTTTCTAGTTCTGCAACTTCACTTGTTTTGTAAATTTGTCTCCAACATACAATGCTTCTAGTCTTGTCCAAATGTCATGTGCAGAGCCCAAGTCCTTCACTTCAGTGAATTCTCCTTCAGATAGGGCATTGATCAGAGATTCCCTTGCAACCATATTGTAGGAAAATAGTTTCTTTTCATCTTTAGTAGCCTTGTCCAGCTCATCTTCTATCGCTATTGCTACATTCTTCTTTGTGATCATCTAGTACTCAATTCCCAGACATAGAAAATGTGTTCTCATCTTGTTCTGCCAACTATCAAAGTTTTTAGGATCAAACTTTGGACTATCCTTCCTCTAGTAAGTCATCTTTAGGATCACCTCAAGTTGTTAAACTTTCTCTCTGAGGACTAGTAGCTCTGATACCAATTGTTAGAAATAATAATCTACAAAACAACTAAGAGGGGGGGTGAATCAGTTGTGCAATAGATTATTAAACTTTAAACTTTATGAACCATAACATCAAAAGTAAATAATACAGTAATTGCCAACACCATAACACAATTTTTGTTATCGAGGAAACCCTGTTAAAGGTAAAACCCCGATGGGAATTAACACCCACAAAATAATGTATAGAGAGTATAGTATCCCTATTAAAAGATATTATCCCTATTAGGAGCTTCTTATTACATTACAGTACACAGACCCTGTTAGGAGATAGACCCTGTTAGAAGTCAATGAAAGTAGTAGGCTCACTTCCCAAAGAAGGTTAAAGCCACCCTCAAGGATTCACAATCAGCATCAATTATAAACAGAAAATACACAATCTAGTGAACTATCTGATAGCAACTGTCTTTTCTTGGTCAGTTCCAATGAAGTACCAACTCTGCTCTCTATCCAGCAATCAAGCTTCGCAGCTTCAAAAATCTCTTCTCTTTTCTTTCTCTGCCACACTTTTCACAAATGAAAAGATCACTCATATATACCCTCTTACAATAACCCATTAGGTCGGCCAGTTAAGCTTTCCTAATACACAATTAACTAGGTTGGCCAATTAAGGCTTCCCATCATACAAATAATTACATAAGCCCTTGCTAAGATACACACGGTACCTATAAAAAGTATACAATATTTACAATTCATTACAAATACTTCCAGATCTACAATCCATGCTCAAAATTAATTTCTACACATTACAAGTTTGAAGTTGGCCAGGAAATAAGTCTTCTCCATAACACACACCACAACTAACGTCATCAGTACCCAAAAAGAAATCAAACTCAACCAATTTCACCATCATATGTTAGATCTCCATCAATAATCTCACAAGTTCTGAAACATCTTCCTCAGCAAGATATGCCCAAAATACAGAGACCTTCTCTGTCTAGAATCACAGTCACAGTCCATAAAAATAGTCTTTACTAAAACAGCTGTAACATCCATGATATGAAACATAAAGTCAACCGGCCTTAGATGTAAGGTCAAAAATCAATCTTCTACTTAAATCCAACTTCCCTCATTCTGGTTCATCTGTACAGTGTTCGTACATGCCTTCTGGTCAAGTAATTAGTCTGTCTTCTTTCAAAAAAATATATGTTGACTTCAGTGACAAAACATGAGTATCAACAACATGATTAGTACCAAAAATTGATATCATCCAACATTATCAATTATCATTCGATCAAATTCAAAATTGGTATCTTTAGATCTTTTTTTATTGACCTTTGTTCGATAAAGTTCAAATTCAATATTATCATTCTTAGTTCAAGCAAGTGTGAGACTGGTCTCATCAGCCATTTCGTTCAATCAAGGGCAAAATTCTCAAACTTTCTGAAGTCAACATCAGACATTCTTTGAATAAATGTGCTTATCGCACATCAATTCAAAGAGGTGAAAATGTAACCACCCTTATTTGGGATACTCTAACTAGAGACCCTATTTTGCCTAAGTGTGATCATACCCATAATTATGTCAAGGAAATTATTCAAAAAATAGCATAATTCATTAAAATCAATTTAATCTCCTAAAAATCAAAGTGATTTCATCACTTACTCACATTAATTACATTGGCCTATTTAAATCAAATCAATTAAATACTTGGCTAAAGTAATTAATTAAAAGGGAATTAAATAAATATCCTAATTACAACTCATCGCTTACAAAATGGAAAGTCAATCCATTATCCAATGAGATTTAAATCACTTGGATCACTCACATGGATCACTAAAGATTCAATCTCCACCTCTCTTCACAAATCAATCTTAACTACTCATTCCTCAAAATATTCTATAAAAGGAATAAATTTTGATCTCAATTATCCCCTAATTCTTAGAATTTGAAAGTAATCTTATGCTGCTCTAATTTTATAGAAATCTAAATGCATTCTTAATTCATCTTTCATATAATTTCATAAACATTCTTTTGGTGCACTTAAAATGAAATTTTCTTTGGAATTTAGTTTGAATTATCTTTGAATCTTCCATTCTAATCTTGTATATGTCACTGATTTATGCATAATCTAAGGGAAATTATAGCATTTATCATTCTCTTCTTAGCTAGGAAGAAATATGTTGGTTTTAGTGATTTCTATATACTTTTCATCTAATCTTTCATGTTTTGATCACTAGTTGACGCAAGGAGGACTGATGATGGGGCCTAGGGCACACCCAATACCAACCAACCTTTCCAACAATGTGGAAACAACACAGTGAGAGAAGAAAAATATAGAGATCCTTTATATTAACTTGATCAAAATCACTACATGTCAGGCTGTAAGGCCTTCCCAATTCTAGCCATATAGTCAATGAATTATAATAATATCTTCATACAATAGAGATCACAGACTTCGGTCTCGATATCTAAACATTTACCTTCTTGGTCTAAGAAATCATCCCTAAACTAAGAACATACACAAGAATATATACAAGAGTCCACCACAAGAGGTCGGCGCTCAAATCCATAAGTGAGAGCCATATTTAGGTCCACACATATCCCAATGAGAGACCCCAAATAAATAAAGCCATTGAAATTAACTGAAGAATTCAGCCCAAAGATCCAACTCCCAAAATAACAGTCTTGGGTAGATGGTTACCGAAAATCCGAAACCCATTGGTAAAGCATAACCATAATCCATCAGTAAAGCATCACCGAAATATGTCCGTAAAGAATCACCAAAAACTGTCAGTAAACATGCCTGAGAAATAGAGACAAGCATGCCCAAGAAATAGAATATGAGTGACAGAGACAAGCATGCCCAAGCAACAGAACCTGAGCGATAGAGAAAAATCAAAGAACTAAAAGCAAAACATCTTTTTGGTTGTGCAGGATGGCCAATGACCCAAGATGCTCCTGCATTAGACACCTGCGGTTACAAGAAATGATTCTCCGAATCATTTATTAGGTCCAACCTGAAATGAATCCAACTTGGATTGAGAAATCCATGATGAGTCTTCAATCGGTCTATTCTTCCACTTCACCAGATATTCCATGTGTTCTTTTCCTCTTGTGCTTCTGCCAATTCTTTGTTTCAGGATGTTTTCAACTTCTTCTATCTATTTCTTAGGATAATCACTTGATACATTCACTTCTTCATCAAGTTCATGATATTCATACAAGTCTAAAATATTGAATATAGGTGATATATCCATGTCATCGGGTAATTCAACCTCATAAGCATTTTCACTATCAAATATTCTTAGTATTTTTCAAGGACCAAATTTCTTCATCTTTAGTTTATCATATATTGCAATAGGAAATCTTCCTTTATTTAGATGAACCATCACTGCATCACCAACTTAAAATGCCTTATGTCTTCTTGATTTTTCTGCACTATCTTTGTATTTCTGATTACTTTTCTCCAGCTTCTGGTTTACATCTTCATGCAATGTCTTCATAAATTCTACAAATTCCTTTTCTTCAGCACTTCTTTTCTCTTGTCCAATAATATCTCTCAAATCTGATATACCTCTCTATTGTGTGCCATGAACAGTCTCAAATGGTGTCTTTCCAGTACTTCTATTTACTGAACTGTTGTATGAAAATTCTGCTTGTGCCAACATCAAATCCCAATTTCCTGGTGTGTGTCCAACTAAGCATCTCAACAAATTACCCAAACTTTGGTTTACAACCTATGTTTGTCCATCAGTCTATGGATGAAATGTAGAACTAAACTTCAACTCAATATCAAACTTCTTCCAAAGTGTTCTCCAAAGATATCTAACAAACTTACTGTCTCAGACAGAGATGATACTCCTCGGTAATCCATGCAATCTGACAATTTCCTTAAAGAAAAGATCTGCTATATGTACTGCATCTGATGTTTTCTTACATGGTATGAAATGTGTCATTTTAGAAAATCTATCCACAACAACAAATATTAAATCATTACCTCTTGTTGTCCTAGGTAAGCCAAGAACATAATCCATGTTGATATCACTCCAAGGTTTCTCAGGACCAGTAATAGGTGTATACAAACCAATTTTCTAACTCACTCCTTTTGCAACTTGACAGACTCCACAACTTCTTACAAATTTCTGAAAATCCTTATACAACTGAGGCCAAAAATACCTCTCCTTCAGCAAACTTAATATTTTATCAATGCTGAAATGTCTAGCCAACCCACTACTATGTTTCTCCTTAATCAAATTAGTTCTCATTGATCCTCTCAGTATACACAACTGAATACCTTTAAACAACATATCTTCCTGAATGAAATAGTCTTCATACTTACTTGATTTATTTGTATTAGATGCTCTACACACTCTCCACTACTCTGAAAAATTAGGATCACTTTCATACAAATTCTTCATGTCATCAAAACCAGGACTTCAATTCACATTTCAGTCAATAATGACCTTCTTATACTCAATGCATCAACAACTCTATTAGAAACTCCACTCTTATGTTTAATCACAAATGTAAAACTCTGCAAATACTCTACCCATTTCATATGTCTCTGATTCAACTTATTCTGACTACCCAAATACTATTAAGCCTTATGATCAGTATTTAACACAAATTCATTTGGCATCAAATAATGTCTCCATTTCTTCATAGCTTGCACAATAGCATAGAGCTCTTGATCATAGATAGAATATTTCTTCTTTGCATCATTCAACTTTTCACTAAAGAAAGCAATAGGTTTACCTTCTTGAGTTAATACAACTCCAATTGCACTTCCACTTGCATCACACTCAACTTGAAATACTTTATTGAAATCAGGTAATGCCAACACAGGTAGTTCAACAACTTTTATCTTCAAAGCTTGAAAACTCTTATCAGCTCCATGTGTCCATTTGAATTCTCTTTTGTCTCCTCTCATTGTTTCATAAATAGAATTACAAATAGAACTAAAATTTTTGATGAACTTTCTGTTAAAACTTGCAAATCCATGAAATGATCTTACCTTAGTGACATTTTCAGGTGTAGGCCAACTCAGTATGGCTTCAACCTTCTTTGGATCCTTCTTCAAACCATCAGCTGAAATCACAAAACCCAAATACACCAGCTCTTCTTTCATGAAGCAACACTTATTCAGATTTATCAGCAACTTTTCCTCTTTCAATCTCTACAACACTTGTCTTATGTGCATCAAATGTTCTTCTCTAGTCTTACTGAATATCAGAATATCATCCAAATATACAATCACACACTTGTTCAAGAATTTCTTCAAAAATTTATTCATTAACCTCATAAAAGTATTGGGTGCATTAGTTAAACCAAAAGGCATAACCAACCACTCATACAAACCTTCCTTTGTCTTTAAAGTAGTCATCCATTCATCACCTTCTCTAATTCTGATCTGATGATATCCAATTTTCAAATCAATTTTGGTAAAATACTTTGCTCCACTCAAACAATCCATTATGTCATCCATTCTCGGTATAGGAAACCTATACTTCACCATTATCTTATTGATTGCTCTGGAATCAGTGCACATTCTCCATTCTCCATTCTTTTTAGGTGCCAATATAGTAGGTACTACACATAGACTCAAACTTTCTCAGATCAAGCCTGTGTTCAACAATTCATGAACTTGTCGGTTAAGCTCTTCATTTTTGGTAGGTGTTAACTGATGTGGTACTTTATTTGGTAAACTAGATCCAGCAATTAGATCCATATAGTGACTAATATCTCTCATTGGTGAAAAACCATCAGGTACATTATCTGAAATTATCTCCTTGTACTCAGTGAGAAACTCTCCAAATTCTATAGGAATTTCATCTTTTGTATTCTTACTAGGTTTGTTAGGAATCAAAGCATAACAAATATCATTTATTTTTAAGTCCTTAACAAATTGTCTACCTTCCATCAAACAAACTTTCATAGAAGTACGTATCCCACCAACAGATTCTTCAACCAAAGGTAACAAAACTTTCTTCTTACCATCAACCCAAATAGAATATCTATTCAATCTTCCATCATGTATAGCATGCCTATCATATTTCCAAGGTCTACCCAACAAAATATGACAACAATCCATGGGCATAATATCACATAACACCTTATCATAGTATTTTCCAAATTTTAGACTCACAAAGCATTCTTCACTCACCATTAATGTATGATCATCCTTGATCCATGAGATCTAATAGGGTTTGGGATGTTTCATCCTCTCCAACTACAAATTTGCAACCATTTCCTCAGATGCCAGATTCTCTGAGCTTCCACTATCAACAATTACTTTCCAAACTTTGATTGTAACTCTACATCTGGTTTTGAACAAACTTTTCCTAATTGGATCTTTCTTATCCTTCTCACTCCATAGTATCCTTTAGATCACAAAATTTCCTTCCTTTTTAGCTTCATTTGGTGACTCCTCTTGTACCAATGCATTTTTGCTACTACTGCCTTTCTTGCTTGCATGTGTACATTCAAAATATTTATGTCCTTCTTCACCATAATTGTAACAAGTAACTTGGAATCCTTTTCTTCTATAACCACCTTTGGAGTAATTACCTCTTCCTCGGTATGAATTTCCACCTTTCCATTCAGTCTTTCCTTTATCTTGAGATGTGTTAGAAATTGACTTGTCTAGTTTAGATCTACTATTCTCACCATGAGATCTACCTCTTCCTCTAGGGAATCTACCACCTTTGCCACTTTGTCTTTGTTCATATCTTTTGTTCAACTTTTCTTCAGCTTTTAGGGAAAATTGGTATGCCTCCTCAATGCTTTCCATCTTGACCAAACTGATTTCATCTTGTATGGAACTTCTCAAGCTATTCAGGTATCTTGCAACTGTTTCCACTTCATCTTCACCATGTCCAAATCTGATGTCCAATCTATAGAATTCTTCAGTATAATCTTTCACAGATTTGTCCTTTTGCTCCAAGCTTTGCATTCTCCTAAGCAGGTTAATTTGATAATCACAAGGTAGAAACCTACCTTTCAATTTGTTCACCATCTTGTCCCATACCTTGATTTTGTGTTTACCCTTCTTCTTTTGATCCAATTATAGATGTTCCCACCATAGGGATGCATGACCTTTCAGCTTTGTGCTTGCAATCTTCACCTTCTTATCCTCTGATACACTCTCATATTCAAAATACTTTTCCATCTCTTTTATCCAGTCAATCAATTCATCAGAATCCAATTTTCCATTGTACTCAGGAGGATTGAACTGAGGTATGGATTTCAAACTTGTCAAGGCTCTCAGGAATCGCTCTTCTTCCTTATTCATCACAGGTGCAGGTGTAGCTTCACCTTGAACCTCTTCATTTTCATCATCACTAAAATCATCAAGATGTCTTCCTCTACGTTGGGTTGTTTCAATAGCTTCCAATCTAGCAGCCATCTATCTAATCATATCAGCTAGACCTAGATCAACATTCCCTCTCCCACAAACCATCTTGAATCCCTCTACAATTTTAGGTCAAATCACAATCTACTACCCCACAATAATAACAACTAGGGTTAGGGTTTCAAGAAGGAACTAGATCTCACCATGCTCTGATACCACCTGATGAAAGGAGGACCAATGATGAGGCCTAGGGCACACCCAACACCAACCAACCATGCCAATAATGTAGAAACAACATAGTGAGAGAAGAAAAATACAGAGATTCTTTATATTAACTTGATCAAAATCATTACATGTCAGGCTATAAGGCCTTCCCAGTTTCAGCCATATATTCAATGAATTACAATAAGATCTTCATACAACAGAGATCACAGACTTCGATCTCGATATCTAAATATTTTCCTTCTTGCTCTAAGAAATAATCCCTAAACTAAGAACATACACAAGAATATATACAAGAGTCCACCACAAGAGGTTAGTGCTCAAATCTATAAGTGAAACCCAAATTTAGGTCCACATAGATCCCAATAAGAGACCCCAAATAAATAAATCCATTAGAATTAACTGAATAAGTCGACCCAAAGATCTAACTCCCAAAATAAAAGTCTCAGGCAGATGGTTATCAAAAATTAGTAACTTGTCGGTAAAGCATAACTGTAATCTGTCGGTAAAGCATCACCGAAATCCGTCGATAAAGCATCACCAAAAACTATCAATAAACATTCCTAAGAAATAGAGACAAGCATTCTCAAGAAACAGAACCCGAGCGATAGAGACAAGCATGCCTTAGCAGTAGAACTTGATCGACAGAGAAAAATTAAAGACCTGAAAGCAAAACATCTTTTTGGTTGTGCAGGATTGCCAATGACCCAAGATGCTCCTACATCACTAATCTAATGACATATTGAAGTTTTGTGTTGCATCTTGCAGGTCCAATAAATACACACACACACTTACTATTTATAGTAAGTCAGTAGGGTTTAGTCTTTTGGTATTTTTAGTAATGTAATTGGAGCGTATTGCCGAGAGCTTTCCAACAAGCTATCACACATTGACTTCCAAGTTCGTTTGATCATTCATTTTAATGCCAGAAGATTTAATAGTATTTTATTATATCACTTTATTATTAAAATGGATATATTAATTTAAAGTGGTTTAATTAAGACATAAAGCAAAAACATGAAAGGATGGAGAAGGGGGAACTAAAGAGTCACAGCTTGTTGCTTTAAAAGAGGGAAAGGAGACTCATTTGGGGATTCTTGGTTATTGATTTTGGAATTGTCTTTTGGAGATTGGAAGCTCTCAACTTCAATTTCTTTTTAGCCTTGAGGAAAGAAACCCTTTTGGATTAAGGGTGGATTGGACATAGCCCTAGTTCATTAGCAGAGTGGATTCACATCAGAATTCACCATTACATTTTTAGGTTCTTCATGCATCCAATCTGACTATATTTATTCTTTATAAGATTGGTTATTCTCTTAGTTATTGTATTGCTAATGTAAAATACAATAATGATTATTTTTTAGGGTTTACTTTGATTAAATTGTTGGTTTATTACTGGAATCTATGTATCTGTTGCAAATTTTATCATTGAATGATTTCTGGAAATTATTTGGAGTTGTGAAAACAATATCCCACCCAGAATATTTCATTGTGCTCTTTCGACAATTATTAGATCAAGGGATAATGGCTTATCCTAATACTCGGCCATTCAATGAAAATAAACCAAAGA
This sequence comes from Thuja plicata, assembly GCA_018584345.1. NCBI lineage: Eukaryota > Viridiplantae > Streptophyta > Pinopsida > Cupressales > Cupressaceae > Thuja > Thuja plicata. Next base: position 1,569,783 of record MU227982.1, on the reverse strand, counting down.
CGGCTTGGTATAAAGACAACAAATACTATGATTATCATCACATGAAGGGGCCCGATACCAAGAAATGTATGAAATTGTGACACTTTTTCCAAGACCTTATAGATGATGGAAAGATTGAGGTTGAAGAACAAAATCCATCATCATCAAACATGAAATTGAAAGTCTACAATGATTGTTTCCTAAACACAATCAAAACAATGCATCCAATGTTATTCCATATGACTATTCCACAAACACCAACGCACACTAATACATTTGGGGTGAAATTGCAACAACAATTTGCGACGGCGGGAAAATGTTATGTGGTTTTGGATTTTTTTTTCAATTATAACCCGACAACGTCGCAATTGCAACGTTAACGGGATATAAGGAAAAAAAAAAAAAAAAAACGTTGGTCATTTCTATGTTCAATAGCACCCAGAGGGATTTTTGCAGCCGTTGGGTAATTTGTATGTTGGACAAGGAGATCTCTGTGGCCAGGCATCTCTGCGGCAAAAGGGATTTTTCATTGATAGCTACTGCATTGTACATTCAGAATCCAAAAGGCTGAGAAAGGTATGATTTTAAACTTCACTTCCTCCTCCTTTTGTGTTACCCTCTCTTCCCTTTATCATGCGCTCAGGTACTTTGAGCGTCGCTTCTGTATTGTACACTAATTCACCCATCTTCGTATGTTATAATTTCATCATTATATTGTTAAAAGGCATGAGTAATGCAATTAAGGGCATTTTATATCAGTATATCAGTGTATCATTTAATCTTTTTTTTTCTGAAAGATATGCTGGCATCTAGATTTTGTTTAGAACAATCCCCTTGGAGAAATAAGTTCATTGGTAAACAAAGCTGGTAGGGTTTTAAGTTGATCAACTCATTCATATGTGAAAGTTGAGATGTCAGCATCCCATGAAAGAGAGATGG
>MU227982.1:1514005-1531629 GCA_018584345.1 Thuja plicata | reverse complement strand
TAACAAAGTCTATGTTTGGCCTTGGCCCCAAAAATTTCCCTATAAGCGTATTCTTCATAAGGGCAACAGTATGATCTATCAGAGAATCAGGCAGTGAAATGCTAAAAATACCTTTCTCAGGAACAGAAGTATTGTCAACTAAAGGAAAGGAATATTTTCCAATAGGTTTCACTCCAAAAAGAGAGGACCAATTTCCTTTAGCATTATTCTTAACTAAAGGTTGTCCATCATTTACTTCAGAAGACTTACCTTCACTATCTTTTGTCTTTAGCACATCTTCGGTGATTTGGAATCTCGATAGAGGAGATACCGCCCCTGTCTCTTTTGTGGAGCCCTCCCTAGCTGCAACTTTTGCATTTTCCTGACTCGCTGGCACGGGTACCATCTGAGCATTGCCAGGAAACACTTTCCCACTCGTTTCATTTTTCAAAATGACCCGTTTTCCTCCTTCTCGAGGGCGTTGACGGTCTGAATCTTTTTCCCCTTCCCCTTCCTTGTCTCCTTCCTTGAAGCTCCTGCTACCATCTGCAATATTTGACTGTGCTCCTCCATCCACAGATTTCCCACCCTTAGGGGGATTCGAATTCCCTCCAGCCTGCTGGTCTCCTCCGCTCCCGCTCCCGCTCACGCTCATTGTTGTTATATACAAAGTTGTATTGTTGATGGACAGGAGATTCAATGATATATTTTTATTTGGTATTGTTGTCAAAGGGAGAGAATTATTCAATGAAATATCTATCATGATCATACAAAGGGAGAGACAGAGACAAGAGAAATATCCATCAAGGAGAATAACATCAGTCAAAGGGAGAAAAAATATCAGAGAAGCAAGTTTCTATAAAGGGAGAGAAAGATCCAATGATGATTCAAAGAAATAACAATCCATCAAAGGGAGAGAATTGAAGAAGGTTCACACTACATATCTATCCAAAAAAGGGAGAAGAGATTCTACAAGAAAGAGAGACATATTCAAAAAATAGAATTTCTACACCTATCCATTGAAGGGAATGAAGAAAGGGAGAGCACTCAGCAAGAATCAAAGCTAGAAGAGCTTACCAAGACACATATATTTGAATTGGTTATAGAGAAATCAGTTTGGTATGATATGGCATATTTCATATTGTGTTGCCATCAATGCCAAAGGGAGATATTGATGAACTATAAATAATTGAATGTTTGAAGATGATAAGTTGATGATCACCAAGATACAAAAGTGAAAGAAAGACATTAAATCAGTTAATGTATTGTATTGTCATTGATGTCAATTTGATATAATCTGATTGGTCATACACATATTGTCATAGAATTCAAGAGCTAAAGAGACAAAGTTTATGTTATCGGTAAAAAACAAAAATCTAGTCTACACCGAGTGACAGCGTACACTGAGTGATAGTAAACACCGACAGATAGCGCACATCGACAGATAGTATAAACTGAGCATCGCAAAAACTAAGCAAGCATTACCAAGCAAGTGTCACTGAGAAATTCACAGTGTATACCATGCACCATAGTAACTGAGCATAACTGGAGTGTTCACCAAGCTAATTGAAGTTGTTACCGAGCATAATTGAAGTCAATGATCGAGCTAACTGAAGTTGATCACCGATCAGAACTGAATATAAAGAATGACAAAAATACTTAGCGGGCAGGAGCTATATTTAGATTGACTGGTTGATTGCTTTATTATTATCGATCAGTTGAACTAAAGAAAGGCAAGAGATTTAAAGCATGGTTTATTCACAGATATCATGGAGAGATTTGTGGAATAAAACTAAAGGAGAGATTTATAGATTAAAGCAAGCATGGTGAGTTTTATAGATCAAGAAGTGATCTACGATGAAAAAAAGGAATATTGAAGTGGCTAAATTATGTCTATATCAAGAGAAAATTAATTCATTATGAAGAGAGGAACTCTAAATATAATTTTGATGAAGATAGAAGTCTTCATGCATATCTGATCATACTGGCTGAAGAACAGAGCCAAGGAATTTTGCAGACACCAAGCAACAAAGGATAGAGCATTCATCACGCAGAAAGAAAAAAGAAGGGGAGAAAAGGAATTGAAGAGAATATTGATCAAAGAGGTATTATTGGACTAACAATAGATCTTAAAATCTGCAAGTTAAAGTTGTATTATTGAACAGATCATTTATTGTTTCAGTTTAACCATTAATTTAGAAAATCTCTTAACCGAGTGGGATTTAACCATCCTTATTGTATTGAGATACTCAAGAGTATGAAAAGGTTTTCTTGTTGACAGCATAGTGAATGTTAGGTCAAAAGACAAATTTTTAGCTTTTAATCCTCTAACAAGGTCACACTTAATAGTGTGTTTGTATCCTTTAACATGGTTGGCTCTTCACCGAGCTTAATTCATAAGAATGAAAATTTTGGGTTACCGGTCCCAAGTGGTTTTTCCCTTAACAGGGTTTCCACATTAAAATCCATGTGTCAAATGTGTATTTCCTTCATTGCATTGATAGTTTACTTTACACATTACTAAAACTAGATTGGTCGATAAACACTAAGTTTAATTGTTGCTACTCGGTAAAGGCTAGAAAAAGATAAACAGTATATGTTACCAAGAAGTATATATTTGTTAAATTTATTTAAGGCATACATCTTGATGGATTGAAAGATAACTAGAGGACATTATATTTGTGATATAAGTTTTGGTTGGGTTTTTGGAATTATTCTTAAGGCCACTGATTCACCCCCCCCCCCCCCCCCCCCCCCCCNGTTGGGTTTTTGGAATTATTCTTAAGGCCACTGATTCACCCCCCCCCCCACACCCCCCTCTCAGTTATTATAACACAATATCTGAAATTCCCACATCATGGTAGAGAAATAACTATTCCTGGAGATCCTAAACCCTTTCAATATTGCAAAAGAATGGAGGTTAGAAAGTCAAATTATTTTCATTTGAATGAATTTGGTCGACCAATTGAAAAGGATAATCCCATCCCACCTGTAATTCAATAATCTTCCTCTAACAGTACTAAAGAGAGATCAGAAATCCCCTCATATCAATCCAAAGGAAAGGAGATAGTCATTGAAGAAAAGATTCTTGGGTCTGAGAAGAAAACAACATTCACAGATTAAGGCATGGGGGAATATAAAATTAAAAGTGCTATATGCATTGGACAACTCCCCCTATCCCCAAATTCTTATGGAAGACCTTCACAATTAACTCCCTCAGGAGGAAAATAAATCATGAAATGAAAAAAGACTACTTTTGAATATTGGGTATCTTTATCAAATGAACATATGGAATCCAATATCCTAGATTGGCTTCACAAGGAAGAAGAAGAGAAACTAGTAACCTTCCCTAAAGACAAGTATATAAAAGTCACTCCCTTTTTTGAAAGTATGGGATATCATGGTACTGGTCTAGGAGCAAATGAAACAGGAAGAAATACTATTGTGGAAGCAAAAGGATATATGTGCGGTAAAGGATTGGGTTCCTTAGAACCTTAGATGAGCTTTTCTAAGGAATATTTCTTAGTTGAATCTGATTCAGACACTGAAGAGGATTTATTTTATGTACCTTTATAATACATTGAAGATGACCTTGATGACATGCTCATGTCCTTACCATCACAAAAGCTAAACTTTCATCCCCTAGCCTTCCCCTTAAAAACCCTGAACTAATCGATTAGCATCAAAAGGACTCGCTACCATCCTTAGACATATGTGATTTGGACGAGGTAGTATTAGTACTCTTTGGACTTAATAATCTCTGAGAATATGAGCATCAGATTCACTACAATGGGAAAGCCTACTTTGGTATCCAGTTCAACACTCTTAGTCAAAAAATTGAAAATAAAAATTAAAAAGGTAAAAAACATCCTATGTTGAAAACCTCTTGCAAACACCTTCAGATGCAGAAAAAGATAAAATAAAGGACATGTCCTCTAGTGAAAACCTTTCTAAGGTGATAGAGGAGGGAGAAGTTGACCTTCCATTTATATCTCTATAGCCAGATAAATCCTCCATTCTGATAGAAGACACAATAAAAATCAATCTTGGTACAAAAGAAAATCCAAATGTTACATATATTACGACCTCCCTCAATGATCAAGAAAGAAAAGATATCATTGAATTCCTCAAGAAGAGACAAATAAAATTTTCCTTGACTTACAAAGACATGCCCATATTAGATATATATTTATTAGTACATCATCTTGTTGTTGATCCAAAGATGAAACCTATTAAGCAGAAGTTACGCAAGATGCATCCACAAGTTTCTATGTTAGACAAAACTGAGCTACAGAAGATGCTTGACACTAAAATCATCAAAAAAAATTATTGTTTTGAATGGGTCTCTAATATTGTACTAGTAGGTAAACCTATTGGGGGCATCCATATTTTTATAGACTTCAGAGATTTGAACTTAGCATGTCCTGAGGATGATTTTTTGCTACCAAACATTGACATCATAGTGGATATGACTCTAGACATGAGATGTTGTCCCTCATGGATGACTTCTCTGGGTATAATCAAATTAGAATAGCACTAGAGGATTAACACAAAACTGTATTCACATTTCTCCTTAGAGTACATTCTATTGTCACGTGATGCCCTTTGGTCTAAAGAATGCAGGAGCAACCTATCAATGATCAATGAACACGATCTTTCATGACCTTTTGCATGTTATCATGGGAGACTGTGTGGATGATCTTATGGTAAAATCTAAGACATGAGACTCACATATTCCAATCCTCACAAAAATCATTGAAATACTAGAAAAGTACAAGCTTTGACTCAATCCTAAGAAATATGTCTTTGGAGTTCAATCTAGCAAATTTTTAGGCTATATTTCATCTCATAGAGGTGTAGAAGTTGATCCAAATAAATTCATGTCCGTGTTATAAATGTCACCTCCCAAGACATTAAAATAGCTATGCAGTCTACAAGGAAAACTTTAGTCTATCAAAAGATTCATGTCATAGTTGGCTGATAAAGTGCATCCCTTTTCTCGCATATTACGCAAAAATATCAAGTTTCAATAGGATTTCCTATGTCAAACAACATTTGAAATTTTTTTGGGTTTCTCATTGTAACTTGTTTTGGCTTTATTGGCTAGGTTGGGGTCCTGCTTTTTGTTTAGTAGGAATTCGATGTTTTTAAGGGCTTTATTGAATATCTTTATCCCTATTTTGTAAATGGTTTTGAGGTCCATTCAAAACCTGTATTTACTGTCATCAAAAACATTTGAACTGTTGAAAGGATATCTAGCTAACCCTCTAGTGTCATTGTCGCCTATCTTAGGCCAGCCTCTGATTTTGTACATATCAGATACTGATGTTGCACTAGGTTCTCTTTTAGCATAATTAGATGACAATGGAAAAGAGTGAGAAATCTATTATCTCAGAAGAACACTAGTGGGTTATGAACTGAATTACTCACCTATTGAAAAAACTTGTTTGGTTGTTTTCTTCTGTACATAGAAGTTACGCCACTACATGCTTAATCAGAGCATACAACTTGTTACAAAAATTGATCCACTCAAATATTTTTTGTCTAAATCCACTCTTACCTAGGCACACTACTAAATGGGTCATGATTCTTAGTGAATTTGACATTGTCTATGTGGATCGAAAATCTATTAAGGGTCAAGTGATTGTAGATTAGCTAGATGAAGCACATGTTCAAGGGGACCATCCAGTCATTATAGATTTTTTAGATGAATTTTTTATCACTGTTACCCTGAGTATTCAATGGAAGATTTATTTTAATATATATTTTACACAGAAGGGCTCGAGGTCAGGTATTTTTTTTGTCATACCTCAAGGGGATCTCATCCCTAAATATTATAAACTACAATTTACATGCACAAACAATAATTCAGAATATGAGGCCTTGGTGATAGGACTTCGCCAGGTCATCTAGTGGAAAATCCTCAGTTTACTAGTTCTTGGTGACTCTCAATTGGTTATCAAGCAAGTCCTAGATGAGTATCAAACAAAGGATGACAAATTACACCCCTACCATTGCATGGTTGAAGATCTAAAACAATCTTTCACATAAATTATCTTCCAGAAGATCCCAAGAATGAATAATAAAGTAGATGATGTCATGGAAACCATTGGATCTTTGATTTCCATGCCCGAACATATTTTGCGGTGCAATTTTCTCATTGAGAATCTTATGGTCCCTTCATATGACCAATCGAAGATTGAGATGGTATGTGAAATTGTTGATCCTAATTCTCCCAGGTATTGAGAAATATATTCCTACCTTATGGATGGAACTACCCCGCTTATCCTCACCCCAAATCAACATAAAACCTTCATCTATCAAACCTCACGCTATACAATCCTTGTTGATACCCTATTTTTGAAACACTTCGACATAACTCTTCTAAGGTATCTGAATCCAGAGGAAGATTAAACATCCTTAGAGGAGGTACATCAAGGGATCTATGGGGCCCATTCTAGTGGGCTCACTTTGGCCAAGGAATTGTTACGCACTGGATACTATTGGGCTACTATGGAGCAGGATGCCTATCACTATGTAAAGAAGTGTGTACCTTGTCAACAACACGACAATTTGATACATGCCCCATCCCAATCTCTTCATCCTACCATTACACCTTGCCCCTTTTCCTACTGGGGACTTGACCTTTTTGGCCAGATATTTCCAAATTCCTCCAATGGCCACTTGAATACATCCTTTCTGCCACCAAGTACTTTAAAAAATGGGTTGAATTTTTTCCTCTTACTTACACCACTAGAAAACAAATTTTGAAGTTTATTCTGAACTACCTTATATGTCATTATGGCATTCCTCAAGACATTATCACTTATAATGGGACCCCTTTAAAAAACAAGGATGTCATAGAGCTATTTAAAAAGTTTGGTATTATCCAACATTGTTCCTCCAAATACTTCCCACAATGTAATCTTCAACCAGAGGCTACAAATAAAATGATCCTAAAAATCCTCAAGAAGATAGTCGATGATGTTGGTCGTGACTGGCACCTTCGGTTGAACCTTTCCCTTTGTTCCTATTTTACTTCCATTCATACCCCCAATGGAGCCACTCTATTTTCCCTTGTCTATGGTACTGAGGTCATTCTTCCCATCAAAATTGAGATCCCTTTCCTTAGAATCAACTTGAAGAATTTGATGTCCGAAGAAGAATACCGAGTTACTTGCTTGCAAGAGCTTTAACTCCTTGATGAGAGAGGCCTCAATATCTTGAACCATCTCCACATGTATCAAAATTTTTTGTGCTTATATTTCAACAAGAAGATCAAACTGCATGAGTTTTAAGTTGGTGACCTTGTCGTGCAGCACAACATGAAGAACCTCTAGAACTGTGAAAAGAAAGGAAAGTTCAAACCTAACTGGTTAAGAACTTTTGTGGTTACAACTACATTTGGGTCTAGATCCTATTAGATTGAAACACCAGAGGGAGATCATATCCCCAATCCTATAAGTATTTTGTATCTCAAGCACTTCTATGTGTAATCCATCAGCAGTTCCTTTTGTACAGTCAACAAGCAGCAAAAATCTAAAAAAATCATAAACGTAGCAAAAATCCAAAAACAATATAAAACTATCCTGAAAAAATATAAAGAGCAGAAAAATTCCTGAAAAAAAACTTAATATCCTGGTGAAAACTTGGTAAATAGGCACCCTGATAATAAAAAGAAAAAGAAAACTCAAAAAGTGAAAAGTAAAAAAAGTAAAGAGAATAAGACCATCCATTTGTGAAAACTGCTTCGATGGTGCAATAGGTAAGTACCATGGTGAAAACCTATTTTAGGCACCATGTGTAGTCAGCTCCATCATCTATTTAAACCATCCTACATGTCATCCATCACTCTCACATTGCCTATATCTATGTAGGTTTCTTACCTAGTCCCAACTCATTTTCTGTTGCGTCTTTGCCTTCACAATAATGGTTTGTCCTCAAATTTTATGCATGTTGAGCTTAACCCCATTACACTAAGCTTTCTTCCAGACACAGTGATCACAAAAGAAACTTCACAAATCAACTTGAAGATTGGATCTCAGCTATTATTCCTTTCACATCTATTTCTAGTGAATGTTTGTTTTGACATCAATCAATATTTACCCGTCAGGATATATCCTTTTGATGTCGGCCCATCAATCCTCCATCACACAATCTTGTTCATGGAAAGAACTTTGGAATGAATGACTTCTTGGTCATGATACATTTTTGTTGATTTAATTTTTGTGTTTTGATACACCCTCCTCATGATTGCCTCAATCTTTAATATCTTGGTATATCTTGAATGGTGTCTATTTGAATACGTGTCATTTGCGGTATGATCTATTTCTTAGAAATAACTGAGGGGGGGTGAATTAGTGGCCTCAAAAATATTCCAATAAATCAACCCAAAAACTTAGTAACACAATATTAAGCTTCTAGTTATCTTTAGTCCTACAAGATGTATGCCTTCAAATAATTATATCAAATAACTACTTCTCGGAGTTCATTGTTAAATCTTTTCTTAATATTTACCGAATAGCAGTCTTTCATTTACCAAAAAAAGTAAATTGCTTAGTGTATACCGATCAATCCAAATTAGTTATGTGTAATTCAAAACACTAAAGTAATGACTCATAAACACATTAACACATGGATTTTTAATGTGGAAACCTTTTTAAGGGAAAAACCACTTGGGACCGGTAACCCAAAATTTTCACTCTTCTGAAGTGAGCTCGGTGAAGAACCAACCCTGTTAAAGGTTACAAACACATTGTTAGGTGTCACCTTGTTAGAGGATTTAAATATAATAGTTTGTCACTTGATATCAGGCATCTCTATGATACCTTCTATGACCAAACCTAGTGTAGCTTATAAAATGGTATCTAGCATCTCATGTTATCTTCGTGAACAAAATTTTTGATACTCCTTGGGATGTATCTCAATATAGAAAGGATTGTTAAGTCCTCCTCAGTTAAGAGACTTTCTGAATCAATGGTTAAACTAAAATAGTAGATGATTTTTTCACACATACAACTTAGACTTGTAGATTTTTATATCTATTGTAAGCTCAATTTACCTTTCTGATCAATATGTCTTTTCAATACCTTTTTTCCACTTCTTTCTGCTTGGTGATGTTGTACTTCTCTATTTCTCAGTGTCTGCAGAAATCTTTAGCTCTTTTCTCATCTTGATTGATTAGGACTGTATGAATTTTTTCTTCATTAGTTTCTCTTCAGCATCTTTCTTTTTCATTCACTCCCCTAACTCATAATGAATTAGATTGTCTCTTTATAGACATGATATCAACATTTCTTACTTCTTGATTTTCTTGTTCTTGGCATGATCTAAAATCTTAGCCAATCGTGTTTCAAAGCTTAACTCATGTTCTATCTCGTAGAAATCTTCTTGCCAACTGGATAAAACAGCTTTAAATCTTTTACTTATCTATGGCTTTAAGTTGTCGATGAAAACAATGTTAACAACTAGTTAAGTCTATCTTTAGCTCTGCCAGCTAAGTATTTTGTCATTTATGAACTTTAGTTAATTTCATTATTTTAACTCTTTGATAGCTTCGGTCAACACTTTAGTTCTCCTCGGGCTTCTCCTTCAGTGTTTTCTATTCATCGGGGTTGTCTATCCTTTAGGGTTGTCTATTCGTCGGGCATCATTGCAAAGTTCTTCTTGTCGGTTAACACAGTAATTATGGTCATCGATAATGCTTGTGATTCTACTCGTCTATAATGTTTGTCATTTTTCCTTCACAGGAAACACTGTGACTTTGCTCTCGGTTTTGTTTGTGCATTTGGTTCCACTAATTGTCGGTGTATGTAGTCACTTAGTGAATGCTATTCTTTTATGCATTACTGAAAGGATAATCTTTATCTCTCTATTTCTTTAAACTTTTTGACACTTTGAATATTACCGATCAGATTATACCAATTTGACATCAATGACAATACAATCCATTAACTGATTTAATATCTTGCATTATCCTTCTACATTTTAGTGATCAACTTAACATCTTCAAACATTTAATCAGCTACATGTCATCAACCTCTCCCTTTGACATTGATGGAAACACACTACATTATCACACTATATTATTACTAATACAATATGAAATATAATAGTTGAATTAATCAACCTCTCCTATTATAACTAATACAAATGTCTGGCTCTTGATAAGCTCATATAACTTAGATTTGTTTCTTGCAGAGTGTGTTCTTCAATCTATAATCCCTTCACTTGATAGATGTAGCAGCTTTTGTCTTTGTTTCTAATATGTTTTCTATTTTGATTGTTCCTCTCTTGATAATCTATTTTTCCTTTGAAATAAATCTCTCCCTTAGTATGCATTCTCTCTGTCATGTTACTTCTCTCCCTTAGATGGATATTTCATATGTAATCAATCCCTTTGTATAATGATTAACTCTCCCTTTGAATTCTTAGGAACTTCTCTCCATAGATAATGATATAATCTCTTCCTGATAATGAGATAATCTCTCCCTTATAATTCCTGATAATGAGATAATCTCTCCCTTTGACAACAATGCCAAAAAATTCTTCCATATCATCTTCCATCTTTTTTATAATATACTCCTTGAATTTCCCTATCCATCAGCAATACATTGAATCGAGTGTTCGGTGTAGATTTGTACCTTGCTGTGTACAGATGTATCATTGCAATTAATCTCTATGTATACATCAACATGAATGATCTTATGTTTATGTATAGGCTGATGCAATCTACTAGTCAACTTACTAACCAATAGACAAGGGTTGTACCCCTAGTCTTTGTCTCAGGTACTCAAATGTATCTTTCGGTAATGGCTTTGTAAATATGTCAGCTAATTGTTCCTTGGATTGAAAATATTATAGTTTCACTTATTTTTCTTGCACTTGTTCTCTTAAATAGTGATACTTGATAGCAACATGCTTAGTCTTAGCATGCATGACTGGGTTCTTATAAATGTTTATTGCACTAGTATTATCATAATAGATAATTGTTGGTTCAAGAATCTTTATATTCATACCTTCCAACAACTCTTTGATCCATGCAATATTTGATCAATTTTCAGTAGCCGCCATGTATTCTTCTTCTGCAATAGACTGAGAGATGCATCATTGTTTCTTGTTGATCCATGTGACAAGTTTGTCACCCATGAAGAATGCTCCTCCAGTTGTGCTCTTTCAGTCATCAATGTTTCCAGCCCAATCAACATCTCTATAGATTTGTAGCTCAAATTTTCCTTCTCTTTTATACCATAAGCCATAGTCCTTGGTGTTCTTTAGATATCTTAGAATTCTCTTGACAGCAATCATATGTGATTCTTTGGGATTAGTAGAGAATCTTGCAACTATTCCAACTCTTTTGACTTATCTTCCTTTGTCAGCTTACATCTGGTTGCCATAGGTGTTCCAACTGGTTTGGAATCTTCCATCTTGAATATCTTCAACACTTCCTTGATGTATTTGGACTGAGTGATATATATGCCTACATCTTGTTGAAGAATCTGTAGACCAATAAAGGATTTGATCTCCCAAACATAGACATTTCAAACTCTTTTCTCATTTCATTAGCAAAGGATTTACATAACATTTCATTTCCCCCAAAAATGATATCATCAGCAAATATTTCAGCAATCAGAATATTACCATCGGTATCTTCTTTTAAGTACAGATTGCTATTTTCACTTGTTCTTACAAATTCAATGCTTATGAGATAGGATTGAAGTCTTTCATACCAGGCTCTATGTGTTAGAATGAATTTAGAATAACTGAGAAGGGGGGTGAATCAGTTATCCATAGGCTTGGATGTGCCCATTGAAACTTTATACCAAATTAAACAACTCAGATCTGCTTGGTAGTGATAGCATAAGTCAACAATATAAGTATGCAGTTTACTGTTGAAATGAAATAAGCTTGCAAAAACTTAACAGTAAAACACAGTATAAACATTTACACAAGTTGACACCAGTATTTAACATGGAAACCCAATTTGGGAAAAACCACCAATAACATGCTATCAAGTTTTCACTCTTCTGAAGTGATGCCCTGTTAAGAGCCAACCTTGTTAAAGGTTATAAAACACATTGCTAAATGTGACCTGGTTAAAGGATTTAATCACCCTGTCAAGAGTGGCCTTGTTAGAGGACTTAGAAAATTCTAATCTAAATGTCACCTTGCTCAAAGGATTTATACAATGACTATTAGGTCAACCTAGTTAAAGGATTTCAACTGATACAATCGTTAGAAAGTAATCAGCAGGTTTGATCTAATACATATAACTTACTTTGAAATCTAGATCCCATTCAACTCTTATGCTAATTCACTGAGTGGCCTCCATTCTCATCTCAAACTCTAGATCTGCTTGGGAATTCATCAAGTAATCTCTCTCTTTTTCTCTACTCAGCCTTCATTTCTTAGATCTTGCTAGTCAGTAAATTAACCATGCAATCCTCTTGCATACTATGCATACACATTTGTATCCATGAATAACCCCTTAAGGTTATCATATACCTCTCCTTCTAGGTCAGATGCATCTTTTGCCACTTAATCAAGATCGTAGATCTTAGGTTAGGTCAGATCCAATGGATCTTTCCATCATTACATTACCATTTACTTCTCCAAAGTAGTCTTTAATTAAATCTTGAATCCATGCATTAATTGCAGTTACCCATGCATCAAATAATGTGACTCGATCTTTAATTAACTTTACATATCCCAATAAAATCAACTAAGTTGGCCAGAGATCTTAAATCTCATCAATAATCAAAATATTGTTGCTCGGCCAACACTGTGTTCTTCTATGTTCCTCGGTATTTCACTAGCGCTCGGCCATCACTGGCTTTACTTGGCATCAACTTCTCTTTTCTCGGCATCAAATTCTCAGTGAACTTTCATTGAAAGATAAACAACATATCACTTTGCCAATGTGCCAACTGATAAAGTACCCTTTTTAATTCCTCATAACTCAACCATTCTTCTTGGTCTTCTTGTTATCCTTTTCTTCACATCAATAGATATGGTATTCAAATAGATAGAAATAGTCTCACCAGCTAAGGTTTGACATCAATGACAAAATAACAATTGTTTCCATTGTAGCTTTCCAAATAATATTTCCAACAATCTCCCTCTTTGGCATTGATGGCAACACAAAACAATAAAACAATAATATTACAAACATAGTTACCATACAATCCAAAAGGTCTGCATGTGTTCATTGGTATGAACAAATATTCATTAATGTCTTTAGCTTCATTCTGATTTTCATCTGTAAAACATTACTCCCTCTATGTCTGTAATCACACTGATATCTTTGTGTTTCTGTTCATCAATCTCTTTTCCTCTAAGTAGTAAACTCTCCCTGTATCTTTCTTATTATAATTCTCCCTCTTTCAGTAAACTTCTCCCTCTTTGACAACAATGCCAAATACATTGACATCTTCATCATGCAGATTCTTTTGTTCTAAAATCTATATCATGTTGTTCCTGTCATCTTGCTTATGACTTATTTTCTTTTTCTGTCCTTGTCTATGCATCAATGTGAAAAATATTCTAAATATAATATTTGATGCAACAGTACCATTCTGAACTAATTAGCCTTAGTTAGGGGAATAACCCCCAATTTACCTCATAGATACTCATGAGCATCCTTGGTTAGTGCCTTTGTAAATATATCTGCTAACTATTCCTTAGTGTTCACATATTCCAGTCTCACTTCCTTCTTCTGAACTAGCTCCCTCAAGTAATGATACTTGATAGCTATATGCTTTGTCTTAGAGTGCATTACAGGGTTCTTTGAAATATTAATTGCACTCGTGTTATCATAATATATGACAACTGGTTCTGTGATCTCTTCTTTCATACCTTTTAGTAGTATCTTTAACCATACAATATTAGAGCAATTAACTATTGTTGCCACATACTTGGCTTTAGTTGTAGATTGTGAGGTCCAGTTCTATTTCTTGTTTGTCCATGAAACTAATATTTTTCCCAAAATAAATGCTCCTCCTGTGGTTCTTTTTCTGTCATCTACATTTCCATCCCAATCAGAATCAGTTTAAACTCTGAGTTCAAATTTCTCATTCCTTCTATAATATAGACCATATTCATATGTTCCTTTCAAATATCTCAAAATCATTTTTACTGTCATTATATGAGTTTCCTTGGGATTAGCAAAAAATCTAGCAACAATACCAACAGCTAATGCAATATCAGGTCTACTATGTACAACATATTGCAGCTTTCCAATCATTGATATGTACTGTGTTTGATTTACTTATTTTGTCTCATCATTCTTTGTTAATTTCTATCCAGTGGCCATGGGAGTACTCACTGGTTTTGATTCTTCCATTCCAAAAAAAATTAGTATCTCTTTGACATATTTTAATTGAGTAATATAGATACCATTCTTCATCTGATATATTTGTAAGCCAACAAAAAAATTTATCTCACCAAACATAGACATCTCAAATTCAGTTTGCATCTCCTTTGTAAATTCTTGGCATAACATATCTTGTCCATAAAAGATAATGTCATCAACAAAAATTTCAGCTAATAAAGTACCTTTACTTTGCTTTGTCTTCAAATTTAGATTGTTGTTGTCATTTGTTCTTGCAAATCCAATCATCATCAGATAGTTGTGAAATCTTTCATACCGTGCTCTGGGTGCTTGCTTTAGTCCATATAGTGTTTTGTGTAGCTTGCAAACTATATTCATTTTTCTTGGGTCTACAAATCCATCAACTTGTTCAATGTAGACTTCTTCTTCTAATATTCCATTTAGAAATACTCACTTCACATCAATTTGATAGACTTTAAATCCTTTGTAGGCTGCATATGCAAGGTTTTGACACCTTCCAATCTTGCAACTAGAGTGAATGTCTCTCCATGATCAATTCCTTCCTCTTCTGCATAACCCTTGCATACCAGTCTAGCTTTATTCCTTGTTACCTCACCATGCTCATTCAGCTTATTTTTGAATACCCACTTAGGACCAATTATATTTTTATCATTCGGCCTAGGTACAAGTGTCCAAGTATTGTTCTTTTCAATTTGTTCAATCTCTTCATTCATGGATTGAATCCAGTCTTCATTGTCTAAGGCATCTTTTACTATTTTAGGCTCAAAATCATATAACAAGCAGGTGTCTTCTCTCAATTTGCCTCTTTTCATGACTTTAAAATCCTTTTATCCCATGATTTGATTAGGTTTATGGTGCCTTCTAATATACTTTTCCAAAGTAGGTTCTTTTTATGCTTCAGATTGATCATTCATGTTTAATTCAGGTTGAAACTGTGACTCGGCATCTCCATCAGATAGCTCGACAGTCACCTCCTGTTGCCCAGCAATTTTGTTCTGTGACTCGGTAGGTTCAGACTATTTCTTGGCAACTTCATTCTCAGTTTCATTAGAATCTTCCTCATCAAGATAGGTAAATAATTTGTAACTATCAAGCTCATTCATGCTTTTAGCTTCATTTCTTTCCGCATATTCATCAATTCTAACATTTGCACTTTCCACAATTTTGTTAATATTAGAATTCAAACACTTATATGCCTTACTTTTCATTTAATATCCAATAAATATACCTTCCTCACCTTTAGCATCAAGTTTTTCATTTTTGTTATCCTTTTGTTATCCTTCTTTGTATTTTTGCCCAAGTGGATACGACATGTGTCACTTGACACTCGTGAATGTACTTAAGAGCATGACATGTCCACAAGGGGATTGGGTGTCCATCTACTTAGCATAGTGCCAAGTAGATCCCCATGTATTTTTCCTTGATTAGGGAGTTGGAGGTGTGGTCACTTCAATGGAATTTCGTGAGTATGCTTTTAGTGGACTTTTAGGGGGTTAGAAAAGTACCTAGGGGTGTGTTAGGGTCATTTTTAGGTAACCCACTTGTTAAACCTATGGGTAAGGGTCATTTTAACCTTAGGATAACCTTTGGTTGACCAAGAGACCCTTTCAAAAGTTGGTTTCCCAAGTTGGACGAAAATCAACTTATGAGAAGCTTGATCTTGGATAAACCACTCTTCCATTTTGATGCAAAGACCTTATTCACCTTTTTGAGTTTCCCATTTTTGGATCTATTTTTAGAAAACTGTAAGAGACTTAGGGAAGAGAGACCAGTGGGAGGCTTTCCTTTTCCCCATGAGTTTCTAGTGGCCTTTTTAGTGGGGAATCTCCATGTTGGAGAGTTTGAACACCCACTCTCTAACTTAGAGACTTAGCTAGAGTTGGTGAAATTGAACCTAGGCTTAAAGGGGGCTCTTCTACAACTTTCTTGCCATAAGCTTGGATCTAGGTTGGTGGACATTTTTCATCTTAATTCTTTTTGTTCTACTTATGTGTTGCAAGAAAGATTAATGTAGTGTGTTTTTGTGTTGAGAAATGCAGTTATGTTCTTGTAGTCAAGTTAAATATTTTGTGAAATATGTTTGTATTGCTTCCTTTCTTGTTGATGTTGTTAATGGGAGTCTCAAGGCTCACTCACCCTTGGAAGGGAAGAGCAGCCTTGGGGGTGAAGGATTTTTTGACAGCCCTTGGGTGTAGAGTCTCTCCTCAAGGAGGAGAGAGAGAAATTCATGGAGTATGGGCTCCATGAAGCCATCCTTGTTCTTTTCTTGGGGGTCAAAAGGGTTGTTTTGGCTTGTGGCCATGAAGGATCTAAAGGAGAATTTGGTAAGTGTGGTAAAAGATTATGGATTTCATTTTTTAAGCCATGAGAAGGCTTGTTAATTCTTTTTGGATTAACCTTCTCCCCTTGGGTACTTGGTCCACTTCACCCTATTTTAGGGTCCTTGTGTGACCCATTGTGATAGCATTGGATTGGGAGTAATTGTGTTATGCTGTTTGTTTTCATTTGTGAAATTTCTATGCATGTAACCCACCTTTGTTTGGTTCCCCAAGCTCGGGGGTGGCCTCATAAGAGGCCTAGGTTGGGAGGTGAGCATCCCATGGTCAACTTGAAATTTATGCAGGTTTTTGAGTGTTACTTGAATCCTTGAAGAAAGAAAGGAAAACTTAGAAAGAGGGAAACACATGTCTTACATTTGTTTTTGTATATGTAATAGCCTATGTGACTAATGTTTTATAATCTAGATTTTTTGGAGAAAAAGGAAAGCATTGAAATGTCCATGTAAAGTAGTTTAATAGTCTTTGTATATGTTATTGAAAATTTTTTTAATATGTGTAAAGAAAGGCTCTTAAGATTATTACTTAGAAAATTTGAATACTTGTGGAAAAGATTGCACTTAACTAATGAACTTCATATGTATCCCTATATGTATTGAAGGATGAAATATTAAGACAAAAGGGAGCGTAGCTTTTACGTTTTTTTGTTATCTCTATATGCAAGTGTTTTTTTTTTAAGAAAAGGAAATGTATTTACATAATCTTCTACCATTATATTCCATTTATTTCTATTAGATGCTTTCAAAAAAAAACTAAAAGCATACTTACTATTTGAATTAATGTCCTATCTTATTTCCTTCCATAACCTCAAATATAAGAATTTGCATATATAAATTTGTTTATACATATATGCCTAAATATTATGGTTATTATATTTCTAATTTCCTAAGAGTTTATGTTAAAAAAATAGTAATTATATATATTTATATATACTATTCTTTTGATTTCTTTTAAAGTTT
>MU227982.1:1454974-1474465 GCA_018584345.1 Thuja plicata | reverse complement strand
TAATGCCTTCAATCTCCCCCTTTGACATTAGTATCAAAAACTGATATGTGCATAATACTAAAGTGTTTAGTATGTACACCATGTCTATATCCTTGTCATTATATGACTCCCCCTAACTGTATGCATCTGTATAGTATAAGTATATGTACATGTATACTTTCCTTTGTACTATACATTCCTTGTTCTTTGCTCTTTCAATTGTTTGATTGTACACATCATTTCCTCCTTTCACTTCCCCCTTCTTTTACTATGATTGTACATATCACTTCCCCCTTTATTTGATACTCATGAAAAAAATGTACAACTTATAAGATGCCAAAAATGTGACAAAATGTGTGACTTACAATGTTTCAAGAATATGTGAATGGGTGTTCTTGATGTCTTTGAGCAATTTCCCCCATTTTTCTTTCAGGAGATCTAGTTTCATGTGCTCTAGCTCTAGCCTTGCATGCATATCATAAATGTTGTCTAGGATAGACATTTCTAAGGTGGCAATTAGTGCATTTTCCTCTATCATATGTTTCTACAGTAGTGAGAGTGTTAGCAAGAGATGTGTTTGAAGCTCATTTACCTCATCTCTAAACTTTGTCTCTGCAATATGAATGTCCTATCTCAATTTTCATGCTTTCTTTAGCTGTTGATTGTGCAATTTTATTGCCTTTTCACTGTTTATAAGACTTTGTGCACTTTTCTGAAGATCAATATCTATCTTTTCTATTTTGTCGGTATACTCCTGAGTGAGTTGATCAAGCATGCATATCTTTTCTATCAAGTTTATATCTTCTGAGATTATCAGATCTATCACGCTAACCAATTCAAAAAGCTTTACCTTTTCCAATGCCACTTCTTGGATTATCTTTTCTACTATCTTGAACTCATATTTTTGTTCAATTCCTTCTTCCATGACCTTCTCAGCATCTATGTTCTAATATGTGATTGCATCTATGACTACCACTAATTGATCAAGCATTGGGGTTGTTTGATCAACATCTACATCTGGTACTATTTATTGAAGTATTCCTCTTGCTACTTTAAGCACTTTTGCCTCTTTTGTGGATTTTCTTAGTTTGTCTTGCATTGTCTTACTCTCACAGAGTCTTGCATACTTGGTCAATTTAGTTGGATCCAATGTCCTAGGATCACAAACTGGAATGTCAATGATTTCATCTAGAGTTACTAGATTCTTATACTTGCTCTTCTTCTTCTTTGAGACTTGTGGGGACACGGATGTATGAACTACCATTGCTAGCTCATTTGTCCTCTCTAAAGTGCTTGGTGAAGGATTTTTTGATGATGCTTCTTGTATCTTATTTTGGTCCTTTGGTTTCAGTGTATCCCATTGTCTAATTTTCTTATCATATATTGTGCCAGATGCAGCAATGGATTTAATAGCCTCATCAATTGTTTGATTTCTTAAGTTCTTCTTCACTACATCAGGATCATCTTCTTTAGAATCCTTTATGTCAACTTTAGTCCTAACCATTCTTTTTTTCATCTTTGTAGGTATAGTCTTCACAGTTTGTTCCTTTGTTTGCTGCTTTGTTTGCTTTGATGGTTGCTTCCTCTTATAGGTCCTTAATTGACCTTTCTTAAGGGGTGTAGTATCGGTCTTAGCAGTTTGACTCCTTATCCTTTGTTTCTTTATAGGAGGTGGAGGTGTATCTGATTTAGTTTCCTTAGAGTCTAATCTCTGCTCATCTTGCCCTTCACCGATGGTACCCTGTTCATTGATTTTCTCATTTTGTTCTTGTTCCTTCTCATTTACCGATAGAATCTTTATAAGATTCTTAACCATTTTATTCTTCTTATTGACTTTCTTTTTAATTTCTAGACCTCTTTTTTATCTTTGATCTAGCCTCTTCATAGGTTCCAAACCTTGGTTTCTTGTTGTCAATAGGCTCATTGATCAATGCATCAATAGCATTGGTTACTTGATCTATGTTAATTTCATAATCAAGTGGGGATAACCAAGTTGTCCTTGGTACAACTAGTTTTATGTTGGTAAAGTATGTATCTACCATAAAACATATCTCATCCCTATGTTTTTCAATAAGTTGATCAGGGATCCTTGTTCTTTCCATCATCTTTTCCTTGAATTCAAGGAAGTATGCAGTCATAATAGATTCAAATTATCTCCTAGTTACTTAATTAGTTCACTAATTTGTAGTGTCAACGGCTTTGTATTATCCCATTTTACTTTTCCTACTGAAGGAAATTATTCTTGAAAGTAGAAAAATATACACATGATAAATGAGTTGAACTTACATGTGTTAGTCTTTGCAAACCTAATTGTGTTCATGTTCTCATCAAGTTGTTTCAAAAGGATCTCACATAGATCCATTTGTATACCCTTTGTCACTATTTTTTAAGCTGTTCTTACTAATGTTGATGATATGTTGTTCAGCCTTCTTGCCTCAAAGATCTTGTACCCAATCACACAAGCACCGAATCTCAATTCTTTGTCGGTGATGGTGTTAACTTTTAGACCTTTGTTATCCCATTCATCTTTTGTAAGTTTTTCAACTTCTTGACTGGAAGAATGCTTGTGAGCCTTAGGCTTGTTGGTTATTGGATAACTAGTGATAGAATTAAGGACATCCTTAGTGATTTGCTTGGTTTGATCTAACCACAACTTCTGGTCATGCATTCTAATACTACCAATCTGATCCAGTCAGTTTCAAAGTCCCTCAGGAAATATAGGGCATTAGGTATCCCTTTAACCTCTAAGTGTTTGTGCTCTTCCTTTAGGTTGCCTTCTGTATCATAAAGATTCTTGTAAGCTTCATCCATCTCCAGATCACCTATTTCAGAAATCTTGCAGTGAATGTAGGACCTTACGTCCTCTATTAGCAAAACTCTAGGTGGAATTTTAGAAAATGTGTCGGTTTCATCGGGTTACGATGCAATCTCTAGGGATATCTTGTATTTTGGCTCTACACAGGTGTTTTTCTTGAGTAACCTAACCACATTCTTCTTATCACTCTTGATATTAGAGGTTCTTGAGGTGGTTGCCATCATTTTTCAAGTTTTAGGGCTTTCTTGAAAAATAACAACAGAGTTCTTTCAGTGTCCTTGGTACTTACTTCGATCTATGATAATGGTGAATGATCTATTTTCTGTGTGCTTGGATCGAGTTGAGGTCGCTCTACTGAATGCTCTTCAATCACTCTATTTTTTGCTCTGCTTTTCTCTTCAAATCATACATGCAAAATAAAGTGCTCACATTGACTATTTATAGACTTTTTCCCTAATTCTTGTCATAAATGCTCAATGACTTGTCGGGACATGAAGACAGAGTTCATCGAGAAAACCTTCAAAATCATCGTCGGTGTTGTTAGGATGCTCAGGACAACTGTTAACAATTTTTCTTTTATCGACGAATATAGTATTCTGTCATGGCAACTTTAGAATTTTGCTTTCTTTACCAATGGGTGTCGGGTTACATTGGTAACTTACCCATTTTATGTGTTGACCAACAATTTCTGGTAAATGTAAATAGCTCATCCTTTATATTCACCAATGATTTTTGGTTTGTGTGTAATAATGGGGTTTTTTTCTTAGAATTGTAACAAGTAACATAATATGCATCTTTATTCATACAGATTTTGAATATCTATCAATTGTATAATGGAACTGACGCAAAATATGACTTGGTGTAGTGCAGTTCCATACTTACTTGTTCAGCTTAAGTGGGGGTGGTGATGTCACCAAATCCATTGGATGGGGTGTCACCATTTGCATTACTTGGTCTAGCTTCATCATTGCTTGAATCTTCTCTCCACATTTTTTCTCTAGCCCTCCAGATATCTTCAATGGTGTTTCCATTGGGATATGTGCTTGTCTCTGTCATTCGGTCTTTGCGATCTTTCTTGAGATGGCCAACTTTGTGACAGTGTAAGCATGTCATTCCAGGGTTTGACCAGCCTCTAGACCTTTTGGTCCATGCCTTCATGTAGTTTGTAGCAATGTGACCATATCTACCACATGATGTACAGTTTGTCCAAGTATTGTAGTCCCATACATATTGATTACCGATTTTCTTCAGTTAATAGGGAGTTTCTTGACCTTTTGGCTTCCATTCTTTCCTTTTCTTATTCTAGCATTCAATAGTTGTGTGCCCATTCATCTTTCATGTAGGACAGTATTTTTCCATGTAGGTTTCCTTCTTTGGTTGATCCATCTTAGACTTACATTTATATGCTTTATGTCCTTTCTTGTTACATTTATAACAGAATCCTATGAATAAAGATGTAGATTTAGGAATACCTTTTATTTTGCCTCTACACACATTTGATGTGTGGCCTTGCTTTCCATAGTGCTTGCATGTCAGCTTTCTTGGTCTTCGATTTTCATAGACATTCTTTGTATTTTCATGATTAGATGATTCTCCATTTTTGGTAAAGCCTAAACCGTTGTTGTTGTTGACTCTTCATTTTCCTTCAAGAAAATCATCCATTCTTTTATTTCTCTCTTCAGCCTTTTTGATAACTTCATTATGTTGTTGTTGAATTCTAACCTCATGCTTTAGTTTTTCATTCTCTTCTCTTAGTTCACCGATAGCCTGTACTCTTTCAATGAGTTCAATATTCATTCTATTTTCTTCTTGACTCATTAGAATAATCTTATTTGTAATCTCATGGTGATGCTCAGCATGTCTTTGAATTTCTAACTCCTTCTCTTGT
Source organism: Thuja plicata (assembly GCA_018584345.1). NCBI lineage: Eukaryota > Viridiplantae > Streptophyta > Pinopsida > Cupressales > Cupressaceae > Thuja > Thuja plicata. The sequence continues at coordinate 1,469,783 of MU227982.1, read as the reverse complement.
AGTTTCTCTGTAATCTTCCTTTTGTCATCAATAGCAAGTGTTCTTTCTATTTCAGCCTATCTAGCAGAACTCATCACATCAATCATTCTTACCATCTGGCTCTCTTGACCAATTTGCAGCATCTTTATTTTCTTTGTCAGATGTTGATTGATCTCCTTTAGATTGGTGATGTTCTCTTCTGATGTGTCTAATGCATTACTTGTATTTGATCCTAAAGATTCAAACAAATCTAGAATCTCTTCTTCTTAATAATATTTTTCATTGCTCTGGGTTGCCATACCTTTCCTCTCATCCAACAGCTCTCTCATCTTGATTCTCACTTGTTTATAATGTTCATAGAACATATGTATCTCAAGCTTTTTATTCTCAATATTCTTATCAATTTTGTACTTCTCCATTGTATGATCTTTACTCTTAAGCATTTAATCTTTTTCCAAGAAGAGACTTAGCTCTGATACCAATTTTTGGGATTAATGGGAAGTAGAGCTGAGAGGAGAGGGGTGAATCAATACCTCTAAAACTTTTAACTCTTTTCACCATTCATCATTAGTAATCATTCTTTACTATATTATTGACCATTAATGTTGTTCTTTCTTATGCATGTAACATTAATTCATAATCTTTAATTGTTTGCAACATTCATAGAAACATTCATGAAAGTAATAAACACATAACACAAGATATGATATCATAGAAAACTCCTGTAAGGAAGTAAAAACTACGGTGGGGATGACACCCACAAAAATTCACTATCTGCAAAATAAAATGGAGCCAGTAAAGGCTTACAATTGATCATTTCTGACGATCTACCCTATTAGGAGTATTAAAGTGGAGACCTATTAAGATCTACTCTGTTAAGAGCTTTAGCAACACTAATTTAAGTGTGTACTTAGTTAAGAGATTTACAATAGGACTGTTAGGTCCACCTTTCTTGAAAGGATTTCTTAAGTGTACTACACTTGTTAGAATGAGTACATATGTTTGACCTGACTGTATGAAATCTATAATTTCTGATCACAGATCCATTAAAGCTCTCATAATAAGAATATCACCTATAGTGATTGATTAATACCTTTCCTCTGCTCGTCGGTAGCCTGTGTTCTTGTTCTTGAAATTGATTTGATCCTTTTCTATCCTTCTAAATGAAATCTCTTGTTTGCTCCTTAGATGCTCTTAGTGGCTACATTCATCATCGAACAACAACATGTTCACAATATATTGAGCATCTATTTATACACGTATTTGACCTATCTTAGAATCACGCATTACAATGTTAACTCTTAGATCCAAGGTATACAACTTGACCTTGATCTTTAGTTTTGCGTGTTTTAAATTAGTAAAACTAATTAAAATAATAATAATTACATTGCTTCCTCCGCACATAATGGTTTTAAAACAAATCAAGAAGCTATATATACAACTTCAGTGTTTTATCTGACGTGGAAAGTTAGATCCACTTTTTGTGGGATGTAACTAAGTGTCGGTTCTTGGTCGTCGGGTTGAACTGAAATTCTGTCAGTGTTCCTTTGTTGAACTGATTGTTGGGTTCCCTTCATCTGTCGGGTTCCTCTCTTTTTTGTTCCATTGGGTTTCATTGTTGTTACTCGTTGGGTTCCTTTATCTATTTTGTCATCGGGTAACAATGAATAGTGTTTGTCAAAATGCTTTAATCTTCACAGTGTTGGGTAACCTTGGCGTCGGGTAGTGTTGTGCCCTATTTGTCAGTGTAGTGAAAACCAATGGTGTAGCTCATGATTTTCCTTGTGTATACTAATAGAAAAATATAATGCCTTCAATCTCCCCCTTTGACATTAGTATAAAAAACTGATATGTGCATAATACTAAAGTGTTTAGTATGTATACCATGTCTATATCCTTGTCATTATATAACTCCTCCTATTCGTATGATTCAGTATAGTATAATTATATGTACATGTATATTTGCCTTTGCACTATACATTCCCTATTCTTTTCTCTTTCAATTGTTTGAGTGTACACATCATTTCCTCCTTTCACTTCCCCCTTCTTTTACTATGATTGTACATATCACTTCCCCCTTTATTTGATACTCATGAAAAAAATGTACAACTTATAAGATGACAAAAATGTGACAAAATGTGTAACTTACAATGTGTCAATAATATGTGAATGGGTGTTCTTGATGTCTTCGAGCAATTTCTCCCATTTTTATTTCAAGAGATCTAGTGGCATTGCTCTAGCTCTAGCCTTGCATGCATATCATAAATGTTGTCTAGGACAGACATTTCTAAGATGGCAATTAGTGCATTTTCCTATGTCATATGTTTCTGCAATAGTGAGAGTGTCAGTAAGAGATGTGCCTGAAGCTCATTTACCTCATCTCTAAACTTTGTCTCTGCAATCTGAATGTCCTGTCTCAATTTTTGTGCTTTCTTTAGCTGTTGATTGTGCAATTTTATTGCCTCTTCACTATTCATAAGACTTTGTGCACTTTTTTGAAGATCAATATCTATCTTTTCTATCTTTTTAGTATACTCCTGAGTGAGTTGATCAAGCGTGCATATCTTTTGTATCAAGTTTATAGCTTCTGAGATTATCAGATCTATCATGCTAACCAATTCAGAAAGCTTTACCTTTTCCAATGCCACTTCTTGGCTTATCTTTTCTGCTATCTTGAACTCATATTTTTTTCAATTCTTTCTTCCATGACCTTCTCAACATCTATGTTCTAAGATGTCATTGCATCTATGAGTACCACTAATTGATCAAGCATTGGGGTTGTTTGATCAACATCTACATCTGGTACTATTTGTTGAAGTATTCCTCTTGCTACTTTAAGTACTTTGCCTCTTTTGTGGCTTTTCTTAGTTTGTCTTGTATTTCCTCCCTCTCACAGTGTCTTGCATACTTGGTCAATTCAGTTGGATCCAATGTCCTGGGATCACAAACTAGAATCTCAATGATTTCATCTAGAGTTACTGGATTCTTATACTTTCTCTTCTTCTTCTTTGAGACTTGTGGGGACGCAGATGTATGAACTACCATTGCTAGTTCATTTTTCCTCTTTGAAGTGCTTGGTGAAGGATTTTTTGATGATGATTCTTGTATCTTATTTTGGTCCTTTGGTTTCAGTGTATCCCATTGTCTAATTTTATTATCATACATTGTGCCAGATGCAGCAATGGATTTAACAGCCTCATCAATTGTTTGATTTCTTAAGTTCTTCTTCACTACATCAGGCTCATCTTCTTTATAATCCTTTATGTCAACATTAGTCCTAACCATTCTTTTTTTCATCTTTGTAGGTATAGTCTTCACAGTTTGTTCCTTTGTTTGCTCCTTTGTTTGATTTGTTGGTTGCTTCCTCTTATAGGTCCTTACTTGACCTTTCTTAAGGGGTGTAGTATCGTTCTTAGCAGTTTGACTCCTTATCCTTTGTTTCTTTGTAGGAGGTGGAGGTGTATATTATTTAGTTTCCTCAGAGTCTAATCTCTTCTCATCTTTCCCTTCACCAATGGTACCCTATTCATTGGTTTTCTCAGTTTGTTCTTGTTCCTCCTCATTTACCGATAGAATCTTTATAAGATTCTTAACCATTTTATTCTTCTTATTGACAGTCTTCTTAATTTATAGGCCTCTTTTTTATCTTTGATCTAGCCTCTTCATAGGTTCCAAACCTTAGTTTCTTGTTGTCAATAGGCTCATTGATCAATACATCAATAGCATTGGTTTCTTGATCTATGTTAATTTCATAATCAAGTGGGGCTAACCAAGTTGTCCTTGGTATAACTGGTTTTATGTGGGTAAAGTCTGTATCTACCATAAAACATATCTCATTCCTATGTTTTTCAATAAGTTTCTCAGGGATCCTTATTCTTTCCATCATCTTTTCCTTGAATTCAAGGAAGTATGCAGTCATAATAGATTCAAAATTATCTCCTTGTGACTTAATTAGTTCACTAATTTGTAGTGTCACCGGCTTTGTAGTATCCCATTTTACTTTTCCTACTGAAGGAAAGTATTCTTGAAAGTAGAAAAATATACACATGATAAGTGAGCTGAGCTTACATGTGTTAGTCTTTGCAGACCTAATTGTGTTCATGTTCTCATCAAGTTGTTTCAACAGGATCTCACATAGATCCATCTGTATGCCTTTTGTCACTATTTTTTAAGCTGTGCTTACTGATATTGACGATATGTTGTTCAGCCTACTTTCCTAAAAGATCTTGTACCCAATCACACATGCACCGAATCTCAATTCTTCATTGGTGATGGTGTTAACTTTCAGACCTTTGTTATCCCATTCATCTTTTGTAAGATTTTTGACTTCTGGCCTAGAAGGATGCTTGTGAGCCTTAGGCTTGTCAGTTATTGGATAACTAGTGATAGCATGAAGGACATCTGTAGTGATTTGTTTTGTTTGATCCAACCACAACTTCTTGTCATGCATTCTGCTAAGTACCAACCTGATCCAGTTAGTTTTAAAGTCCCTCAGGAAATATAGGGCATTAGTTATCCCTTTAATCTCTAATTTTTTGTGCTCTTCCTTCAGGTTTCCTTCTGCATCACAAAGATTCTTGTAAGCTTCATCCATCTCTAGATCACCTATTTTAGAGATCTTGCAGTGAATGTAGGACCTTACGTCCTCTATTAACAAAACCCTAGGTGGAATTTTAGAAAACATTTTGGTTTCATCGAGTTACGATGAAATCTTCAGGCATATCTTGTATTTTGGCTCTACATAGGTGTTGTTCTAGATTAACCTAACCACGTTCTTCTTATCACTCTTGATCTTACAGTTTCTTGAGGTGGTTGCCATCATTTTTCAAGTTTTAGGGCTTTCTTGAAAAATAATAATAGAGTTCTTTTGGTGCCCTTGGTACTTACTTCAATCTGTAATAATGGTGAATGATATGTTTTCTTTGTGCTTGGATTGATTTGAGGTTGCTCTGCTGAATGCTCTTTAATCACTCTATTTTTCTGTCTACTTTTCTCTTCAAATTGTAGGTGCAAAATGAAGTGCTCACGTTGACTATTTATAGAATTTTGCCCTAATTCTTGTCATAAATTCTCAACGACTCATCGGGACATGAAGATAAAGTTCATTGGGAAAACCTTCAAAATCATCATAGGTGTTGTTAGGATGCTTGGGATAGCTATTAACAATTTTTCTTTTACCGACGGATATCGGTGTTCTGTCATGACAACTTTAGAATTTTTCTTTCTTTACCGACGGGTGTCGGGTTACATTGGTAACTTACCCATTTTATGTGTTGACCGACAATTTTTGGTAAGTGTAAATAGCTCATCCTTTATATTCATCGATGATTTTCGGTATGTGTATATCGACAGGGTTGTTTTCTCATAATTGTAACAAGTAACATAATATGCATCTTTATTCATGTATATTTTGAATATCTATCAATTATATAATGGAACTGATACAAAATATGACTTGGTGTAGTGCAGATCTATACTTACTTGTTCAACTTAAGTGGGGGTGGTGATGTCACCAGATCCATTGGATGGGGTGTCACCATTTGCATTGCTTGGTCCAGCTTCATGATTGCTTGAATCTTTTCTCCACATTTTGTCTCTAGCCTTCCAGATATCTTTAATGGTGTTTCCATTGGGATATGTGCTTGTCTCTGTCATTCAGTCTTTGCAATCTTTCTTGAGATGGCCAACTTTGTAACAGTGTAAGCATGTCATTCCAGGGTTTGACCAGCCTCTAGACCTTTTGGTCCATGCCCTCATGTAGTTTGTAGCAATGTGACCATATCTACCACATGATGTAAAAAATTTCCAAGTATTGTAGTCCCATACATATTGATTACCGATTCTCTTTGGTTAATAGGGAGTTTCTTGACCTTTTGGCTTCCATGCTTGCCTTTTCTTTTTCCAATATTCAATAGTTGTGTGCCCATTCATCTTGCATGTAGGACATTATTTGTCCATGTAGGTTTTCTTCTTTGTTTGATCCATCTTAGACTTACATTTATATGCTTTATGTCCTTTCTTGTTATGTTTATAATAGAATCCTATGAATGAAGATGTAGATTTAGGAATACCTTTTATTTTTCCTCTACACACATTTGATGTGTGGCCTTGCTTTCCACAATGCTTGCATGTCAGATTTCTTGGTCTTGGATTTTCATAGACATTCTTTGTATTTTCTTGATTAGATGATTCTCCATTTTTTGTAAAGCCTAAATCATTGTTGTTGTTGACTCTTCGTTGTCCTTCAAGAAAATCATCCATTCTTTTATTTCTCTCTTCAGCCTTTTTGATAACTTCATTATGTTGTTGCTAAATTCTAACCTCATGCTTTAGTTTTTCATTCTCTTCTCTTAGTTCACCGATAACCTATACTCTTTCAATGAGTTCAATATTCATTCTATTTTCTTCTTGACTCATTAGAATAATCTGATTTGTAATCTCAAGGTGATGCTCAGCATGTCTTTGAATTTCTAACTCCTTCTCTTGTAGTTTCTTTGTAATCTTCCTTCTGTCATCAATAGCAAGTGTTCTTTCTATTTCAGCCTATCTAGCAGAACTCATCACATCAATCATTCTTACCATCTAGCTCTCTTGACCGATTTGCAGCATCTTTATTTGCTCTGTCGTATGTTGATCGATCTCCTTTAGATTAGTGATGTTCTCTTCTGATGTGTCTAATGCATTACTTGTATTTGATCCTGAAGATTCAAAAAAATATGGAATCTCTTCTTCTTAATAATATTTTTCATTGCTCTGGGTTGCCATACCTTTCCTCTCATCCAATAGCTCTCTCATCTTGATTCTCACTTCTTTATATTGTTCATAGAACATCTGTATCTCAAGCTTTTTATTCTCAATATTCTTATCAAGTTTGTACTTCTCTAGTGTATGATCTTTACTCTTAAGCATTTAATCTTTCCCAAGAAGAGACTTAGCTATGATACCAATTTTTGGGATTAATGGGAAGTAGTACTAAGAGGGGAGGGGTGAATCAGTACCTCTAAAACTTTTAACTCTTTTCACTATTCATCATTAGTAATCATTTTTTACTGTATTATGGACCATTACTGTTGTTCTTTCTGATGCATGTAACATTAATTCATAATCTTTAATTATTTGAAACATTCATAGAAACATTCATGAAAGTAATAAACACATAACACAAGATATGATATCACAGAAAACTTCTATTAGGAAGTAAAAACTATGGTGGGGATGGCACCCACAAAACTTCACTATCTGCAGAATGGAATGGAGCCAGTAAAGGCTTACAATTGATCACTTTTGATGATCTACCCTATTAGGAGTATTAGAGTGGAGACCTGTTAAGATCTACTCTATTAATAGATTTAGCAACACTAATTTAAGCTCTCATAATAAGAATATCACCTATAGTGATTGATTAATACCTTTCCTCTGCTCGTCGGTAGCCTGTGTTCTTGTTGTTTAAATTGATTTGATCCTTTTCTGTCCTTCTACATGAAATATCTTTTCTGGTCCTTAGATTCTCTTAGTGGCTACAATCATCATCGAATAACAACATGTTCACAATAGATTTAGCATCTATTTATACATGTATTTGACCTATGTTAGAATCACACATTACAATGTTAACTCTTAGATCCAAGGTATACAACTTGACCTTGATCTTTAGTTTTGCATGTTTTAAATTAGTAAAACTAATTAAAAAAATAATAATTACATTGCTTCCTCTGCACATAATGGTTTTAAAACAAAATAAGAAGCTATATATACAACTTCAGTGTTTTATCTGATGTGAAAAGTCATATCCACTTTTTGCGGGATGTAACTGACTGTCATTTCTTGGTTGTTAGGTTGAACTCAAAGTCTGTCGATGTTCCTTTGTTAAACTGATCGTTGGGTTCCCTTCATCTGTCGGGTTCCTCTCTTTGTTTTTTCATCAGGATGAACTGTTGTTACTCATCGAGTTCCTTTATCCTTTTTGTCATCTGGTAACATTGAATAGTGTTTGTCAGGATTCTTTGATGTTGGCAGTGTCGGGTAACCTTGGTGTCAGGTAGTGTTATTCCCTATTTGTTGGTGTAGTGAAAATTGATGGTGTAGATCATGTTTTTCCTTGTATATACTAATGGAAAAATATAATGCCTGCATGACCCCTGTATGACTCTCAATCATTGTGAACTCTACAGCATCCACTCAGACCTTTAATGTATCTAGAGAACCATGTGTACTATTTTCTCATGCTCTCTCCCCTGTTAGCACCCCCTGAACCCTAGCCAACTCTATCTATAAACTACCCTCTGATGTCTGGGCTATAGCCAAGATTTCATGTAACCTCCCCACCTTTGTTTTAAGGTTGTCTCGCTCTGCGAGCACCATGTCATGTATAGCTTGTGCTATGTATCCTAATGGTGGCCCATGTATCCCATGTCCATATACCTATAGTGGTACCTATGGCACTTTTCCTTATACCTGTGCCTATACCTAAATGAGAATAACTGGCAGGACCTTATTTCCAGGTATTTGCACATGTCCCTGACGTCTATCTGTTGCCACCCTTGATTGTCCTCTCCATCCTCGTCCTCTCCCTCCTCTGCATATCCCTTTGTATCTCCCCCATAATCTCCTTCATCATCCCCATCCACCCCAACAACATCCTCCCCTCTTTTTGGTTTCTCATCTGCCTATATGACTCCTGGGATAGTCAACTTGATCGACCTATGAACAATCCACCACTAAGTATATGCAGGAGTCACTCTTGCATCATGCACCAAGTCTTGTCCATGTTTCCATCGCAGTGCAACCATACCCAACTAGGACTCTCTCTCACCCCTCAAATCTACCACAATCCCCTACAAACTCCCCACCTCCTGAGTCACTAGTGGATGTGGAAATGCATCAGGAACTGCATCCTCTACCCGACCAAACTATCTCAGTACTCGGGATGGCATGTACTAAGCAATCATGTAATCCATCTACCCAATCAACCAACAGTCGGTCTACGTGAACCCAAGGTAGTAAAAATACTCCCACCTATCCCCTGTGTAATCATGTTGTTGCAGGATGTGATGCCCCCATGCCTCACATCCTACATAAGGAATCTAATCAAACACCTTCATCTCTTTCAATGTTCTCTGCCAGTGGCCAACAAAATCTATCAACTCATACCTAATAGGTGGTTGGTATATGTAAGCATAATGCTCATAAGCCTTTTGTGTCTCATGTAGTCTAATGGGGAGTACTACAACAATATGCTCCCAGGCCCATACTAATAATAGTGTCACTCCTGCACCTAGTGTCCTACCTCTCTGATAGGAGCACATGTGTAAATCATAGTATAGTTGTCCAAGGATGGTTGACCCCCAGCATTATATCTCCCCATCATCCTCCAGCATGGCACTCATAACTCACGCCCATCCCAAAGGAAAATCATGCCCTGTAAGGTCAAGCATGAACTATCCTCCAATAAGTCCTGCCAAATATAATGCAATCTGTCACAACTACAGTTGCACTTCCATTGTCTCCCTATATGGTAACCATTGTCTAGAAGTGGGTATCTGATCATACAGTTGCCCAAAATTTGCCTACACAAATGGCTCTGGGCCCTCCTATACATAATCTAGTATCAACCCCTAGATGGGAATTCGGTATATCCACCAGACGTCCAGTAGGGTGATAGTGGCCTCACACATCAGCAAATGAAAGCTGGAGATAGGGTTGTACCACCTCTCAATCAAAGTAGTCATGAGCACATTATGCGCTCTCAATTTTGGTCATAGATGAACATGCTCTAGTTTGTACAATGCAGCCTAACCCCACTTTGTTGGGGTCAGCTCATCTACCAGTCCCATGTTAGGATTAAGTAATACTAAGAGGGGGTGAATCAGTATTACAGCACTCAAAATAAACTTTAAACCAATTCCACAAAAACCATAAGCATACTATAATCAAAGGAACATAAGAAAATAACACATAATTCATAACACCATTATTTTTTGTCAAGGAAACCCTGGCCAAGGGAAAACCCCAGTAGGGATGGTACCCATAAGCATGCACTAAAGTATAATGTCCCTGTTAGGATACCTAGCCCTGTTAGGAGCTGAATATTACATAGTATGATTCCTTGTTAGAGGCATACAACTCTATTAAAGGTATAGAACACCCTATTAGGGGCCAACTAAGCTTACAACTCTTACAATGATACTTCTGTTACAAAGTGTTCACAGTAATGAATAAAACAAGCATCTTAATGCTTAGATAGTTCCAGTCATAGTTCTACAATGATCTCCGTCATCCTCTGCTCTGCTATTTGTATTACACAACCATCACTCTTACATTTCATCTATATCTTCTCTCTACAAAAATTCTTCATATATATATATATATATATATCTTTATCAAGTCGGCTCTCTTAACCAAATATTACATAGTCGGCTCTCAATAAAAAATAGATTTAATAAAGAAAACATTAAATACATAGTCAGAGCTATTAAATAATCAAAATATATATTATTCACAACCATAATCCAACTTATCTTGCCAAGATTCCATGTCATACTCCTCAAATCATCACTATATTTCAACTACTTTGTATCTCTGTTATGTTATTATCGCATGTCTTCAAGTCTCTCTAACTCTCTGTAATCATCACTAAAATCAAATCAATCTTATATGTAGGTCATAAATGCCCCATAGTATCTTCCTCTAATCTCGCTCACCATAACTCATCGATCTTGATCTTTGATACCTAAAACACCTATGTATTTTTTCTTTTGTATTTCATCAATTTTAGAACTGAATCATCAAAACTTAAATTCAAATCAATCAATCAATATGCCAGATATGTTGCCATAAATGACAACCAAAAGTGATTCATATCATCAAAATGATCACTTTCTAACAATCTCTCCCTTTGGCATTAATGGAAACACTTAACAAAAAAAATGACTAAGAGTTCCAACACAAAACTGTCTCTCCTCTCTTCTTCTTCTATTTTTCTTCTCGCTTCTCATTTATTCATTTTATTCTCTCTTCTCATTTCCTTTTCTTATTTCACTCTCTTCTCCCCCTTTGACAACAATGACAAAGGTGCATAAAAAATTAATACAACTAGTGCTTGCTCACCATCTTAAGAATATTTTGAAAAGAATCTTCCAAGATCTTCACTTCTGTACTCCATGATTCAATCAATAGTTGACTAACATGAATTAGTCCATTCAGTGCATATAATGAAGTCTCTGCTGCTTTCAACTTTGTAGGCATAGAGTTTGTCAATGATTCTGTTGTTTTCTCCATATCTGATAAACATACTTCAATAATTGATAGTTTAGGAGTGATCAAACTCTTCAACAAACCAAATATTGACATGACTCTCCCTTTCTCTATATCTAATACATTTAGTTTATCCAGAATCTTTGTTACTTCTTGTCCATTTCTATTACCATTTGTGAGGAGGTCTCACAACTGTCTATCATATTGTTCAAGGTTTCACTTTCCTTGGTAATAATGTCTTCAATGTTCTGAACATGTCTGATAGGATTCAAGCAATAACTAAATAGTATCCTACCATATGCAACACAACTCTTTGCTTTTGTTGTAATAGATTTTAGAATACCCAAGTCCCATGAAATAGACTGGAAAACTTCCATCAGTTTCTTCTCCAAGTAGGTCTTCTCTACCTTTTCTTCTGCTATGTTCACTAGGGTCTCATAGTGACCATCAAACTCATCAAGTGCTAACTTTAAGTTCTCTACATCATCTCTTCTTTGGAAAACAATAGGTACCGGAAGAAATTTATTCATAGTATCGATTGCTCTAGACATTACCTTAGTTTTCTTGTCACTTTTTTGCTCAAATCTCTCTTTTTCTTTAGTGAGTGCAGTGAAGGCTAGACTCACTAACTCATCCTCATCCATGTGATCAACATCAACATCAATCGGTTTGTCTTTACTTGCCAACAAAAAGATAGAAGATGTGTCAATTTCAGTCTTGTGTTCAACTTTTTCTTCTTCATCTTTCTGCTCCATTCCTTTTTGTTCTTCCTCTCTCTGCTCTTCCTCTTTTTGTTCCTCATCTTTTTCCATCTTACTATCAATGTTTCCTTCACATGGATCCTTCTCATCATGAGAAGTGTCAAGTGTCACAGGTACACCAGAAACATAGAAATTTGGTTGCATGTCATCTTCACTTTTCTCAATACTTGCCTTAGTTGTTCTGGAACTCTCTGCCATTCCCAAGGGAGTAGGAATTGTAGTTCTAGGATGTGAATTCTTCTTAGGAATAGTTGACATAAGTATTTTATCCAATGCTCTCTGAGTCTCTTCAATAACTTCTTCATATTTTCTTGCCATAATCTTTACTAACCTTGCCTTAGTCCTCAATAATGGTTTTAGTTCATTGAATATTTTATCTCTCTTGCATAGAAATCATAGGTAACATGTTATCAATTGCTTGATTTTTGATAGTCTCATCTTCAATATGTGCTAACTATTTTCTAATTTCCAATCTCCCATAAAAATCTTCAGGTACATTGTTCTCTATCTCTAACAATTTTTTCTTGAAAACAAGTAGGTGATTTACTACAATATCTTCAATCATAAGTTTATCAGTTTCCCCATACCTATCATAGTACTTGTTTATTGTAACTAGATTCCCTTTCTCAATAGCTATTTTCTCAATCATCTTCAAGTCTTGTTTCCATACTTGTCTGTCATATTAGCCAAATAGACCTAATTTTCAAGTTGGAAATCATCCACAAGGAAGAGGTTTTAATCAAAGAGTGGGTCATCCCTATACTCCCAATATTCCTAGTTCATCAAGGGAACTTGCAACTGTTCAAAATAATTGTTGGAAAGTGATCAATTTTGTATGTTATGAATCACTTTTTGGTTGTCATTTATGGCAACACATTTGGCATATTGACCGATTGATTTGAAGTTAAGTTTTGATGATTCAGTTCTAAAATTGACAAAGTACAAAAGCATAAATACAGAGGTATTTTTGGTATCAAAGATCAAGATCAATGAGTTATGGAAATCAAGATTAGAGGAAGATATTATGGGGTATGTATGACCTAAATCTAAGATCTATTTGATTTTGGTGATGATTACAGAGAGTTAGAGAGACTTGAAGACATGCAACAGTAGCAAAACAGATATATAGAGCAGTTGAACTATAGTGATGATTTGGGGAGTATGACATGGACTCCTAGCAAGCTAAGTTGGATTATGGTTGTGGATAATCTATATTTTTATTATGTAAAAGCGTCGACTATGTATTTAATATTTTTTTTATTAAATCTATTTTGTATTGAGAGGCGACTATGTAATATTTGGTTAAGAGAGTCGACTTGGTATATATATATATGAAGACTTTTTGTAAAGAAAAGATATAGATGAAATGTAAGAGTGATGGTCATGTAATATGAATAGTAGAGTAGAGGATGAAAGAGATCATTATAGAACTATGACTAAAACTATCTAAGCATTGAAGATGCTTGTTCTATTTATTACTAAGAACACTTTGTGTAATGCCCCACTAGGGAACCCAGGAGAACTAACCTAAAAATGCAACCAAGTTACCGGGATAAATTTTTTTAGATGTTTATAAACAATAATGTTAACATCGTGGAAGCAACACATGAGATAACATGACATATACATAAGTACAACTCAACAAGGGTTACAAATCTCAAGGGTTCCTTGACGTAGAATTACTTAAGAAAAATAATCTATGACATCAAATATAAAGAACTTAATGCAAAGGATACATCAACTAAATCCAATAATATACATCTCATATAATAAGACTACATAATCAACTAATACCCAAGGTGTACAAAAGAATCAACATCCATTGCACAAGTCGCTGGGTATGTGATATTACATAACAATACAATACATCCTTCAAAGGATGTCAACCAATATACACATATGGTACAAATATACAACTCATGAATATGAACAAGTTTTCAAAAGAATAAGAAGTATATAGAAGAAGAAGAACTGTAATAAGGATCTATAGACACCTAAAATTGACCAGGTGTATCTCAAGCATTCAAAATTGCAAATCTCAGCTAAATGCCTTAAAATCTCATCTCAATGCAAAACAAATGGACAAAAATCAAATCAAATTAAAAGATCAAATAATTAAATTCAAGCCTAAATGGATTAATCAAATTATGCAATTGATTTTTCAATTGTATAGTTCAAATCAAAAAGATCAAATCCAACCCATTCATCCTTCCATGGCTAAATTAATTAAATGATTGAGTTATTTAATTCCTAATATCTTTGAGACAACCAACCAACTTTCCCTCCATTTGAGAACACCTTAAAGATTTTGACTTAACCAAAATTTGATCATGATCAACTCACTCTACCCCCTACCCTTGGGAAAATGCTATAAATACAAGCCATTTCCTTTGTGTTTGGGATCCAAGAATTTCAAAAGAAAAAGCATCCTTATTATAGGAATATGGAGAGCATTTGAGGGCATTTGATCACATTCCAGCATTTGCATAGCATTTAGTATATCATGTTTTAGGAGCATTTGTTATTTTCTAACATATCTTGGAGCATTTTGAGCATTTTAAGCTAGATTTGAGCATTTTTTTATCATTTATTTCTCGTTCTAGGATTGTCCTTGAGAGAGATTAAGCCTGAAAGCTCTCTTAACAAAGCTTAGATAGAGAACCATGAATTTTTAGCTTCAATTCTTAGTGGTGAACCCACAATAGTGGGTTACACTTTTTTGCCTGAACGGACATTGTACTCTAAATTTTGAAAAAAAAATTTAGATTCGAATGCATATTGTCATTAAACCGTTAAGAATCAGAAGATGAAATAAA
>MU227982.1:1428817-1454292 GCA_018584345.1 Thuja plicata | reverse complement strand
ATTTCTAATTAATTCCTTCAAATGGAACCTCTCAAGGCTTAAATGATCATATTTTATTAAAAAAAATTTATTTCAGCACGAATTCGTTCCTCAAAAAAAGTGTAACCCACTATTGTGGGTTCACCCTTAGATTAAATCATATTTTCTTTCCATAGAATTGTTGTTATTAGTATTAATTTCATGAAGGTGTTAATATTACACACACAGGATCATCCAAGCATGAAGAACAACATCAGATCTCAATGGTAATAAGAATCACTACCACCCGATCGCATAGAACCAAAGGTCCACTCCCATGGTGCTGAGAAGATAATAACAAGCCCACTCACACGGGTATACATCAAGAAGGAAAACATCCAAGGTATACAAGACCATCATAAATAAGTGCATAGGAAGATCCTATAAGCTCTCTAAATTACAATAAGAAGATCTACAAAATACCAGAGGTAACCCACACATGTAGGATAACCTAAGTTGTATATAGGAAGGTGTCATCATGTACGTATAACCCTTGAGTTTTGTCCTAGAAATCCCTCAATCGATCCCGACACTCAAGTGACCATACATGGTGTCAATGACCTCTCAAATAGACAAAGTCACTAACTATGCCAGACACCAACCCCTCAAGGAAGAAAGCATCAACTCATCCTCTATCTTGGCCTATAATAGCACTCAAACATGGGTGAGGCTTAATATCTTATTAGATTATACTAAGGCATCCTAATAAATTATAATGTTATCACTTGTTAAAAATTACTTACAATAAATGATCCTAGCAGCCACTTGTGAGCTCCGGCACTTATTGTAAGCCACCTCCTACTATACAACTAGGTAACTTGCCCTAGGTTAACAAAATAATATCACAAAGGTATATCATAAACCTCATCACTGATTCCTGCTCATATATGAATACACCCTCGGAGAATCACAAACAATATCAAAGAGAAGAACATAACTCTCAAATATGGTTCTTGCCCATACAAGAACTATTGGTTCTCAATTAACTAAAACCACTTAGAATACTCTCACAAGATCACATAAGACTAGTTAAACAATCAGGTTGGGTAAAAAGATCAAGACTCAAAATTGATCTCAACAAGAACATGCACTGAAGTACACAGAACACCAAAGAAATAGAAAACCCAGAACCTCTAGTTTTACCTCCTGATAGCCAACTAATCCCAATAGACAACTGACACATAACAGTATCGCAAAAAGGAAAGATACACACAATCTTTTGAATCAGTCACTCAGAAGACAAATCATTGCATAATGAGTATGATTCCAGAAAGGCAATAAAATTCAGTGATAAACACATTTATAGTCAACACTATGCAAATTAGTCTATCCAATAAAATTACTAATAACAATATAATTCAATTTTCAAAAGAGAATGCACACTAAGCCTTTATAAATTAACTTATAAAATCTACCATTCATAAATTAATCTATTTAATAATTACTAAAAATCAAATATAATTACAAGTAAAAGTTATTGAAAACATCTATGTAATTTTATTTTATTTTATTTTTTATTTTTTTTAAATATAATTTCTAAAAATAGAATACCACTCCATGCGAATTCAAAAAATTTATTTATTTTTTAAATAGAATTTCTAAAAATAGAATACCACTCCATGTGAATTCTAAAAAATATATATATTTTATTTTTTTTTCAAAATAGAATTCTATTGCTTGCAAATTGACACAAACAAGAAAAAATATTCTAAATTTAATACTTAATTTCTTTTTCAAGAAGAGTTTTCTCTAAGCATGCAAATTGACATAAACAAGAAAAACATTCTAAATTTAATAATATTTTTCAAATGAAATCTTTGCATGCAAATTGATGCAAACAAGAAAAGAATTCTAAATCTAATATTAATTTATTTTCAAAAAAGGTTTCTTTCTCAAACATGCAATTTGACACAAACAAGAAAACATTCTAAATTTAATATTTAATTTATTTTTCAAAAAGAGTTTTCTTTCTTGTAAGCATGCAAATTAACTCCTTTGACTTGTTTTCATGCAGATTTGATCCCAGTTTTCGCAAGAATGTGACAAATGGGAGTTTTCTACATTCAAGGTACGACACTAACATATCCAAGGGTTTAAACCCTTTCTTGGACAATAATCATCAATTTTTCCTCAAAAGGACTTTTTCCCAGATTGAAACCCTAAAGGCAATTTTGAACAAATTCATTTTCACATGAAAACCTTAATGCCCATTTTCCATCTAACACCCAAAAATAAAATCTTTTTGCCCACAAGCACAAATCTGACATGCAAACTTGAAAGAAACCAAAAATTTGAACCAAGAACATGTTTCTTCAATTTTACATCAATAAACCACACAATAATCAAACAAGGAAGATCACACAAAGGATCCTAGATTTTTGGATGCCTGAAAGACGTGGGATCCGAAAGCTAGAATTAACACGAATAAGATCCTACCTCAATAACTGATGAGAGGAATAAAATCCACAATTCTAAGCAAAGAAGAATTCCAAAAATGCTCCAAAATACTCTCAAGCTTTCACAAATCCGTCATCACCCGATTTTCCTTTTCCCCTGATTGAATAATCTTCAAAATGGCTTTCAATCCAAGGATATAGAAAACCAAACAATTAGGTTTTCAAAAAGTGAAAACCCTAAAGGAAATATAAATTATCTAATTAATAATTAAAAGAAATTCTTTATTTTCAATTTTCACTTAAAGTATGCATAACTCAACTTTATAATATAAAAGCAAAGTGTTAAATTGAAAATGCATGTAAGATTATTTCAATTAAATAAATCAATTAATCATGCAACTTAGAGCAATATCCAATAAATCAACTTTGCACACTTAATTATAATAATTAAATATAATATTTATTAAATTTCAATTATTTAAGTCAAGCCTTAATAATTAAATAAATTAATTAAATATAGGCATTTAATTATTAAATAGCCATATATTTCAAATATCAATGTTTTAACCTTATTAAAGGTGCAATAATTAACATTAATATTTTCCATAAATATTTATTAAATAAATCAAGCCAAAAGCATCATTAAATCACCTGAAACCCATCCAAATAGATAAATAACTAAAACAAAGAATCAACTGAAATAGACACCCAAGCACACACAAACAAGTTCACGAATCCACGTCACTTGACGGATTCAAACCCTAGGGTAGTCAATCATATTCTTGTCTAGTTCTAGGACAAAATAAGGGTTTAGGGTATGGATTTGAACCTGAATATTATCTCCCCTCTCTTACCATTGAGATACTGTGATAGGGTGAGCTCACTCCTATCAATTCAGGGAAGACGTAGCCCGATACCTGCAAAATTGTCATCACAAAGACGAGCATATACCCATGCAATATAGAAAATAATGGTTGAGACTAGTTTATCATGTGAATCTCGCCGAAGCAAGTAACTACGACTCTGTCCCATACCATACCAAACATAATAAATAGTAATGTAAATCATCACAATGATCCATGTGCATATAGATATAGGGTCAGTATTGTCAGAAAACCTTAATCAAAATGATTTCACAACATAAACATAACCAACATGAAATAAGCATAAATCATATGCAAATAGATGATATAATACAACTAACAATGGATCAATAGCATAATGAAAAGTGATACATAAATATCCTTAAAATCACCTTAAATAACCAACGCAAATATAAGAAGGCCTAAAAAAGATCAGAAACTGACACAAATAGGCAGACTAAGGGGTAGGTATTACATCCTCCTCCCCTAAAACTAGGCTTACTCCTGGAAGCCGATAACTAAACAAGTAAAGAATCAAAAGGATTCACACCGTAGTGCTACACCCCTATTAATAAGGATCAAACAAGAAGGTACACCCAACTCATAATCACCAAAAGAATATACCAACCACAACAATCACTAGTTTACACTTCAAGAAAGAACTAATGCAAGTCAACTTAACTATCTTATTTTAAGATATGTATAACGAATCACAAGGAGTAATATAACTCAAATTTAAGCATAAACCAAAATTCACCTCAATCATTTATTCATCATCTAACATTACTTAAATAAATATATGTCTTTAATGCTTTCAAAAATCATGAAATGCATCCATACTAAAGCTTAATATAGAAGACACATATCCATGTTTATATCGAATAGAAATTTGAATTGTTCATGCAACCTTACCTAATGCAACACTCACGCAAACACATAAATTACATAATGCATTTCATTTCACACACAATTAGAGTGCAATCTCTACGATGTCCTCCCTTTACATACTATAAGAGGTCCATAAAGAACATGATAGAAATAATGCTTATCACGAAACATGGTCAACAACCACAAACATTCAGAATAGCCACCGTACAATTCAAAAGAAAACCCAAGTGGAAGAACTTCCAGAGTTCAACATTAAATCAAAAAGGGGTACGTACCATTCCAACAATAAATTAAATGTGACTAATACCACAAACTAGACAATGAAAAGAGATTTGGGTGACTAACCCAGTCATAATAAAATTCAAAAGAAATTAATGTTGACCACATACAACACAACAAGATATCAATCAACCAAAATGAATCATAAAAGATAAAACATTTCACATAACAAGGTGACTAGGAGTAGCCACACTCAAGGAAGTAGTCGCTCACGACATCCAAGGTACCTCACTCTAGATGCATTAGAGCATGCACACAATCACTCAAGACAAACAATATGTTATAATTCTAACATCATCTTTATGCAACTTCATGCAGTTATGAATTCTACTATGTTACTACCATTAACATTTAATCAATCCTTTGAAAATGCTACAAATAGGTTATAAGTTACAAGAGTTCTACTAAGGATGAAATGCACAATTTTTTGGGGGGGACTTAGGTCCTTTACCCAATTAATCTATTATAATAAGGTATAATTCCAAATCTGTTAATGCACTCCTAATGAATGATATATCCACCAAAATTATGCACAATGTATTGAACAAGCAAGAATTTACTTTCCAATTTCAAAATCAATCATAATCTCAAGCTGATTTATAACTCTCACACAATACAATTCACAAATCAAATAAAGTCAAATCAAAAAACATGCGAGTCCAATCATACATGATCAATAACATCACACTCAAAAGGCTAAGAAATAGGTTATTCAAGAACCGTAAGTCATTCAAGGGAAGGAAATCACACAACAAGGAGTTCTTCAAACTAGAACTGAATCACCACAGCATATCATATACAACATACATCAACTATCATGCTATAATAGATGAGGTAGTCAAATGGCCATCACCAAGTCTTCATACATACCAACCACACTAAACCGAAAGAAGCAAGCCATCATCTCACTATCAAAACACTCCTATAGATGACTACAAACTTCATGAGCATTGATAAGACTAGAGACCCTAGAGTTTCAATCATAGATCCTACCACAATTCAAGCCTTAGTAGGTATCCACCTATAACAACCAAGACTAAATATCACTCCCAAATCAAGTGGGAAGAACCACACACAAGAATAAGAGATCATGAACAATGACTCTAAAGACACAACGAGATGAGTGCTAACATGCACTACTAACCAACTAATGGGCACACAATTTTTCCAGAGCTCCCAGTGTAGAAACATGTGCTCTGATACTAAGTGTAATGCCCCGCCAAGGAACCCAGGATAACTAACCTAAAAATGCAACCAAGTTACTAGGATAAAAAAAATTTAAATGTTTATAAACAATAATATTAACAACGTGGAAGCAACACATGAGATAACATGACATATACATAAGTACAACTCAACAAGGGTTACAAATCTTGAGGGTTCCTTGATGTAGAATTACTTAAGAAAAATAATCTACGACATCAACTATAAAGAACTTAACACAAAGGATACATCAACTAAATCCAATAATATACATCTCATATAATAAGACTACATAACCAACTAATACCCAAGGTATATAAAAGAATCAACATCCACTGCACAAGTTGTAGGGTATGCGATATTACATAACAATAAAATACATCCTTCAAAGGATGTCAACCAATATACACATATGGTACAAATATACAACTCATGAATATGAACAAGTTTCGAGAAGAATAAAAAGTAGATAGGAGAAGAAGAACTGCAATAAGGATCATCCAAGCATGAAAATGAACATCAAATCTCAATGGTAATAAGAATCACTACCCCCTGACCGCGTGGAACCAAAGGTCCACTCCCATCGTGTTGAGGAGATAATAACATGCCCACTCACATGGGTATACAACAAGAAGGCAAACATCCAAGGCATACAAAACCATCATAAAGAAGTGCATAGGAAGATCCTAAAATCTCTCTAAATCACAATAAGGAGATCTACAGAATACCAAAGGTAACCAACACACGTATGATAACCTAATTTGTATATAGGAAGCTGTCATCATGTACGTCTAACCCTTGAGTTTTGTCCTAGAAATCCCTCAATGGATCCTAGAACTCAAGTGACCATACACGGTGCCAATGACCTTTCAAATAGACAAAATCGCTAACTATGCCAGACACACACCCCTCAAGGCAGAAAGCATCAAATCATCCTCCATCTTAGCTTATAATAGCACTCAAGCATGGGTGAGGCTTAATATATTATTAGATTATACTAAGGTATCCTAATAAGTTATTATGTTATCACTTGTTAAAATTACTTACAATAAATGATCCTAGCAGCCACTTGTGAGCTCCGGCACTTATTGTAAGTCACCTCCTACTATACAACTAGGTAACCTACCCTAGGTTAACAAAATAATATCATAAACTTCATCACTGATTCTCGCTTATATACGGATACACCCTCAAAGAATCACAAACAATATCAAAGAGAAGAACATAACTCTCAAATCGGGTTCTTGCCCATTCAAGAACTATTGGTTCTCAATTAACCATAACTACTTAGAATACTCTCACAAGATCACATAAGACTAGTTAAACAATCAGGTTGGGTAAAAAGATCAAGACTCAAAATCGATCTCAATAAGAATATGCACTGAAGTACACAGAATACCAAAAAAATAGAAAACCCATAACCTCTAGTTTTACCTTCCGATAGCCAACTAATCCCAATAGACAATAGACACATAACTGTATCGCAAAAATGAAAGATACACACAATCTTTTCAATCAGTCACTCATAAGACACATCATTGCATAATGAGTACGATTCTAGAAAGGCAATAAAATTCAGTGATAAACTCATTTATAGTCAACACTATGCAAATTAGTTTATCCAATAAAATTACTAATAACAATATAATTCAATTTTTGAAAGAGAATGCACACTAAGCCTTTATAGATTAATTTATAAAATCTACCATTCATAAATTGATCTATTTAATAATTACTAAAAATTAAATATAATTACAAGTAAAAGTTATTGAAAATATCTATATAATTTAATTTAATTTAATTTTTTGTTTTTTTAAATATAATTTCTAAAAATAGAATACCACTCCATGCGAATTCAAAAAAGTTTTTTTTTTTGTTTTGTTTTTTAAATGGAATTTTTAAAATTAGAATACCACTCCATGCGAATTCTAAAAAAAAAAATTTTTTTTTTTTGAAAATAGAATTTCTAAAGAAACATAATTTCTAAAAATAGAATTTTATTGCATGCAAATTGGCACAAACAAGAAAAAAATATTGTAAATTTAATATTTAATTTCTTTTCAAGAAGAGTTTTCTCTAAGCATGCAAATTGACATAAACAAGAAAAATATTCTAAATTTAATAATATTTTTCAAATAAAATCTTTGCATTCAAATTGATGCAAACAAGAAAAGAATTCTAAATCTAATATTAATTTATTTTCAAGAAGGGTTTCTTTCTCAAGTATGCAATTTGACACAAACAAGAAAACATTCTAAATTTAATATTTAATTTATTTTTCTAGAAGAGTTTTCTTTCTTTTAAGCATGCAAATTAACTCCTTTGACTTGTTTTCATGCAGATATGATCCCAGTTTTGGCAAGAACGTGACAAATGAGAGTTTTCTACATTCAAGGTACAACATTAACATATCCAAGGGTTTAAACCCTTTCTTGGACAATAATCATCAATTTTTCCTCAAAAGGACTTTTCCCCAAATTGAAACCCTAAAGGAAAATTTGAACAAATTCATTTCCACATGAAAATTCTAATGCCCATTTTGCATCTAACACCCAAAAATAAAATCTTTTTTGCCCACAAGCACAAATCTCACATGCAAACTTGAAAGAAACCAAAAATTTGAACCAAGAACATGTTTCTTCAATTTTACATCAATAAACCACACAATAATCAAACAAGGAAGATCACACAAAGGATCTTAGCTTTTCGGATGCATGGAAGAATGGGATCCGAAAGCTAGAATTAACATGAATAAGATCCTACCTCAATAACTGATGAGAGGAACAAAATCCATAATTCCAAGCAAAGAAGAATTTCAAAAATGCTCTAAAATACTCTCAAGCTTTCACAAATCCATCATCACCTGATTTTCCTTTTCCCCTGATTGAATAATCTCCAAAATGACTTTCAATCCAAGGATATAGAAAACCAAGCAATTAGGTTTTCAAAAATTGAAAACCCTAAAGGGAATATAAATTATCTAATTAATAATTAAAAGAAATTATTTATTTTCAATTTTCACTTAAAGTATGCATAACTCAACTTTATAATATAAAAGCAAAGTGTTAAATTGAAAATGCATGTGAGATTATTTCAATTAAAAAAATCAATTAATCATGCAACTTAGAGCAATATCCAATAAATTAACTTTGCATAATTAATTACAATAATTGAATTTAATATTTATTAAATCTCAATTATTTAAATCAATACTTAATAATTAAATCATTTAATTAAATATAGGCATTTAATTAATATTTAATTATTAAATACCCATATATTTCATATACCAATGTTTTAACCTTATTAAAGGTGCAATAATTAACATTAATATTTTCCATAAATATTCATTAAATAAATCAAGCCAAAAGCATCATTAAATCACTTGAAACCCATCCAAACAGATAAACAACTAAAACAGATAATCAACTGAAACAGACACCCAAGCACACACAAACAGGCTCACGAATCCATGTCACTTGACGGATTCAAACCCTAGGGTAGTCAATCAGATTCTTATCCAGTTCTAGTACAAAATAAGGATTTAGGGTATGGATTTGAACCTGAATATTATCTCCCCTCTCTTACCATTGAGATACTGTGATAGGGCACGCTCACTCCTGTCAATTCAGGGAAGACGTAGCCCGGTACCTGCAAACTTGACATCACAAAGATGAGCATATATCCATGCAATATAGAAAATAATGGTTGAGACTATTTATCATGTGGATCTCACCGAAGCAAGTAACTACGACTCTGTCCCATACCATACCAAACATAATAAAGAGTAATGTAAATCATCACAATGATCCATGTGCATATAGATATAGGATTAGTATTGTTAGAAAACTTTAATCAAAATGATTGTATAACATAAACATAACCAACATGAAATAATCATAAATCATATGCAAATAGATGATATAATACAACTAACAATGGATCAATAGCATAATGTAAAGCGCTACATATATATCCTTAAAATCACCTTAAATAACCAACGCAAACATAAGAAGGCCTAAAAGGAATCAGAAACTGACACAGATAGGAAGACTAAGGGGTAGGTATTACACTTTGTAACAGAAGTATCATTGTAAGATTTGTAAGCTCAGTTGGCCCCTAACAGGGTGTTGTATACATTTAACAGGGTTGTATTCCTCTAACAAGAAATTTTACTATGTAATATTCAGTTCTTAACAGGGCTAGGTCTCCTAACAGGGATATTATACTTTAGTGCATGCTTGTGGGTGCCATCCCCACCGGGGTTTTCCCTTGGCCAGGGTTTCCTTGACAACAAATAATGGTATTATGAGTTCTGCGTTATTTGCTTATGTTCTTTTGATTACATTATGCTTATGGTTTATGTGAAATTGGTTTAAAGTTTATTTTAAGTGTTGTAATATTGATTCACCCCCACCCCCCCTCTCACTATTACTTAATCCTAATAATTGGTATCAGAGCTACTGGTCTTTAGAGAGAAAGATTAATAGCTTGAGGTGATCCTGAAGATGTCTTACTATAGGAAGGATAGTCTAAAATTTGATCATGAAAACTTTGACAGTTGGAAGAACAGGATGAGAACACATTTTCTATGTTTGGGAATTGATTGTTGGATGATCACAAAGAAGAATGAGAAGATAGTGACTTAGGTCAAATTGGAGAAAGCTACTGAAGATGAAAAGAGACTATTTTCATGTAATATGGTCACAAGGGAATCATTGATCGGCACACTTTCTGAAGGTCAATTCAAAGAAGTAAAAGACTTGGACTCTATACATGATATTTGGACAAGATTGGAAGCACTATATGAAGGAGACAAATTTACAAAATAGGAAAAGCTATACAACTGGAAGAAAAAGATGGAATCATTGAAGATGAGAACATTAGGGCATATGGATAGAGAATTACTAAAGTGGTTACTGGAATTAGAAACTCTAGAGGTACTTACAGTGAGGAAGAAGTGATTGCAAAAATACTCAGATATTTGACACCTGCATATACAACTAAAGTACAAGCTATAGAGGAGATTATACCCTTGACACCGAACTTCAATAGAGAGATGTTGATTGGAAAACTAACTACTTTTGAGGTCATGGAATTGGGAGATAATTTACCTAAAGTTGTGTCAGCATTCAAGGCAACCGTGCATAAGAACAAAAAGACCTTATCAGAAATTGCGAACACCAGCTATGGTAACCTAAGAGAATAGCTTGGAGACTATGCTGAGGAAAGGGAACAGATACAGGAGGAAGAAAGTGTAGACGTCCAAAATCATCCTTATATTAATTTAATTAATATTCCCATAACATTATAGTTAATTTTAATTAATTATATTTGTTATATTCTTCTATCTATTTAATTTATTTATTTAATTAAATATGATCCAATTTCATAGTATTTAAATCTTAATTTAAATATTATTCCCCTTTTAATGTATTTAATCTTATTTATATATATTTCCCTCATTTATCCCTTTTAAATAAATTTATAATTTATTTATTCTTCCACATGACTTAATTCTACTAAACCACAATTAATCTAAATCTAATTTAGATTAAACTAATTTGAACCTAGATCCTACCCTACCTCACATCACTCTCACCAAATAGACCTACTCACTAATTAACTAAGGTTAATTAGGCTAATTTCTTTATTCTTACACATATTAGTCCTAATTATTTGCTCACACGTGTAAGCAAATTTCCAAATTTGACTTTTTCAAATCATGCTAATTTGGTTCCAACAAGGTTTCTTACAACCTTGATGATACTTTCTTACACTTTCTAAAAGTGTTTTATTGGACTAAAACTCTTACACCTCTTACAAGATCCTTCACATGTGTACTTTAAGTACACTTTGACCCATCACATCACAATTTTCTCACACATGTGTGAGAAAACTTGGCCTCTTGCATGGCTTATGTTTCCCTCATGTGGCACCTATGTGGATGCCACATGAGCTCCACCTCATCCAAGCCCTCTCCTTCCTCCCAAAAATCTATAAATAAAGGTCATTGCCAAGAGAAAATCATCTCCATTTTTATGCATTGTTTTCATGCTAGTTTAGCTCTAGAATTCTTAGTTCATGTTTATGTTTTATGCTCTTAGTTCATTTTGAGAATCTAGATATTACATCTTAGGTTTAATTGAATGAATCTAATTTCTTAGCTTAGATCTTTCATATCATCTTAGAATTAGTGTTTGCATCTTCATCAAATGGTGAAAGCTTGAGACAAGTTTCTTATACTTGTTCTTGAGTTATTAGCTCATCCTTTTCATACATTTCAAGTGAGATTTTAATATTGTGTTTGGATAGCACAGCCACATACATCTCTAAGAGCAAATCAACAAGGCATTGGGTGCCCTTGTTCAGCTCATCAGAGGTTGTGATGGAAGTCTTTGTTTTAGAGTATGTTTTTAGATATGTTAGTGTGTTTTATTGATTTATATCTCTAAAGTTTGCATGTCTGAGCATGCTTTCAATAGGTAGATTTTTAGAACATACATTTTGGCACACCCGTTGGGACCCACATGCCTTATTTGTTCAAAAATTTCAAAATTTCTGCAATTTTCTGTGATTCTGGAAAAGCATTTTGCAGAGCCATCTCCGCTATGAGATTACCGTCTGTGTTTCTAGACTGACGTCTGTGCAGATCGCGATCTTCACCCTGGAATGGTCGTCTACGCTTAAAAATTATCGTCTGCATAGAACGACCGTCTATGCTTAAAAATTGTCGGCTTTGCGGAACTCTGTTGTCTGCCTGATCGTCATCTATAATCTGTCATTTTCATCTCTGCATTTCTTTCTTTTTAAACTAGTTATAAGAGATGGGTATTTATTGATGGTTTATGTAGAAATCTTAGGTATGCTTCAGGCCAATTTCAACACCAAGTCTATATTTTAAATATATCAGCTTCAATTGAATTTTAGCACCTTTCTTATACTTTAAGATATATTTTAAATATATACTTCCAGGATGTTTGAGAGTGGTTCCAGCTTCATAGGAGTTAAGATGTAGATTCTAATTTTTGAGGGTTTTTAAGAAATTTCAGACTTAGTCAAATTTCAGGAATTAGCATATTGTCTCTAGCATTATTCTAGTGGACTATTGATTGTAACCTTATGTATCCACCTTGTCACAGGAGACATTTATTTTTTTTATTGATTTCAAGTGCTACTAATCTATTTGCCTTTTTGCAGCATTTCAGGGTTGAAGACTTTAAAGATTACTAATATTTTTCATGCAAGTTTCCTTGGATTTTAATAGATTTTTGGAATGAACTTGTAGCCTTTAAATACTAGTCTTTGAATGAATTTTGCTTAAAGAGATTAACCACATCTAATCTTGAATGCATAAGGGAATGAACCTCACAAAATATTGAATGACTTAAGGAAAAACAATCACACCTTTCTTACATGCTTTCCTTCTTGATGTGTGGAAAATAAATTGAACTTGCATGCTTAACCATACTATTGTGTCTTTTGCTTAGGTAGAAAACACTTAGTTATTCTAATTAGGTTCAATTTAGAAAATGAACTCTTCTTGGTGTGTTTGAAGAAGTATTTTTCAACACTTCTTTCAAGCTATTTGTCATTAGATAGATCCCTTAATTTACATGATGCTATGATTAAACTATAGTCATATCCTCTCCCCTCACCTTTGTGAAACTTGGGTGAAGAGAAATATTAGCTTAATCTAGATTTTAGAGAGGCCTGTCTAAAGGGTGTGTTTCCCCTTTATAGGACGACCTCAAACTGGTAAATACCCCAGCAGGTATAGAATTGAGACACTGAACAAAAACTTGTCTCAATCCCACCAAGCTTGGGTGTATTGTGTGGATGATAGTTCAAATCAGGCGAATAGTTCCTAAGGAGCCAACATGGTCTATTAGAGACTTAAGTGTCTCACATGCGTACAAACTAATCGGGGGGATGCCACAGATCTTACTAGCAATTGTTAATTAGTATCCTACCTGATTCACCTCCAAACGGTGAATTATTAGAGTGTAAGGGGAGGGAAGATTCTCCCCCCAAGATTCCCATCATATGTGTCTCAGGGTATTGTGTTGCAAAAGATAACTTTGTACCATAAAAACAATATCTAGAAAAAGGCAAAAATATGGGTGCCCTTTCGGGGGTGACACTGATATGTAAGCCAAAGGACTACCAAGCAATGGGCCTATAATATTTCATGTGAAGTCAATTCCTTAAGGTAGCTAATATTTGTACTGTCTTTGTTGTGTTAAACCATGTAAAAACATAAGTGGATTGAAAGATTCACTTGAACATACACAAATGAAATATCAAAATTTTATCAAAATTCCCCAAAGTCACAATTGCTTGTCTCCTAAAATGTTGCTTTGTCCCTTCTAGGACTGTTTTTAGATATGTGTCTTCAATAAGTGTCAGCTATGCCCAAAATTTGAGTCAAGGTATACTTAGCGTAGTTAATACCTTTGATGTATGTTGAAAATTAGTTCTTGCCAATGAACAAATTGACCTAAAAAGTCCAAAATCAGTCAGAATCCTACATTGTAATCTCCACATCAACCCACTTCATCATAATCATCATACTTCTTATCCTAATAACCTCTTCCAATTCATTTTTATTCTTCTTAATCATTCTAATCATTCCATTCTAAACATCCACAATCTTCATAATCCCCATCCTGATCATCCCTCTAATCCACATCAACATCCTCTTTCTTAATCCAATCTAATCATTCATCTTCCTCCAACCTAATCCAATCATCATTCTTCTAATCCAATCCACTTATCAACCTCATATCATTCTATCCAATCTTAATCTAATTTATCTTCCTCTTCATCCAAAACCAATCACACCTTAATGATTCCCTTGTCTTCAAACATCCCCCATCCATATTTCAAAGTTCATCCATTCTTACTTCAAAATATTCATCCACATCTCCTTCTAATTCCAATTTTCATAAAATCTTCTACTTTTGATTTAGGAGCACCATCAAAATATTTGGACTTTAATCCTAGTTATCTTTATTGACCCACATCCAACCATAGTCAAGATTAACCCCCATCAAATAAAACTTCAT
This sequence comes from Thuja plicata, assembly GCA_018584345.1. Lineage (NCBI taxonomy): Eukaryota > Viridiplantae > Streptophyta > Pinopsida > Cupressales > Cupressaceae > Thuja > Thuja plicata. The sequence continues at coordinate 1,439,577 of MU227982.1, read as the reverse complement.
CTTTCACACCTTCATCAATATGTTTCATCTCAAATATTAGAATGAAAGATTTATGAAAGTGTTTCATAGACCCTCATCATTAGCAAACATCTATTTGAATCATATTGCTTTGATAACACCAATCTTTCTCAAGTAATTAATTATCTTAGTCATATCCTATTTTGCTTGGGATCATCAGTCTATCTCTAAGAAGAAGAAGGTATCATCATCCAAATCAATCCTTTGTTTGCACCATCATAGGGTCTTGTTTCACCTAGGTTTGTCTCAAACCTTTAAATCAAAATCAAATCAAATCCAATCAAATCAAAATCCTTAAGGCCTTTCCTTCTTAAATCAAAACAAAGTCCAAGTATTTCTCCCAAGTCCTAAGTTCATATTTCATCCATCCTCAAATCTATCACTTCATCCACTCTTAATCTAAATCTTCATCCACATCATCTTCTAATCCAATTCCAACACCCTTCATCATGAATATGGATTGGTTTCACAAAATGGTTGAGGAATTTAAAGTGCTAAACCCTAATCCTTAAACCATACCTCCAATCCAACCTACCTACCAAATCAATCCTCAACACATCATATCCAATCCAAATTCATCTACCATTTCTTATCCTTCCTCTACCTTTGACAAGGGAAATTCATCTCATGGCCACCTTGCTCATGAGATTCAAGAACTCCAAAACATCGTCCTTAGCCTACAAAATGGGGGTGAAAAGAAATTTTTTTCCTTTGAAGACATATGTCCTTCCCCATTTGTCTAGATTCATAATTACCATCTCCAATTTAATCCCAATCCTACACCTAATCCCCCACATTTTGAGCTTCATGTCCAAAATCATAACCCTTATCCTCCACATAATCCCAATCCTCCAAATCCTACATCATCCCCATCCCACACTACCTTTTCCTTTGAATGAATCCAAGGGCTAGAAGAAAAATATAAATCCCCAAATCAAGTTGTGAAATCCCCTCAAGTCATTAATCCACCACCATCCCCTCCAAATCAATACATACCTCAATCTCCTAATCCTTATGAGTCTCCCATCTCTCCATCCAATCATGTTGAAGATTCCATCATATTACCCCCACAAGTCCACACATATCAAGAACTTGTTCCAAATCGTGATAACATGGATTCCTCTTCTCCTCAAGCTCTAAACATTCCTCCATCTTATGACACCTCTCCATCTTATGACATATTTCCATATGAATATCCTCTCCTTCCATATCAAGATCCACTTATCCTCCTTAACCCATCTCATGATCCTATTCCTAATCAAGATTAAGACATCCCCTCCACCCCATCCAATGATTCTCCCCGATGTCAAGAGTTAACCTCCACTTATACTCCTCTTCATGAAGATATTCCTTGTATCCCATCCACTAAACCTCCTTCGTGTCAAGATCAAATTACTCCATCTCATTATTCCATCCCCTCCATTTAATTGCATGATTCCCTTCCATCTCAAGCTCCACTCACTCCAACACATAATCCTCCCCAAAGTCAACATCAAAGTGTCCATTCAAATCCATATCATAATTCCTATCCGTCTCAAAATCCTATTAACCCTCCACATGATCCTAATCCTCCACAAAATCATATCACACCTATCCAAACCATCCATAAACCCCATTCACATGGACTCGCATCTTGTGTTCAAAATAAAAAGTATCCCATTGGGAAAATAATGTCTCAAGATGTTTGTAAATATTCGACCCCTTCTACATCCGAAATTATTCCATCTATACTCAAATATCTCCATCATCCATCTTCCAAATCCATTTTGGGTCCTTATGTTCCAAATACCATCCCTTCCTCATCCACATCCATTTTGGGTCCTTATGTCCAAAAACCAAATCCTTCCTATCTTCCATCTGTTTTGGGTCATTACATACCTCCACCCCCCATATCCAAGTCCACCATCACATCACCTCAAACACCTAAGAAATATCAACAAAGGCACACATCCTTGAATTCCTTCCAACATTTACCCTTCATTATTCCATCCATAAAATCTCCACACCATATATCATCATACACCCATACCCATTCTAATGGAAGAAAATTGGATGCCAAAGCTAAAATGCATAAAGCTATAAATCCACAAAAATTCAAGGATCAACGTGTCCCATCTAAACAACATGATCAAGAAAAGAAAAATATGATCCAAAAGAAAGAAAAAATTTAAAGGCCAGAAAAGAAAAATAAATTCATGTGGATTCCAAAGCTACTCATTGAAGCAATGTATATCAAAGAAAAATCAAAATTGGCATCCAAACTTATTAATCCAATAGCTTTCTCTACTCACAAGTCCTTCAATCCTCCATTTAAACATCCTCCATTTTCTAAATCCATTTTGGGTCCTTACATCCCCAAATCCACATCTTCTCTTCCATTTCCTTCACACTCTACTCCTCCAATACTCCATCGCCCTTCAAAGTGTGCACCAATGATGATCTTTCCAAATCCTTCATCTATTTATTCACCAGTCTTCCAATCTTCCATTCATTATCCACCAATCCTTCCCCATCCTTCCATATCATTAATCCAACCTTACGAATTAACCCTTATCCCCCCTCCATATCCCTCATCTGTTCATACAATCCCACCAACATCTATGAGCATATATCTAAAATTTCTTGGTACAAATATATATATATCTATATATATATATAATGTCCTAAAAAAATCATCATGTTGGTGAAAACCTGCAAACAGGCACCTTGATGATACCAAAAAAAAAAAAAAAGTGGACATATCGATGGGTACCATCCATGGAACTAGATGCTTGAGTCCCTTTACCATCTTCCTTATCATGTATTCATTATCTTCCAAATCCACTCATATATCCTCATCCCCTTGCACTCTACACTTGGGGGCAAGATCCATCCATATTGTTCTACCATACATCCACTATCCATCACCTTACCCATACATCCTCCTTTTCCCATCTTTTATCTTGACTATCACATCCATTTCATTCATCCATATACACCTACCATGTTCCTCATTCACTATTCATCCACTATTTTTTATCTTGACATCGTCTCCATTCCCTCCATCCACATCCATCATGTTACTTAGTCATTATTCATCCACCATTCATAATCCTATATCAGTCCATCCTCCTTCCCACATCTTTGATCTTGGTTATCCCATACATTTCATCCCTATATTATCCATTATTCTATTCCATTCATATTCTCCTTATCATATCCCCTATCTTATTCATATCCTCCATCTTAAACCCCTTATCCAATTCTATGTCACTTTCTTGTCCTTGTTCTTGCTTAAAACAACTAGAGAAACTTAAACATCCATACATGCTTTGGAAAATACAAGTCTTTATCCCCTCCATCAACCTCATTTATACACTATCCATCCATCTCACATAGCCTCTATCCTCCATCTCTCCACCCTTCCTCCTCCCACCTCTAGTATGGGGATCCCTTTGCAACATAGTCCTTGTTTTTTTACTCCATTTATTCCCTCCACTCACATCCCTTACATATAATCCTTTCATTTCATGCATCCTTTATTCCCCATCTTCCCATCCTTCATTTTCCTACTACTAGTTTGAGGCATTTCACTCCTTTACCACATAGTTCTTGAATCTCCATCCTTTCATCCCACATTTCATATCCATCCATCCAATATTACCTATCTATCCATTCCATTCATATATCTCCTATCCAATCCATCTCTCAATCTTCATCATTCTTTGGTTCTCCCTTATCATTGGTCCTAATCCATATTATCCTTCATCCATCTCCCATATTTAATTCTATCCAATTCATTTATCTTCTAAACCAATCCATTCATATTCCCTTCTATCTAATCTACTTATCTTCTAATTCAATCCACTCATATTCCCTTCTATCTAATCCAATCATTTTCTCTTACAATTCCATTTTATCTAATTCCTCTTATTTTCCTTCCTATCCAACACAATCAATTCATCTTTCTTCCATCCTAATTCAATCCATCTTACCCTCCAATCTCATTTTATCCAATCATGTTACTCCTTCACCATGTAATCACATGCTATTCTACCCATTCTAATCCTATCAAATTGAGCTTCACCCCATCACTCTGAGCTTTTCCCAGACACCATGATCACAAACATTTTCATCAAATCAACAGACCGGTTGAATTTCTTAGCATTTATTTCATTCACGAGCAATTTTCAGCAAATCTTGTTTCAACATTCATTTATCATTTACCCATTAGGATGCATCCTTTTGATGTCGACTTACCAATCACTCATCACATCAATCTCATTCATGGAAAGAACTTTTGGATTGAATGACTGCTTGGTCATGATGCCTTTTTTTTTATTTTATCTTTGTGTTTCAGTAGACCCTACTCACGATTGCCTCGATCTTCAATATCTTGGTGTATCTTGGATGGTGTATATTGGAATATGTGTCATTTGCAAAATAATCTATTTGTGGATACTTTAGTACATTTTTGTTGGTCATCCAGTTATGGTTATGTATGCCTCACTAGGGGCAGGGTCTCGTTCACTTCCACCAAGTCCCTAATCAAGACTTGGGTGTACTATGGCTTCCTCTTCAGTGTCACAGCATTAGTTCCACCATAATTTTTGATCTACATCTATGCTCCTAAATCTACCTTGTTTGTCTAAGAGTCTAGTCCATGCAAAGGAACCATGTCACTTGTGCTTTCTAGCACATTGTGCATACCTCCTCTTGCAAAATCAAACTAGGGTGTGCTCTCCAATATTAACACAATACAATCCCAAAAATATCATGTAGTTAGTTTGCATTCTAGTAAGGTCATATTGCACTTTGCATTTTGCTCTTGGCAAGGCTCCTATTTTATTCTCCCATCCCGCTAGGGGAATGATGTCCCTGATCTAGCCTAATTCTACTCCAACCCCCCCCCCCCCCCAAGGAAGCGTCTCACAACACCGCCTAATTTTCCCCTTTTCTCTCTTCTTCCTCTCTTTTGCCTTTTTTCAAGAAAATTCCACAAAATTTATTTTTCTGTTATTTTCTCGAGGGGCATCATCTCATCTCCCACCATAATTAATTTTCTCTCTGGGGCATCTTATTTTCTTTTTTCTTTGACGCGACGTCATCTCTAACGCCGCATCAAAGAGGGGCAAAATGTAGATGTCCAAAATCATTCTTACATTAATTTAATTAATATTCCCATAACATTATAGTTAATTTTAATTAATTATATTTGTTATATTCTTCTATCTATTTAATTTATTTATTTAACTAAATATGATCCATTTTTATAGTATTTAAATCTTAATTGAAATATTATTCCCCTTTTAATGTATTAAATCTTATTTATATACATTTCCCTCATTTATCCCTTTTAAATAAATTAATAATTTATTTATTCATCCACATACTTAATTCTACTAAACCATAATTAATCTAAATCTAATTTAGATTAAACTAATTTGAACCTAGATCCTATCCTACCTCACATCACTCTCACCAAATAGACCTACTCACTAATTAACTAAGGTTAATTAGGCTAATTTCTTGATTCCTACACATATTAGTCCTAATTATTTGCTCACACGTGTGAGCAAATTTTCAAATTTGACTTTTCAAAATCATGGTAATTTTGTGCCAACAAGGTTTCTTACAACCTTGATGATACTTTCTTACACTTTCTAAAAGTGTTTTATTGCACTAGAACTCTTACAAATCTTACAAGATCCTTCACATGTGTACTTTAAGTACACTTTGACCCATCACATCACAATTTTCTAACAGGTGTGAGAAAATTTGGCCTCTTGCATGGCTTATGTGTCCCTCATGTGGCACCTATGTGGATGCCACATGAGCTCCACCTCATCCAAGCCCTCTCCTTCCTCCCAAAAATCTATAAATAGAGGTTATTGCCAAGAGAAAATCATCTCAATTTTTATGCATTGTTATCATGCTAGTTTAGCTCTAGAATTCTTAGTTCATGTTTATGTTTTATGCTCTTAGTTCATTTTGAGAATCTAGATATTACATCTTAGGTTTAATGGAATGAATCTAATTTCTTAGCTTAGATCTTGCATACCATCTTAGCATAGGTGTTTGCATCTTTATCAAATGGTGAAAGTTTGAGACAAGTTCCTTATACTTGTTCTTGAGTTATTAGCTCATCCTTTTCATGCATTTCAAGTGGGATTTTAATATTGTGTTGGGAGAGCACACCCACATACATCTCTAAGACAAAATCAACAAGGCATTGGGTTCCCTTGTTCATCTCAACGAAGGTTGTGATGGAATTCTTTGTTTTAGAGTATGTTTTTAGACATGTTAGTGTTTTTTATTGATTTATATCTCTAACGTTTGCATGTCTGAGCATGCTCCCAACAGGTAGATTTATAGAACATATAGAAAGAAAGCTAGATGAAGTGGTAGAATTGATCGCTAGAAGAGAGAAGAGAGATAAGGGTAAATTTGACGGAAAATTACCTTTGAAATGTTTCTCATGTAACAAGATTGGTCATTTTACATCTAGATGTCCTACAAGGGTTCCTAAGTGCAAACCTAAGTTTTACAAATCGAAGTATCCTAAAGACAAGGAATGTTATTATGCTAGTGAGGTTATCTCTGATGATGATGGTGATGATGATGAAATTGTATTTATTTCTATAAAGGATGATGAACCTATACATGAGTAAAAATCCTTAGTATCTCGTGTTGAAAATAAATTTGAATGGGTTATAGACAGTGGTTGTTCACATCATATGACTGGAGATAAAAACAAATTTGTGAGTTTAAATAAATATGATGGTGGTATTGTTATATTTGGTGACAATACTCCTAAACTTATCATTGAATTTAGATCTATTTCTTGAAAGGAAACTAAGTGTGCGGAAAATAGTTACCTACGCTAAACTCCCAAGAAGAGGATCGTGCAAATTCAGATTTAACCCTTATCAATTACAGAATGATAATACAATATCATGCATAGATAGAAAAATGAGAATGACACAAAGATTTACCCTGGGGAAAACCTTTTGGTAAAAAACCCCAGCACTCCAAAACCCACACAATGTATTAATCAAAACTATTGTTGTTTACAATACACTTGCAATACAAGTTCTTTCAAAAGATAATCGACACTTGAAGACAAATCCGGCAGCATAAAAACATTCCAACAATATACTTACTTCACTCTACGATTTGCAACCCAGAAATGCTTATATCATGCGCTTCCCTTTTTAGGGAAACTTCCAAAGATAACCGTATTAGGGTTTTACAATTCTCTAGAAAAATAGGAACCCCGCGCATTGTAGAAGAGTGTACAGTACTCAACATAATCAGTTGCCACATGTCTTGCATGTCTTCACCTGTCATCAAATCTTTCACAATTAGCTCTTACAAATATTAATGACCGTCATAGGAATCCTTCATAACTGTTTCATTCATGACTACCTTACACATTGTCCAAAGTGCCAATATTTGGCAAATAACCTCTATTCACCTAGACCAAATTTGATCATCCTTGTCATCTTCCAAGTGGAGTGAAAACACATGTCCACTCAACTAAATGACAGAATGGATATCAAACTTAAATACATTATTTTCAAACAATTAAATACAAAACAAATAATATCAAATGTAAGGAAATATACAAGGTTGAGACACCTTATTCCTAACATTTCTCTAGATGGAAAGACTAATACTAACAATGTATTACTTGTTGATGGACTTAAGCATAATCTATTGAGTGTTGGACAGTTAGGGGATAGAGGTTATCAGTTGAAATTCATTGATGGGAAATGATTTATCAGAAGTAAATAGGGAGATTTGATTGCATCTAGTACTAAATCTAGAGGTAATGTATTTGAATTAAATACATCTGAATATTCTTGTTTAATTGTGAAGGTTGATGACAATTGGTTGTGGCATAGAATATTTTTTCATGTTAACTTTGATAACATTGTGAAGGAAAGTATGACTAATGTTGTGAGAGATCTACCTAATATTGTAAAGCCATCTAACACTATGTGTAGAGAGTGTGTTATGGGAAAACAGACCAGACGCAGTTTTAAAAGAAAATCTTATTCAGCAAAACAGAAGTTGGATTTGGTGCATACAAATCTATGCAGTCCTACAAGAACAACATCATATTATGGTGAAAGGTACTTTATACTTTTTGTTGAATTTCCTAGAATGATGTGGGTTACATATTTGAGAGAGAAATCTGAAGCATTTGACAAATTCAAGTTATTTAAAGAAAAAGTTGAGAATGAATTTGGTTTGAAGATAAAATGTTTGAGATCAGACAAAGGTGGATATTTTACATAAAATTTATGTAATACGTAATGTGAATAACATGGAATATATAGACAGAAATCATCTCCTAGAACTCCACAACAGAATGGGATAGCAGATCGAAGAAATAGAACTATATTAGATGTTGCAAGGACTATATTGTTGGAAGAAAATGTGTCACATGTTCATTGGAGAGAAGAAGTTGGCACTGTTGTGCACACCTTGAATAGAATATAGATCAGAGAAGGTACAAGCAAGATTCCTTATGAATTTTAGTTTGATCATACACCTATTGTAAAATATTTTAGAATATTTTGACGTAAATGTTATATCAAAAGAGATGACAAGATATGGAAGTTTGATGCTAGAAGTGATGAAGAAATTTTTATTGGTTATTCTACTAAGAGAAAAGCATATCAATGTTTGAATCTGAAATTGAGGAAGTTGATTGAAAGCATCAATGTGAGGATAGATGAAAAGTTTCAGATTTAGGAAAGAATGTATGACTGTGCTTAGATTATAGAGATGAAAGAGGTCTCTATTGAACCTGAAGAACCTTTGATGATTAAAAATGAAATTGAAGATGAAGTGACTGAAGTTACTGAGACTCCAAGGTATGTTAAGAAGAACCATCTTGAAGATCAAATTATTGGTGATGCAAATAAAGGTATGATGACTAGATCTAAAGTTAGAGATGAAATTTGTTTGATTTCTCAAGTTGAGCCGAAGACTACTTGTAAAGGAAGAAAATTGATTGGTTGTTGTATTTCCTTAACCTTTACATTTAATTGTAATTTTTGTATATTATAATGTGATTAAGCATATAGGGGGAAGGAAGATAAGATGTTCTTCTTTTGTCCCCAAATGCACAAATGAAAGATCCAAGTTGCTTATCCCAAAAGAAGGATCAATGCACAAATGAATCAACCATTTGGAAATGAGAGTAAGGAAGAAGATCTTAAATTATGTTTTATGATTAAGGAGATATGATATATTGTAGTAATTGAAAAGGATGAGAGGAAGTACCAACTTTAAAGAATTGCAGATCTGAAGAATTCTATTTTCTGAGGTTTGTACTCTGTTTTTGGAAAATCTTAAGTATGATCTGAAACTGGAACGCAGAGACGAATAAAACCTAGAAATATTTTTCTGATCTGACACCATCTTATGAAAAAGTTCAACCTTGACCCACAAATGTCACCCCTGACCTAATAATCTTGACCCTGACCTACACAGGTTTGACAAAAAATTTGTTTTCGGATTCTGATAGTTCGTTGAAAAGGGTATCTAGATCTGAGTTCAAATCCATAGTCCTAAACCTGTACCTGCAAGAAAAAGAGATTTGTTTGTTGGGGGGAGGGGTTTGCCTTGGTCAAATCCTAGTTTTGGAATTAACCTCAAATATATAAATGAAATTGCAGAAGTAAACAAAGTAAATGAAACAATTCACCTTCCTTGTGGAGGATTTGAATCCTTGAATCCACAAGTAGGTGTGCACCAATGGATCTAGAATTTAGAATTTAGGATGTCTTCAAACAATTTCTTGTAGATCTACAACACCAAATCTTGAATGGGTTCTTGAATATGAAGAGGCTTGGAAGAAGGTGGATGGAGATATCACCAAAAAGGGCACTATGTAGCTTGAATCCTTCAATGGCCTCCCATGGATCTCTTTGATGAATGCTTGAATGTTTGATGATGGATAGATGTTTGCTTCAAATATTTCTCTTTTTCTTGCTTGGACTTCACTTGATAATGCTTCTCACTTAGGCTTGGATAAAGGACTTAGAAGAGCTTCTAGCTTGATTGCTTGTGGTTACAGAGTCTTTTTGTGCTTAGAAAAACTTAGAGAAAATGAGAGAGAAAGGCTTCCTTTTATATGAAATTAGGGTACAATCTTCTAAGGAGGCTGACATAGGAGAATTAAATTCCCATTAAAGCCTTTACCCCTAGGAGATGACTTATATTAAATATAATTTAGGAATCATCACTTTGGAACCTGAAACAGCCGACCCAGAAGTGGGATTTAACTTTTTCAAAGACCGACATCCGGAAACTGTGAGACCCTAAAATCTGGACCCTGGGTCAAGGTCAAGGTCGACCTTGACCTAGGTCAGGGGTGAGGTCAACCTTGACCTAGGTTAGGGTCAAGGTTTACATAGACCTAAAAGGTCAACCTTGACCCTGAGGTCAAAGATCTCAAATTTGTAGTCCAGAATGCCATAAACTGGCTAGAGAGAGGTGGAGAATTGGGGCAGAACAGGGGGAAAGCCAGGTCTAAATCAGGAACCCATTCAAGGCACTTGAAATGACCCCAAAACCACTTACTTAGAAGGCTAAACTAGTCTACAATGGAAGTGCTTCTATTTTTTGACTATACATTTAGCCCCCACTTTAGCAAGAGTATGGACTCAACACAAACTCTTGGTAAAGGAGATCATAAAGAACAGACAATCTTATTGGAATCAAAAAGGGACAAAGAAATCCTCAAG
>MU227982.1:1416608-1428767 GCA_018584345.1 Thuja plicata | reverse complement strand
AGACATCACAAGTTTAGGGAGAGAGAGAGAGAGAGAGAGAGAGAGAGAGAGAGAGAGATTATCTTGCCCAATGAGAACTTATATCCCATTGTGAACCACACAAGTAAACAACATAACTAGAAAGATGGAGTTGAACAGCCTAGTGAATGTGGATACTCACTAGTCAACCCATCAGGGAGATCCATTCTTAAGGACACCTTCCAACCTTAAGGGATCAAAACATTTGAAAAAGTGGAAGGATCAAGAGATCCATGTAAATTTAGCTAGAGCAATCAAGAGATCCTAAAAATTAAAATGTCCATACTTTAAAGATTAGTTTTTAATCCATAAAGGGAAAAAAATTTAAGTTTTTTAAAATATTTTGAATGTGTGTGTGTGTGCAAAAAGTGAGTAGAGCGTATGCCCCCACATTAAAGTCATTGCTAACACTTTAACAGGAGCAATGGCTTGAATGGAAACATAAACAACTCTATGGATTACGTTTCCACTACGAGATGCCCCCAAACGAAGACAAATCAAGGGAAATAAAACATAAACATACACAAGAGCACAGAAGGGATCTACCTACTGTGGGGTCATTATGATCATAAGATAACATGTACATATAAATATGATATTATTGCAAATGCAATGACATCATTCCCCAAAGAAAGTAGAACTACAATCACAATGGAGGAAAGAAAACTTAAGAGCTACGAAGAGGAATATTTTTAGACCACAACCTGGAGACCAAAAAGAATCAGTGCTACCATGTCGTAGATACAAGCAGATTATACAAGGGAAACATTTACGAACAATGGCACAAGTACAACATAACATAAGAACAACATATAGAAGAATAAATATACATATAGAGGAATTGTACAATAGGTTTGAGTCCTTTATCACCTTGCACCAAAAAAGTAACAAGGGTCATATAAAATAATCTAACAAACATTTAGCAAACACATTACAGGAGAAGCACAATACAGCATGCAAAACACAAAAATGGCTACCATGAAGGATAGACTAATCAAGCGCATCACCTACTCTCCTTATCTTGGTTTATATCAGTTAGGGAAGGTGGGAAACTTGCAAGAGGGACTATATCCAATACAGTAGGTATGATAGAAAGTTCCAAACAAGGATCCTCTTGAGAATCGCGTTGCTCGATACTAGCTATAATTGTTAATTGAGTTGAAATCATATGAGGTAAGTCGGTGTCAAGATCAATGGTCTCATATTCATCACTAAGATCAATAGGATCATCTAAAGTATCATCTTCATCAAGATTAATTGAAATGGGATCTAAGATGCGAATAGGATCATCACAATCATTCATCTTAACATCATTATGAATATTGACTTCTTTTGACACATCAGGCATAGGTTGATCAAAAGAAGGTAAAGAGTTTCGAAGAAGAGAAGCACAGGCCCTAGCATTAGCTCTATGCTTCTTATGATGTTCATTAGCAGATTTGTTTTGTTTTTCTTTGCTTACCATATTTTGAGAAATAGGAAGAATGACAACAGATTCTTTCACAAGTTCTATAGGAGGATTTTCAATGGGTTGTAATGAAACAGTAGAAGTTTGATTATTATAATTAGAATTAATGGCTAAAGGAGGTATGGAAGGAGTAGGGAAAAGACCACGGTTGAGATCTATTTGAGGCAAGCTTAACTCAGTAATTTTGCAATGTTTGTAAGCTTGGTATGAGCGAAAGAGATGATCAGGGCGAGGAGGACATGAGTTAGGTAATGAAGTCCAAAATAAATCAAGAGTAGCACAATCTCTAGGCCTAGAAGGTTGATACAAACTATGATTAATCATTTTGACTTCTCCATTATGAATGAACTTAAGACATTTATGAATAGGAGAAGAGATAGCATGCATAGAAGTTATCCACGGTAAACCAAATTTGATTTATAATTGATCAGAAGTAGGAATAACAATGAAGGTAGTATCTACAACCATACCACAAAGTTCAATAGATAAGTTGATAGAACCAAGTGCAGGATAAAGAAAACCATTAAAAGTTTGGATTCAATGCATCAAATGGATCATAGAAATCACATTGTAAGTTTTTCATAAAAATATTTTCCTCAGTAATGACATTTATTAAAGATGTGGGATCAACAAGACAACCACGAGTAGGTATCTTATAAATCCTAGCATAGATATAAAGGGCACCATCAGGATCTTTAATCATTTTAGAATCATCAAAGGTATTAAAAGTTCCATGGGTTGCTTATCCTTAGTTTGTTTTTGATGTTTAGGTGTAACTGGAAGTTGAAGTAGAGGTGAAGGATCTTGATCAATAGGTTGAGACAAAACAACACACTCCACATGATTAACAATGTGATTAAGATCATCCATCTTTGAATCATAAACAATATCCATAGAAGATGGTTGAGCTATGGTATTAGTATCATGTGTAGGTAAAGGATTCGTATAGATTTGAAGGTTTTGATTAGGAGAAATAGATTTATTCCCACTACCATCAAAATTATCAACAGACAAAGCCTTATAATCAATTAAATCTTGGATTTTATGCTTTAGAGAATAACATTTTCAGTATCATGGTCATTCTGGCGATGGTAGTGACAAAAAGCTTTAGAATCAAAGGATTTGGATGCTATCATGGTAGGGAGAAGAGGTTGAAAAAGAGGCAAGGTAATCATATTAGCACTTAACAACCTACTCATTAAACAATGCAAAGTTTCAAAGAGAGGAGTAAATATATGATTCATAAAGAAAGAAGTGGATGCAGAAGTGGCATTATTGGATGTAACAGCAACTTGATCAGCAACTGCATTCGTCTATTTATTAATCTTGACATAGTTGTTAGGTTTCTGAAACTTATTAGGATTAGGAGTATTGTCACTCTTATCAACTGGAATAGGAGCCATTGGAGTGTTTCTCTCAAATTGACTCACTTGTAGCTAATAATGGTGAAGTGTTGCACAAAGTTGTTGAAAAGAGGTAAATTCAGTAAGCAAAATCTTATCTCTAATATCCTTTTGTAAATTTGAAATTAAAATGTGTTGAATATCAATATCAGGAACAAGATAAGAAATCTGAGTATACAAATGCTTAAATCTACCAATGAAATCAGTCAATTTTTCTCTAATGTTTTGTTTACAGTGCATCAAATCAGTTAAGGAAACTTGTGGACCAATATTATTTTGAAATTGTTGGATAAAGGTATTAGAAATTTTAGGAAAATATTCAATTATAAGGAGGTAAAGAACAATACCATTGTAAAGCCTTATCATGAAAATTTCTAGCAAACAATTTAGCTAAAATCCTATGGTCATGAGCATAGTCACTACAAAGGATTTGAAATGTTTTAACATGAGTGATAGGATCACCTTTACCATTGTAATTCTCAAGATGAGGCATATCAGCTTGTTGAGGGACAATAGCACGAATGATTTCTAAGGATAAAGGACTGCCCATGTCACATGTAGGAATGCTAAACTTTGATTGGGTTAAGGATGCAAGTTGTTGTTGTAAAGATGACACAGTTTGAGCCAAACTAATAATCATGGAATCATTACAGGAAAAAGGTGGCATAGAAATGTTAGGAACACTAGGAAAAGTGTAGGAAGCAGCAAGAATAGAAGACACAATCGGTGGAACATTAGGAACCACAGTTGGAAGGGGATTATAATAAGTAAAAGGCACACTATGATATGAAGGTTGTGAGGTAGGTAGAGATACCGGTGGAGCACTCATAGGAATAGATGCAATTGGGAGAGATGTAGTCATCAAAGGAGGAGTATAAGTAGGAATGCTAGGAATGGAAGAAGGTCCTTGACTAGTGATAGGAGGTGTATATCCTAAATCTTGAGCCTCTTGAGCTAAAGGTTTAACATTCCAATGCACAAGATGAGTAAGACCACGCAAGAAGTTAACACCTTGATCATTATCACAGAGGACTTTCTTAAGAGCCTCTATAGCTTGGATAGAATATTGATTGTGGTTTTCTTGGATAAGCCAATTTCCCATTTTATCAAGTTCGGTTGAGAGTTTTTGCACTTGTTTAGGAGGAACTCTTAAGGCATCATCCTCATCATGAGATGACAAGAGTTATGCTCCATAGAAGGATTGGAATCATGAGTTATCAAATTATCATCCAGGATCCTAAGAAAAGGAGAGGAAGACTCGGGATCAAAGGAACCCATAAGTCTACGACTTCTTCTAACCGGGATACTATATGTAGGACTAGAAGTGGTAAAGCTCATACACCAATGCAATGCAAATTAAATAACACAAGATTTTGATTTATTAAATTTAAATGTAATTGAAATAACATGCAAGATCTAGCATAAACATGTAAATCTAACACCGAAAATAAAGAGTTGTCTATCGCAGGTTCACCAAAATGTAAAGGGGGAAAATTGGATTAGGTGTTGTATTTTCTTAACCTTTAAATTTAATTGTAATTTTTGTATATTTTAATGTGATTAAGAATATAGGGGGAAGGAAGATAAGATGTTCTTCTTTTATCCCTAAATGCACAAATGAAAGATCCAAGTTGATTATCCCAAAAGAAGGATCAATGCACAAATGAATCAACCATTTGGAAATGAGAGTAAAGAAGAAAATCTTAAATTATGTTTTATGATTAAGGAGATATGATATATTTTAGTAATTGAAAAGGATGAGAGGAAGTACCAACCTTAAAGAATTGTAGATCTGAAGAATGTTTTTATTCTGAGGTCTGTACTCTATTTCTGGAAAATCTAAAGTATGATCCAGAACCGGAATGCAGAATCAGAATGCAGAGACAAACGAAACCCAGAAATATTTTTCTGATCTGACATTGTCTTATGAAAAAGGTCAACCTTGACCCACAAATGTCACCCCTGACCCAATAATCTCAACCCTTACCTACACATGTCCAACAGAAAATTTGTTCGCAGATTCTGATAGTTCATTAAAAAGGGTATCCAGATCTGAGTTCAAATCCACAGTCCTGAACTTATACCTGCAAGAAAAACATATTTGCTTGTTGGGGGGGAGGGGTTTGCCTTGGTCAAACCCTAGTTTTGGAATTAACCTCAAATATATAATTAAAATTGTATAAGTAAACAAAGTAAATGAAACAATTCACCTTGCTCATGTAAAAGTCCTTGTGGAGGATTTGAATCCTTGAATCCACAAGTAGGTGTGCACCAATGGATCTAGAATTTAGAATGTAGGATGTCTTCAATAAATTTCTTGTAGATCTCCAACACAAAATCTTGAATGGGTTCTTGAATATGAAGAGGCTTGGAAGAAGGTAGATGGAGATATCACCAAAAAGGGCACTATGTAGCTTGAATCTTTCAATGGCCTCCCATGGATCTCTTTGATGAATGTTTGAATGCTTGATGATGGATAGATGCTTTCTTCAAATATTTCTCCTTAGCTTCCTTGGACTTCACTTGATAATTATTCTCACTTAGGCTTGTATAAAGGACTTAGAAGAGCTTCTTGCTTGATTTCTTATGGTTAGAGAGTCTTTTTGTGCTTAGAAAAACTTAGAGAAAATGAGAGAGAAAGGCTTCCTTTTATATGAAATTAGGGCACAATCTTCTAAGGAGGTCAACATAGGAGAATTAAATTCTCATTAAATCCTTTACCCCTAGGAGAGGACCTATATTAAATATAATTTAGGAATCATCACTTCGGAACCCGAAACTGCCAACCCAGAAGTGGGATTTAACTTTTTCAAAGACCGACATTCAAAAATTGTGAGACCCTGAAATCTGGACCTTGGGTCAAGGTAGAGGCCGACCTTGACCTAGGTTAGGGGTGAGGTTGACCTTGACCTAGGTTAGGGTTGATGTCGACATAAACCTAAAAGGTTGACCTTGACCCAAAGGTCAAAGATTTCAAATCTGCAATCCAGAATGCCAGAAACTGGCTAGAGAGAGGTGGAGAATTGAGGCAGGACAGGGGGAAAGCCAGGTCTAAATCAGAAACCCATTCAAAGAACTTGACATGACCCCAAAATAACTTACTTAGAAGGCTAAACCAGTCTACAATGGAAGTGCTTCCATTTTCTGACTATACACTACTAATGAATCATGTAGAGATGAATCTTGGACTAAAGCTATGGAAGAAGAACTTGAACAAATAAAGAAAAACAATACTTGGGAATTGGTTCCAAGGCCAAAGAAAAAAAATTTGATAGGTAAAAAATGGGTTTTCAGAAATAACATGGATGAGGAAGGAAAAATGGTAAGAAACAAGGCTAGATTGGTGTGTAAAGGCTACTCACAACAAGAAGGCATAGACTATGAGGAAATATTTTCTCATGTTGCTAGGTTGGAAGCTGTGAGATTATTTCTTGCTTATGTTGCACACAAAGACCTTAAAGTATATCAAATGGATGTGAAATTGACATTCTTGAATGGAGATCTGGAAGAAGAAGAATACATTGATCAACCTAATGGTTTTCCTTTGACAGAGGATGAAGACATGGTTTGTAAGTTGAAGAAAGCATTGTATGATCTGAAACAAGCACCGAGAGCATGGTATGCAAGACTGGACAAGTATCTACTTTGCCTTGGTTTCAGAAAAGTTAATGCAGACAGTAATTTATATTTAAGAACTAATGAAGATGGAATCTTAATCATAGAAGTTTTTTTTTATGATATCATTTTTGGAGGCAATGATAAGATGAGTAAGAAGTTATCTAAAGAAATGGAAAATGAATTTGAGATGTCAATGATTGGTGAAATAAAAAAATTTCTTGGTTTGAAAATTAATCAGAGTAAGAATGGAATTTTTATATCTCAGACCAAGTATCTTAAGGAAATGTTGAAGAAGTTTGGAATGGAAGATTGTAAACCTATTGGAACACCTATGGTGACTGGACATAAACTGACTAGTAATGATGAGACTCAAAGTGTAGTTTAGACAAAGTATAGATCTATGATTGGTGGTCTACAATATCTAACTCATACTAGACCAAATATTACCAATTTAGTTGGTATTGTGGTAAGGTATCAAGAAGATTCCAAAGAGACACATCTTGCTACCATGAAACAAATTTTCAGATATTTGAAAGGAACAACAGAATATGGACTATGGTATGAAAAATCAAATGATTTTATTTTACAGGCTTATACTGATGTTGATTGGGAAGGTAATGTGGATGATAAAAAGAGTACTAGTGGTGGTGCATTTTTCCTTGGGAAAAGGTTGGTTTCTTGGTTGAGCAAGAAGCAGAACTGTATTGCTCAATCTACTGTTGAATCAGAGTATGTTGTTGCTGCAATAAATTGCACACACGTTGTATGGATGAAACAAATGTTGAAGGAAATTGGAATAATTTTTGAAGAACCAGTGGTTATCCATTTTGATAACACCAACACAGTGAATATGTCAAAGAATCTTGTAATTCATTCAAAGACTAAATATATTTCTATTAAGTATCATTTCTTGAGGGAGAAGGTAGCAAAGAAAGAGCTTAAACTGGAATATGTTAGCACAAAGGAACAGATAGCAGATATATTTACAAAACATTTTCCAAAAGATGCTTTTGAGTATCTTAGAAGCATGCTTGGGGTTAGATCCCCTCCTTGTGATAATTAATTGATGTATATATGCATCAGCCCAGTGGCTTTCAGAGCTATATCATTTTTTGGACTTGATGTATGGATCTACTCCTTAGGGGGAGTAATCGAAGGAACACTAGAGCACATTTGGGTGATCTTGCAACTGGCTATTGGACATGAATATTTGAAAAAGCTACAAAATATTATAGATGAGTTATGGTACCCTTTTCCATTGTTGCCAAAGCGGGAAGGAATCTATGTGAAAATCCCTACTATTTTAAGGAGATTTGTGTTGAGGATATTGAGAAGATTGTATTGAGAGGAGAAAGTATTTTTGAGTTGATTTTAGGTTGATGGATTTTCCCATATCTTGTCATCAATGCCAAAGGGGGACATTGTTGGATGATATTAGTTTTGGGTACTGATCATGTTTTTGATATTCATTTTTTGTCACTAATGTCAACATATGTTTTTGTGGAGAGAACAGACTGGTTACTTGACTGGAAGAAGTGTATAGACACTATACGGATGTTTCAGAATGATCAAAGTTGGTCATGTGAAGAAGGATGTGTGTTGACCTTATTCCTAAGGTCACTTGGCTTTATGTTACATATTGAGGTTGTTACAGTTTTTTTGGTGAAGACTAGTTTCTGGAATGTAACTGTAATGCTTGACAGAGTAGGTCTCTATGTTTTGGGTATATCTTACTGGCAAAGATATTTCAAGTAAAGTAAGATTAATAGAGGACAAAAGGAATATTTTTGAATAATGGGCTATGTTTTATTATCGTGTGATAACTAGTGACATCAATTGTGGCATGTATTCTGGAGGAGAACTATTTAGTGGTCGACTTCAGACATGTAGCGTGTAATATGAATTGTGAGCATGGATTGTGGATCTGGGAGTATAATTGATGGATTGTATTTGATTTTTACTTGTTATAGGTACCGTGTGTATATTAGCAAGGGGTTAAACAATTATTTATATATTGGGAAAGCCTAATTGGCCGACCTAATTAATTATTTGTGTATTAGGAAAGCATAACTGCACAACCTAATGAATTATTATAATAGGGTATATATGAGTGATCTTTTCTTTTAGGAAGATGTGGTAGTGGAAGAAATTGAAAAGGAAGAGAAGTGAAAGCTGTGAGGCTTGTTTTTCTATTGGATGTAGAGTAGATTTTGTGATAAGATTACTTCATTGGAACTGACCAAGAAAAGGTAGTTTCTATCAAATAGTTCACTAGATTGTATATTTAATATATACACTTATTGGGATTGTGAATCCTTAAGGGTGGCTTTAACCTTCTTTGGGCAGTGAGCCTACTACTTTTCTTGACTCCTAACAAGGTTTGTCTCTTAACAGGGAATATGTACTGTAATGTTGTAATAAGCTCCTAACATGGCTAAATATTTAACATGGATACTATACTCTTAGTACATTATTTATGGGTGCTAATTCCCACTGGGGTTTTACCTTTAATAGGGTTTCCTTGATAACAAGTATTGTCTTATTGTGTTGGCATTTACTATGTTATCATTTGTATTATAGTTTTGGTTTATAAAGTTTAAAGTTTGATAATATATATCACAACTAATTCACACCCCCTCTCAGTTGTCTTGTGGACTATTATTCCTAACATCCCATAGTCACTGGCCATCTCTCTCGGGACCTAGACACTACTCCTTCCTCCTGCATTCACAAACCATACTTGTTAGTCTGTGTTCCTTAGTTTGGTTCATCCTCTACCCCTCCCTGTACCTTATTCTTCCCTCCCCAATCCCTTCCCATGTATCTTTTGGTAAAATCAGAGAAGATGGCGATTGCCCTACGCGGATGACAATCAACGGATACATCGATCCATGATCGGCCTCTCCGGTGTCTACCCTCAATCAACCTCATTCACCATCATCTGCATAGATGATGATTCCCAAACCTCTATCTATGCCCCCTAACCTTTGTCCCCATACATGATGATCCTCAATTATCATCTACACAGACGACAATCGGGCAAATTGTCATCTACAAAGATGGTGATCTGTCATCTCTGTAGAAAATGATTGGTCAACCATTTCCTACATTGATGACGATCCATCAATCTTCATCTCTTCCCAAGCTACATTCCCCCACCCCCCCTGATAAATGGACTTAAAATAAGCAATAAATGTGAAATTTTAAACCAAGGACTAAGCTCGGTTAAGGTACTCACTGATGGTCCCACATCAGTGGCCCGCTGGTGTCTCCAGACGTGCTCTCCTATCTGCATACATTCTCAGGGATCATCCATTGCTCTCTCTTCACTTCATCTTTTTTCTCTTTGAGTGTGAAAATAACTCCTTCTAGGGCCCTTTTGGAATATTATTAGACCCCTTGGACTCTATTCTCTGTCCCAGACCCCATTTTTGCCCTATTTTCTCCTAATTACCTCATAAATCATGCAATTGTTCCTTTTCCTTCTCTTCCACCTCTTTTTTTAAAAAAATTGCACCAAAAAAAAAAAAAATTCATTATTTTCTCGAGGCCTCACACTCCTCCTTCATCGTTGCCTTAGGACCTTTTATTCTCTCTAGGGCATCCTGTTTTCTTTTTCTTTGACATGACGCCATCATCGACACCGCATCAAAAAGGGGAAAAATGTAGACACCTAAAAT
Organism: Thuja plicata; assembly: GCA_018584345.1. Taxonomy (NCBI): domain Eukaryota; kingdom Viridiplantae; phylum Streptophyta; class Pinopsida; order Cupressales; family Cupressaceae; genus Thuja; species Thuja plicata. Next base: position 1,418,580 of record MU227982.1, on the reverse strand, counting down.
CCTCCCTTTAACATTATAATTTTTATATTCTCCTACCTATTTAATTAAATTTGGTTCATTTTCTATAGCATTTAAATTTAATTTAAATATCTCCCTGTAAAGTGTATTAAATATTATTTAATACCTACCCTCCATAAAATCTCCCTTTAAATAAATTATTTATTTATTTATTTCCCTCACATTCTAATATTCTCCTAAACCATGATTAGTCTGAATTTAATTTAGATTGATCATAAATCTAGACCTAGATCCTACCCTACCTCACATCACTCCAACAAATAGACCTAGTTGCTAATTAACTAAGGTTAATTAAGCTAATTTTATAATTCCTACACCCATTAGTCCTAATGATTTTCTCACACATGTGTGAGCAAATTTCCAAAATTACCTTTTTCAAAGAATTTTAAAAATGCCTAAACAAGGTTTCTTACAACCTTGATGACACCCTCTTAAACTTGCCAAAAATGATTTATTTGACCAAGGTTATGAAATATATGACAAATCTCTTACATGTGTTCTTGAAGTACACATTAACCTGCCACATCTTAAGTTACTCACACATGTGTGAGCAAACATGGACTCCTGCATGCCTTATGTGTCCTTCACGTGGAACCTATGTGGATGCCACATGTGATCCACCTCACCCAAGCCCTCCAAAATCCTATAAATAGGAGCATTTTCAAGATTAAATCACCCATCATTTTGCATTAGAGTTGTTATGTTAATTTTTTTGTAGAGATCTTGTATGCATTTAGAGTTTTTCATTACTAACCTTGTTTGGTAGTTGCTTACACTTATTATGGTAGTTGCATTCCATCTCTAGTTCTTAGTTGTTGCAATCAACACTAGTCTTGCATTTAATTTTCATTCCTACTTCCAACTAATACATTGAATGCTTGAGACTAGTTCTCTATAACTAGCTCTTGAGTTATTCAATATCATGGCATATAGCTTGCATTTACTTTGCATTTAGCATTTATCATTTGAATTAAGTGGGATTAAGATAGTGTGTTGAGAGAGCACATCCACAACCCTCTCTAAGAGAAAATCAACAAGGCTTGGATGCCCTTATTTGGCTCATCAGAGGTTATGGTGGAAAGCTTTGTGTAGGAATAAGTTTTGATATGCTAATGCATCTTGAATGATTTATATCTCTAACGTTTTCATGTATGAGCTTTTTTTGCAAATGTAGGTTTTCACCATATACAAACATCTGCCAAACAAAAAATCTAATGGATGGTAGGATGGTGTATCTTCAAGATCACAAAGCATATCTATTAATTAATCTAGAAAATCCAACCAATCAAGGAACAAATATGTGGGATGACTATGCAAATCGGTTAAACAAATGAATAGTGATTACGCTAATTATGTTCATTTCTTTCAAAAGGAAAGTGCACATCTGCCCAACATTAGTGTGCATTTGGGAGACTAGCTTTCAACTGACTGAGAGCTGAAATGACTTTTTTTTTACTAAAGATAGGGTATGATGCAAACACAAGAAGCACAAAGAAAAATTTCATAAAAGAGCATTCTTATAGCTTAGGTTGGCAAGGATACTATTTTCTTAATCCCTACTTGGATTTCTCTATATATACCTCAGACAAAGCGAAAAATATAGATTCTAGTGTCATTGGCTCCCCTCCACGACATAGGAATCACTAGAATCTCTCACCCCCTGGGTTCAAAAACCTTGATGATTTTATGTCTCACGATGAAGGGTATGTGTAGGGAGTCTTAATTAGTTTGACCTTCCATACTAACTATATGCCTCTCTCTCTAGTTTCCCACAGCTTTCCAAGGGCAGGGGTTAGTAGCAAAGTTTCACAAATGAGTGCAAATCAGGTATACAATGACTACTAAACGAATAACAGAAATGTGAGCAATAAAATGTACAAGCAAGAGAAAGGAAGACAAATAAATGCAAACCCCACGATGCTTGAAGCTTCTATTGTTTCTCTCTACTCCTTCT
>MU227982.1:1335821-1398555 GCA_018584345.1 Thuja plicata | reverse complement strand
AATAATGATAATTAATCAATTAAAGCTTAATTAATTAAATAAAATTAATTATTTAATTAATTTTAGGAATTGGATTAGATGATTTGAGGAATGAATTTAGAAGAAAATAGATGATTAATTAATGATTGAAAACCATTAATTAATAAATGAAAATTAGTGTTTTTAGAATAAAGTCGCAAGCCTATCCATTTTAGGGTGTCTACACTAACAAATATATAGGATTTTGGCTATTGAAACTTTGGTTCATAATATGGACATCATTTGAGAGGTTATGCTTGTGCTAGATTACACCTATTAGGGGGATCTATGAGCATATAGATATTGTGGTCTATATGTTTTTATGCACCACGTGGGTGTTCATATGAATCTCATCACGACATAACATCACTCATTAGTGTGACCTTTAGATCAAGCACCACACATTTATATAGCGGTTGGAACTACTTCACTTTAGTCGTTACTGCTTGGGTTGTTCCCTCTCATGACCTTACTAAGGCCACTCAAGAGGCGACCTCTAGGTCTAAAAAATAAAAAGAGCATCACTAATAATTTTCTCTTGCACCCAATACCATGAGAGAAATGGGAGAGGGTAGTGTGTGTTAGCAGTGCCACTCTACACACATGCAATCACACAAGACAATGGTTGTTCTTTTTAAGCACCAAATGGATTTTTCTTACGCTAAATAAACACGTGATTCATTAATTAACCATTGTTTTTAAATCATGTCCTTTTATCTAATGGCCATGCAAGCACACTTGTTAGTGTTTATGGGGTCTTTGGTGAGCATAGGCGGTCTTCTTATACAATGAGGTCACACACACAAACATGAAAAGTTAGCGAATTAGCTCAAAAAAAACATCATATATGATTTTGGAAAATGTATTGACAAGAAAATCTACCAAAACATAGATTAAATGTGCCAAATAGAGGCATATTAGGTAAAAACTAGAGTAAATCTACCGAAAATAAGCATATAAATTGTATCACATAGCATCTGCAAAACCACAAATCTGTTGGATGATAGAGTATATCCACCAAACAAAAATTTGTTGGATGACAAAGCATATCTTCCAAATGATGAATCTGGTGGATTATAGAGAAGGTTCTTAAACACTAATTACCTTAGGTCATATCCATCAAACAACACATAGCAGATTTGCTTTGTTAGATTCAGTAACCTAGAAGGAAAAATCCGCCAAACTTACAAAATTCTAAGGAACATTTTGTCAATTCAAGTTAGGCATATCCACAAAATGACATAGTGTATCCATCAAATTCTGAGGCGTATCTACCAGACGGTAAGGCATATCTGCCAAACTGAAGATTCCTTTGTTTTAAAGTTTTGGGTGCATTTGCTAAAGCGCATGAGTTTTCCAAGGCGTGTCTACCAAAACACATGCAAAATCAGTTTAAAGTCTACAAGATAAAAAGTGCTAAAAACACCAATTTGTTAGTTTTGAACCTATGACGTAGGTCCCACCGAGTGTGCCTAAATGTGTGCAAGGAAATGTGTTTCAAAGGAACACAAATAACAAGTCAAAAAACTCAAAAAAAAAAAAAGCAACATACAAGATTAGATAGAAAGAGACTACAAATAACAAGAATGCAAACCATAATAACCCATGTTGTTGCCTCTTTGATTCAATGATTTGTCCAAGCTATCATTGTTGTATGTGTGCTTACAACTTTGACATCATAACAATAGTAGACTCCATTATTGGTCAACCTTTATGTACGCAATGGATCAAAATATGTAACACTCTCGAATCAATGAGGGGTTAGTAGCACCGATTCACAATGGGGGAAATCGATAAGAAACAAGCTACTAACAATGAAACTACGAAACAATAAAATGTACAAGCAAATAAGAGGAAAACAAATGAATGCAAACCCAATTTCTTGAAGCTTCTATTGTCTCTCTCTACTCCTTCTAAAACAATGTTTGTGATGTTTAGTATTGGTGTGGGTAGCCTATGACTTGGGAGCATCGACAATATGATATTGAATTGCTTTGTGATCGCAAGATAGCTTGATGCTTGAACCAATCTGATAGAGTAATGGCGCACTTGAGCTTGAAATCCTGGATCTTTCAAATAGTTATAAAGGGTTTGTTATATAGGAATTGAGAATTAGATGAACGGTTGAGATCAATCCCAGAGATAGGAAGATGAATGGTTGAGATCGAAGGGAACTGGAGAAGCCATCAGTAAACTCCACCTCTTCAACTGAGAGAGAGGAAATAGAGTTTGGTTAATTGAAGAGCTAATTTTGAGTTACCTTTTAGAACTGAAGAGGTGGGTGGAGAAACCCATGTGAACTGAATAGATGGGTGGAGTAAACCATGTGATCTAATTAAAGTTATCTCTTTGAAGATAAATGAATATTTAATTCATTTTTTAAATTAATTTTTCAACATGTGAGATAATTGAATTCTTTTTTATTTAGAATTGCCTTATTGAATGAAATTAAATTAATTTAACTTGAAGAATTTAATTAGTAAGTTGAAATATTTCAATTTAAACTTTAGGAAATTGAATTTAATTAATTAATTAATGGTAATTAATCAATTAAGGTTAATTAATTAATTATTTAATTAATTTTGAGAATTTGATTAGATGATTTGGGGAATGAATTTAGAAGAAAATAGATGATTAATTAACAATTTAAAAATCATTAATTAATAGGTGAAAATGAATTTAGAAGAAAATAGATGATTAATTAAGGATTAAAAAACCATTAATTAATAGATGAAAATTAGTGTTTTTAATGTCAAGTCACAATTCTGTCCATTTTAGGGTGTCTACATTTGCCCGTCTTTGATGCATTGTGGCTTGTCGCAGTGTGTCAAAGATTCTTTGTTTTGATCTTGCCTCGACAATAGCAGGTGTATTTATGCCCCCTCAACAAATTTGAGTGAAAAGTCACGACATGAGCGTTAATTTGTTGAAACTACAAATTGAAAATCTGAGTATCTGACTGAACTTGAATGTGCTTCCTTATGCCCCTAATATTGAGTGTTGAAGTTTCTGGGGTCTGGGAATATAATTTTGAGGTCCTTGAGGAATTAGGGTTTTTCAAAACCTTTATAAATAGCTAGGTGAGCCATTCATTTGTCAGTTTTCACTCTGGAGCTCGAGATATTCTGGTGAGTCTACTTTTAGTTTTCTGCGCTTTCTTTGTTGTTCTTTGAGCTATGGCGAGTCTACTAGGTGTCATGCACATTTCTCATCGGGTATGTACTTTCCATCGTCTAGCTGGCACAAGACATCTGGTGAGTCACCTTGTCCTTGTTTTCATTAATGTCTTCATTTATTGCTTTTTTTAAAATTTCCAATGGTTGTCAGAATAGGCTGTGGTTTTGCCGCAATTGCCAAACGCATGCCACATTTGATAAGTGTGCCATGGTTGGTGGGTTTATTACCGCATTTGTCAATTTCTTTCCATAATTGAAATTGGAGTGTCACAAATGGGATAATAGTACCACAACTATTTTAGGAATGCTGCATTTGACATGTATGATAATCTTCCTCTGATCTGATACTGATACTTTTCTTTCGATTGTTTTGCAGTTCGCTGGGACCATTCTACATTGCCAGGAGTCGAGACCTGCAAGTTTAGTATTACACTTCCAGCTTATTGAGGCAAAGAGAGATATTTTGAGGTAGATAGGTTTGTACTGGATGTGTTATATGCCTGAGATCATGACCAATAGGGGTCTGATCTCCACTTTACTAGAGAGATGGTACTCTGATACTTGTACTTTTAGTTTACTGACTGGCAAGTGCATAGTCACTCTGGAGGATTTTTATCACATCCTACAGATTCCTATTCAGGGTGCCCTTTTTGAGTATGATTGAGACTCTGGTGTGGTTGTTATGTCTGAGCTTTCCAGTCTACCCTAGGATCATCTTGGGATGTTTGATCCTTATGATATCCCATGGACTAGGTTTGGGATGGGTTTAGATAGGCTATCCACTTTGTTAGGTAGTTTGATATGTGGGATCTTGTGTCCCAATCATTGCCAGCATGATTTCTCTATTGGGTTTGGTGCTTGTCTTCAGGGTATAGTTCAAGATCATACCGTATATGCTTGGGGTCCTTGCATGTTGGCCCACATGTACTTCCACATGTTCTATGTTGCTTACCTTGGAGGTAAGTCTCTTGGTTGTAGAACCACTCTCCTTTAGATCTGGGCATGGGAGCATATTGTTCTGTGCAGGCCCGTTAGTGCTTAGGATCTTCCTTTGGGGAGAGCCTATGTGTTCATGTATGACTATGCTATTGTTCAGTCCCATATGGGACATTTGATGTTCTAGTGTCAATAGTTTGATATGATGCCATATTTTATCTGGAGATCTTACAGGGACTATCCTATATGGGATGGAGAGGATGCTCATCTTCCTTTTTATCGACAGAGGAGATTCCTGATCGGTTGTGTCAGTTGGCATGTCTACATGATAGATTTCCACAACACCGACAGGGTGTTGCGGTATTTTGGTAAGAGGCATGATGTCACTGATTCATGTGCCTACTTTGCTCCTAGATTGAGGGATATTACTCTATGGGGGGCTTTCATTCCTCTAGATGTTGCATTCATAGAGTTCATGGGTCTTCTGCATGTTACATGAACTTGGCGATCAGCCACTATTGATGCTGGTATGTGTTGGGTTTGCCCCTGTTTGCAGTACTTCTTCTTCTTCTTTGATAGATGTGGTCATATTTTCTGCTCTATTTAGTTTCTTTTGATTAATCCTTTATGCTTATCATCTATATATTACTTATGTTTGAACTTGTTCTCTTTGTAGGCATGACTCTACACTATGATGCTTGGTGGTAGGTGTTTCGTCTAGATCCACTTACTTATGTCTCTTGCCCTATTGTTGGTACACTAATGAGGAGGCAATGTCAGAGGTGAGGTCGAGGGAGAGATGGAGGGATGGAGGTAGGGTGGTCATAGGCATGGAGGTCATGATGGTGGCCAAGATGGAGGATGAGGGAGAGATGGTGGCCATGATGGAGGGTGGGGGAGGTATGGGGATGATGGAGAGGATCCTGGTCCTGGAGGTTCTGGTGGTAGGGTGAGGACCAGGGGAGGAGGTAGTAGTAGCTGTCGGGTTGGATTGGGAGCCATCCTCAAGGAGGAGGAAGCTTTAGAGGAGGATGGTCCTCAGCTAGTTCAAAGAGTGTGTCACCACACTAGTTTTGTACTTGCTAAGAGAGTAGAGGAGAGAGTAGTCACTAAGGATGTTTATATGGAGATTTTCGATATTGATGTTAAGGATTTAGATGTAGAGGCTTCATATTCTAGCGCTTCTACTTGGAGTGGTAGTACTGGCAGTAGTACTGGAGATAGTGAGGGCAGTGAGGACTCATGGGTTGTGCGGGCGAGAGGGGATGAGGGATTAGGATATAGGGAGGAGGAGGGAGATATGTATGTAGTGATGGGAGGTATGGATATTTATCCTTTAGATATGGAGATACTTACATAGTAGGTATCTAATTTGTAGGCTAGATTAGCATCTTTTGATGCATGAGCCACTGTGTTGGAGAGTAGGGTGGCAGCAGCTGAGGCCAGGGCTACTACCGCAGAGGATAGAGAGCGACAGGATCATTTTGAGATTACATCATTCATTGATAGTGTACATGATGCTTCCCATCAGGAGGTATTGGATCATTTTTGGAGATCAGGGTGTGAGGCCCAGAGAGAGATCGAGTAATAGCAGCACCATTATGAGGGTGTTGTCCCTTCAGCTCAGTGGGTTCCTAGTTATACAGCCTCACAAAGATCCAGTAGAGCACAGAGGTCTTAGAGCAGTGGTGTTGGTGCTCTTGGTCCATCACAGCCACATGTATCTGATATGCCACCCCCTCGTCCACCTGGTGGTGAGGGTGGGGTAGCTCATGTTGACTCTATAGACCATCCATTTTGTATCATCTACCATTTTTGTAGTGATGTTCCAATGATATACCTGAGGCTTATCAATGATTGTATCTTGACACACTGATATTTATTGAAATACATGTTGATCACCTTCTTTTGTTCAGACTTGCGACCATTCATTGTACTCAGATATTGAGATTTACATGAGATGCATCTAGTGATTTTATATGATGTGCATTGGTTTACTTGCTATATGTATGATTCTTCATGATGTATTTTTAGATGATGAAATGTTTATGCAATGTGATTCTATTATGCAGACTCTTAGATATATGATTTACTTCTCCTATGATACTAACTTATGTATGCGGGATGGTGGTTTATGTTATGCATTTTTATATGAGATGTTATGGATGCATTTGATTATGATTACCATGTATACAGATGTTGTTTTTCTTTTTTTCTGATGCACTTGAATGGAATGGATGAAATCTATTATCCACAAAATATATGAGTAATTCATGTGTTAGTTAGAAGGAATTTAGTTTGGAATGTTCCCTGGGATCGATCAATAGATATGTATTGATAGAATTGATGGTTGATGACTGATAGATATGAATTGATAGAATGGATGAGTGGCCCAAGTTGCTGCCGCGTTTCCAATTTTTGTCACCATTGCATATTTTTATGAAATTTCAAAGAGTGTCCAATGCATCCAGATCTTAGACCATTTGGATACCGCTATGACCTCTTGATAACTGAAAGGAGTTGAGAGATTGAATAGAAAGAGAACTTAGTGCACCTAGATATTGACCATCTGGGTTCAGTTATGTTCCCTATTTTGAAAAGAAAGAGATCCAAATGCACCCAGATATTGACCATCTGGATATCGCTATGATCTTTGATTTGAAAAGAAAGAGAGTCAAAAGCACCCAAATATTGGCCATCTAGATACTGCTTTGCTCGCTGACCATCTGAAAAAGAAAAAGAAAAAAGAAAAAACCAAGAGAGAATTCCAATGCACCCAAATCTCAGACCATTTGGATACCGCTATGAACTCTTGATTTTGAAAAGAAATACAAAAAAAAAAAAAAAAATCCGCACCCAGATCTCAGACCATCTGGATACTGATATGATTCTATTGATTTTTAAAAGAAAGCCCAAAAAACCAAGATAGAAATCTAATTCACCCAGCTCTCAGACCATCTGGATACCGCTATGATTCTATTGGTAATAAACAAGAAGATAACAAAAAATGTTTGTCAACTTCTTTCCCAGGGTTAAGCTCAGATCGTGGAACTGTGTGGCTACTAGATAAGTGACAGTGCCTACCACATTTATCCTAAATCATCATGGCCCCAAAATTTAAGTGAACATTCCACAGACAGTAATCAAAGAAAATAAGTCATGATCTATCATAGCTACTCTCCTCACTTGGTGGATCCTAGAGTAGCATAAGAACATAACCGCAAAATATAGACTGACATCTGACTAACGACTGACCTATTCAACATTTTGATTATTCCTTGATTCAGTTTGATTCTCTTGATTGGCTTGACTCTCTTAATAGGCTTGATTTTCTTGATTGTGTTTGGTTTCAGGAATGGATGGCTCATATAAGACTGATTTGTCTAGTTTTGAGCGTATCCATCATTGTGTAAGATGATTGATTTGATTGATTGATATTGATCATTTTGGGTAGCTGATCAAGCTGTGTCAGATGGGCCCAATGTTGATTTGCAAAGCTCATGGTTTTGACATTTGATTGACTGGCTTGGTTGCCAGTTGCCTTTTTGATAACCGAGTTGGTTTTATTGCTTTGAGATTTTGCAATTTTTTTATTGTTTTTTATGACAATTGATTTTTTTCAAGACATTTTGATCTTTTTAGGATTTTGATGAGGTTTTTTTATTTTTGGGGATTTTTTTAGGACATTTAGAATCGCCCCCTAGTCTGGTGGACCATTACTAACCATGGATAAGTGTTGGTGCTCAACGGGGATTGTGCTTCTGGATGTAGCTTGGTTAGCTAGCCTTGCATGTGAGGTTTTATCAAGCTTTGATCTTGGAGTTCATTAATGGTGAAGCTTGATTTGAACATGTGGCGCCTGTTTGCCAGGTTTTCACCAAGGTACCTACTCAATAGTGCATATTTGCCAGGTTTTCATTGAGAGAGAGATTTTGTTTCTCTTTACTTTTTCTTTTTTTCTTTTTTTTTTTGTTGTTGCCAAGGCGCCTGTTTGCCAGGTTTTCACCAAGGTAACCTTTTAAACATTTATTTTTTTATTTTATTTTTTGGGTATTTTCTAGATATGTAGATAGTTGTCTTAACCATTGAGACCTCAAGCAGAGAACCTCTTGAGGTGCATGTTTTTTATGTATCTGGTGAGCGTATCTCCTTCTGGTGTTGCCAGTTGGTATGCCCCACTTTGTGTAGAGTTGATAATGACATATGGTCCTAGCCAGTTAGGCTTGAAATTTCATGGTTTCACTCGCTCTGCTTGGTTCTTTTGATTTTCCATGAGGATGAGGTATCCTACCTCAAAGATGCATGACCTCACTTTCTTATGATAGTTCCTTCTAAGGCTATTCTGATAGCCTTGTAAGTGGTTGAATGCATTTTTTCTTCTTTCGTATCATAGTTCCAATTCACTAAGCCTTGATACTCTGTAGTCTTCATCTGAAATTAGGTTCTTTAATGATATTCTTAGGGATCAGATTTCCACTTCGAGGGGTAGGACCGCCTCTGATCCATATACTAGGGAGAAAGGAGTGGCTCCTATAGGTGTTCTTACGCTAGTTTTGTATGCCCATAATGCGGGAATAAGCTTTAAATTCCAGTCTCGCCCTGATTCATTAACTATTTTATTTAAGATTTTCAATATGGTTTTGTTGGTCACGTCAACTTGGCATTCCCTTGAGGATAATAGAATGAAGAGAAACCTTGTTTTATTTGGAACTTTTCATAGAGATCTTCAGCATTTTTGTTTTGGAAAGGTGTACCATGATCCGTCAGGATGGTTTGAGGAATTCCATACCGACAAATGATGTTGTTGAGTATAAACATGGAGATCTGCTTTCCAGTTATGTAGGTAAGGGGAATTGCCTCCACCCATTTAGTGAAGTACTATGTTGTTGCTATGATGTATTTATGTCCATTAGCTGAAGATGGTGTAATCTTTCCCTCTAGGTCAAATCCCCACATAGAAAATGGTAATGGTGAAGTGATAGGATTTAGTTCTTGGGTTGGTGCATGGATAAGGTCTCCATAAATCTGACATTGCCTACACCTTTGCACATACTTGTTTGTATCTGTCTCTACTATGGGCCAGTAGTATCCCATACGGATTATCTTTTTATCTAAGTCATTTCCACCTCCACGGGTTCCACAAATTCCTTCATGTACCTCGTACATAGCTCTCTAGGATTTTGTGGAAGTGAGACAGTGTAAGAGCATTCCATCTAGACTTTGTCTATATAAAGTAGTTGCAAAAATGGTGTACCTAAAGGATTGGTGAATGAGGGACATTTTCTGGTTCCTAGACAAGTCGGGAGGTACGACACTACTTTGGAGGTAATTATACACATCATGGTACCATGGGGTTTTAGGACCAACAAGGACACGTGTTGATTCTTTGATTGGTGCTTGATGTGATGGCATCATGAGTTTCTCTATGAGGAACTAGAATCTGGTTTCGTTGCCTAGCATATCGATCAAGGATGCTATGGTAGCCATCGCATCTACAACTTTGTTTTGAACTCTTGGTATTTGCTTGAAAAAGATGTATTGGAACTTAGTGTGCAACCTATCCATCTGTTCTTTGTATGGCATTAGCTTTTCATCTTTTTTCATATAGTCATTGTTGACTTGGCTAATGACCAACTGTGAATCTCCATAGACCTTAAGGTTCTTGATTCTCCATTGTATTGTTTTCTTTACTCCGATGACTAGAGCTTTGTATTTGGCTATGGTATTTATGCATGGGAAGTTGAGTCTGAAATGTTTTGGAATCACATAATTATTTGGAGTGATGAGTACTATTCCTACTCATGTACCATGGTTCATGCATGACCCATCAAAGTATAGTTTCCATACCTCTATTATCAATTGTAGTGTCAGAATAGACTCATCTGGAAAGTCATATATGATAGGTTGATGATCCTGAATAGGTGCCTCTACTATTTGATCCGCAATCACTTTCCCTTTGATGGCTTTTATGTCTATATATCCTATGTCAAATTCACTTAGGATCATCACCCACTTGGCTAGTCATCCAGTGAGTGTGGCTTTTCTGAGTAGATACTTGAGGGGATCGATGTGCACTATCAACTTTGTTTGATAGATTAACATGTAATGCCTCAACTTCTAGGAAGCAAAACAACTGCTAGGCATGATTTTTCAATTGGCGTATAGTTGAGTTCATAGCCTACCAATGTTCTGCTAAGATAGTAGATAGCTCTCTCCTTTTCTGTGTCATCATGTTGTGCTAAGAGTATGCCTAATTTTGATTCAATTGTCGAGATGTATAGAAGTAGTGGCCTACCTTGGATGGGTGGCACCAATATGGGAGACTTGAGTAGATAATCCTTGAATATTTGGAATGCATGTTTGCATTGTTTTATCCATATGAATGTTATGTCCTTGTGTAGTAGATATTGGAATGGATGGCACTTGTCTACTAGTTGGGCTATGAAGTGCCTAATAGATTGGAGCCTACCTTGTAACCCCCTTAGTTGTCATAGGTTGGTTAGTGGTGGTATGTCCATTATTTCTTTGACTTTCTTTGGGTCTACCTCTATGCCTTGATGTGACACTATGAATCCCAATAGCTTCCCTGCAATGACCCCGAATGCACATTTCTTTGGGTTTAAACGGACCTTGTATTCCTACATTATGTCAAAGATGGGTCCCAATACTTGTAGATGATCCTTTCTAAGCATTGACTTGGAAAGTATATCATCGACATAGTCCTCCATTTTCTTGTGGATGAGATCATGGAAGATGGTTGTCATGGCTCTTTGGTATGTTGCTCTAGCATTTTTTAGAACAAATGGCATGATGTTCCAACAGTAGGTGCCCCATGCACATGTAAAAGCCATTTTTTGTTGGTCCTCTGGTGCAATCCTTATCTGATTATATCCTAAAAATCCATCCACGAGTGATAGCATCTAATATCCTACGGTGAGATCTACTATCATGTCTATGTTAGGCAAAGGAAAGTCATCCTTGGGATAAGCTTTGTTAAGATCTCTAAAGTCTGTGCAAATGTAGATCTGACCACTGTGCTTGGTAACTGGTACCAGATTATATATCCAGTCTTTGTATAGGATTGACCTTATGAACTTAGCATCTAGGAGATTTTTCAATTCTTCCTTGACTAGTAATGCAACAAGGGGATGCATCTTTCTCAGCTTTTGTTTGACGGGTTTGGCATTGGGTAGCAACAGGAGATGATGTAGCACTAGCTCTGGATCTAATCCTAGCATGTCTGAGTAGGACCATGCAAAATTGACCTTCCTTTCCTTGAAGAAGGTGATGAATTGTTCTCTCCTCCAGGGTGAGTATTTTTCTAAGTACATGTTCTTTGGGTTCTTGTCATCACCCAAGTTGACTTCTTCCATTTCATCTGCTAACAATGTTGACTTTTTCTCTATCAAAGGGAGGAGTTCCTACTTTCCATCTTCTAGCACCTCAGTGAGGTTTCCACTACAAGATACGTCTTGTTTTGTATTTTTATCATTTTTTATGCCAGTAAGTGCCTTTAAATTTTCACTTACTGACGATTCTTTTTTATTTTTCAATTGTTTTTTTATGACTGGAAAGAGGAGCTTCCTCCCCAAAGTATGTTGATCTATCGAGGTCGATGGAGAAACCTAATTTATGGTCTCCTAATGGAATTCCCTCTCTAAGTCCCATGAAGTTTGTGATAGCTTCATCATTCTCAAAGATATCCATATTAGGTTGTCCTTGTTGATCCCACTCTATTAGTTTTGGGTGTACAAGATATAGGTCCTCATGGTGGGTTGAATTTGTTTGGTTTAATTGGACAACGAAGATAGTTCTGAAAAAACTGGACTATGATGTGGACGCACAACTTAATGAATTGCTATCGATATGTTTATCGATATAGGGTTGGTCGTCTATGGTTAATTGGTTGAATAGATCATCAAGGAGTATGGTGGTGGTTGACGGAGGGGAATAGTTTGGGATTGATGGCTCAGAGTCATGAATGGATCTCCACTCATATTCATGGGAGTCAATTTCACTAGAATGCTCATGGAATGTCTCACTTCCCTTGTTATCATGGATTTCTTAGTTGAGGGTTAATCAGGATTGAGAGGTTCCAACTTCGACTGGCAACAACGTTTGAATCATGTTGTTGATCAAGATGTGTTCCGAGTTTTTCCCCTAGTGTAACTTTGCTATTTGTTCTTGATCAATGGGTATGTCTTAGGTGGTAGGACTGGTTCTTTGTTTCCCATAGCCTAACCCTCTCTTGTTTCTTTGGGTTGGTGGGAGAGACAATTCCATTAAACCTTGTTGTCTTTCCCCCATAGTATTTGTACCATCATACCCAAACCTTTGTAACATTGTATAGCCAGCTCCATATGTTGACATGGATAGGGGTTGTTGAAGTGTCTCTTGTGGGTCTTGATAAAACTAGGTATTGATATCTAGATCAAATGGGTTCTCTTCTGCAATGTCTCCCCATCTGACAAAGGTTGTGGGTGGACACCTGAATAGAACATGTTCTGGGGTTTTCCTTGTAATTGCGGGTTGTGGCATGCCATATGTCCTTGGGCTCTAAGGCATGTTTATGATAGTGAAAGCTTCAACGTAGTTGTATTCACCACATCCATTGTCAATAATATATATTTTCCCGCTCTTCTCATGACATCTTTGGGAATTGAATTTGATGCAGAAGGGGTACTTGCCTCTTGGTTTGATGGAACATGGTTGTCAGTACTGGTTTGAACAACATTGCAGTATTGGAATGGATTTGGGTCTCCTTCAATAATGATTTTTGTCCCCTGGTATGGGAACTTGATGCACTAATTATATGTGGAGGGTACAACTTGCATCTCATGTATCCATGGTCTCCCTAGTAACATGTTGTATCCCAATTCTAGGTCTAGGATCTGGAAGGGAGTTTTCTTGACAACTGGGCCAATCCGGACTAGTAGAATGATAATACCTTTGGAAGATTTCTCCTCTTCATCATAGGTTCAGATGTTGATACTTCTTGTGACATCAATACTAGATTCAGAGTAGCCTAGTTGCTTGATGACCTTTAGAGTACATATGTTCAATCCTGCTCAACCATCAACAAGGACTCTACAGATTGCACTTTTGTGGACTTGGACAAGCAGGTGCAAGAGATCATTATACAAGGGTTTGTGCGGCGGCACATCATGGTCTATGAATGTTGCATGCTTGTTGGCTTCTATATGGTTTACCATTGTTTGGAATCTCTCAGGGGTTATGTCCCTTGGGACAGCTGCTTTCTGAAGGGCTTAGTGAAGTGCTTTCTTGTGCTGCGAAGATATGCGCAGAAGTTCAAACATGGATATTTGGGTAGGTGTGTGCTTTATCTAATCTATGAGGCTTGTCTGTGGATCTGAGGTTGCATGAGGGTTGACTGGTGTAGCAGATGAGGAAGGTATTCCTTTCAAGATTACTTTCTTATGACGCGTGGTTACAGCACCTTGGTCTCTGATAGTGATGGTAGACACATGGATATCTGAAGGATTTAAGCAATTGATAGTGTTGTCACTATTGGCATAAGTGTAGTTGACCTATTTTGACTGTCCACCAGACCCAAAAAATTTCCCTTTATTGTGATCATGGAACATGTCATTGAATATCGTATGATCAGTGGTGTCTTTTGTTTGGGTGTTGGTTACGTTGATGACCCCTATGTCAATCAGATCTTGGATGGAATTTTTCAATTGACAATAGTTGGGTGTTTTGTGTCCCTTTAGTCAATGAAATTCATAGAAATAATTATCATTGTACCACTTTGGTTTGATTGCACCATGTCCATATTCTCTAATTTCAGGGAGAGTGATATTGTTGGATTGTATCAGCTTTCTGAAGGTTGATTCTATCGACTCTCCTAATGGTGTGTAATCTCATTTTGGAAATGGAAACCATGGTTTGCATTGTGCCTGTGGTTGACTGTTTGACACAGCAAGCACTTGGAGAGGGGGTGGTTGAGTTTGAGTGTATGCTTGTGGAGTGGGCACCATGGATTGTTGGTTAGCTATAGGTGCACCTTGCAGTGACACTTTGGGTTGGGTGTAGTTGACCGTTTTCACATCAATGACACCATCACTGGTGACATTTTTGTTTTTATTCCACCATTTAGATTTATCCGTTGCAGTCTTGTTTGTATTCATTTGGGTAGGATCTGCAAGGACACCTCGTTTAACCAAGTTCTTCTCACAATGAACTCCTCATTCGATGAGTTTTTTAAATTTTGGAGATAACTGCAATTCTGTTGTAAATGACATGTATGGAACTAGATTGTCAACAAACATGACTATTAGGTCTTGCTCAGGTACGTCATACATGATTCTATTTGTAGTATTCCTCCATCTTTGTAGGAACTTTACAAATGACTCTCCATATTTTTGTTTGATGTCACAAAGGTCCTTGATGCTGACCTTGCGCTCGATGTTATGATGGAAGTGAGCGATGAACTTTTCGGCCAATTCACCCCAAGACAGAATTCCATGAGGTAGATGAGAGAACCATTCCATTTCTGGTCTGGCTAAGCTTTGGGGGAATAGTCGCATTAAGCATGTCTCATCCTGTGCGACCTCGATGCAACTAACAAAGAATTCTTGAATATGCTCAATATGGTTGGTACTGCCCCTATATTTGTTAAATTTTTGTACCGAGAAGTGAGTTGGGAATGGAGACATGTGAAGAGAGTGATCAAAGGGGTATGGGTATAAATCCTCTATGGTGTAGGATTTAGTTTGCCCTTGATTTTTCATATCGATCATTTGGGTTTGAAGGTTCTACACTTGTTGGATCAGCATGTCTGTTTGAGACTGAGGATGATTTGTGACATTATACCTCTGTGTTGTAGTAGGTATGAGGATGCACCTTTGTGTCCCTTGAGTAGGAACATAGGACCTTGTCCTTGGTGCTTGATATTTATTTCCCAACACATGATTTTGATATGGGGGCATGTGATTGGCCCAAGATTGATTTTGTTGTGTATGTTGTTGGGGTTGAGATTGGTGTTGTTGGGGTTGTTGTTGTAGCTGAAGAAGGGTTTGTTTTTGTTTGGGTTGAGGTTGTTTTTGGGTTAGTTGTGGTCCCTGAATGAGAAAAGGACTAACCTTGGGTGGGCATTGATTGAAAGTAGGACCTGTAGAGATGGATCCCTGTGGGAACGATGTATTGGCCCCAAGGATAGTAGGGACTGACTGTAGTAGCGGTATTGTTTCAAAATAGTTGTTGCTTGTTGGTGGGATTGATGGCATAACATGAGAACTTGATTGGATCAGCCATGAAGCCGAGGGTTGAAGCACACTAGTGACCATGGGTGCACTTAGTTGGGAGCATGTCATGCTTTGTGTAGAAGACGTGCTTTCTTGGTTCATGGAACTGATTTGATTGGACATAGTCTGTGTTGTTATCATTATTGTCAAGGATGGGAAGATTTGAGATACCATAGGTTGTGTTTGAGAGGGTCAAGTAGTGTTTTGACCTGCGAGAGGGTTTTCGGGCCATATGGTTGACACATTGAATTCAGCGGGGAGTTTGACTCCCTTCTTTATCAACATGGCTAAGAAACGTTCAGGATTCCTCTCTACAACAGTGTCAACCACTTGCATGGAATAGGCATCTTGTTCTATATCTTTGAGCTCCTCTTCTATGACATTTTGGAACAAAGCTGACTCACGGGGATCCTCAATAAAAAGAGCAGGACTGTTATTTCTGAAAGGATCATCCTCTCACTCTATTTCCCAACTGGGGAATCTATTGATATAAGACTCATCAGGTTGAGTTTTAGCCTTTGACCTTGTGTAAGGCCCTTTATAAGGTGTTTGAGACATAGTGTGGTCTAGATTTTGTGACTAAAACAACTGATATAAAGAAAACAGAAAAGGATAACCTTTCTAGGATAGTCCGAGTTATGTTTGGACAAGGGTAATTCCAAGGATAGATGTTGATTTATCTTAATCTCAAAGTTTTGATGATGTAAGAATAAGATTGTCGACCTTTGCCTGGGAAAAAGTCACTGATAGAGATATATGATGATTTTGAGATAACGGGATCAAGATATTTTGAGCCTAAACTTTTGAAATAACAATGCTTTAGATGATAATTGTGATTTCAAATAATGGATGATCTTTAATGTTTAGAGATTCACACAATGTTCTTCGCATTTTCTGGGATAGACACTAGTCTTTGACACCAAATGGGGAGTATTTTCAAGGTTTTTAGGTCAAAATAAGTGTTTAAAAATTCTATGATCAATTGCAGAAAAGCTCCACCAATTGTGGTAAAGTTACTGGTCGATTGTGGTAATAAATAGGTCAAGTGCAGAAATAAAAATGACGATTGTGGAAAACTTTCGTCAATTGCGGCAAAATGCAGGCAATTACGGCAAAGGGGAGACAACCTCAAAAAAAGACTAACAAATGACTTCACTGTCTGATAGATTTGATTTTTTGGAACAAGGCTACTTATTTGCAGAATAGTTTGATGTTGACAACCCTAGACTTTAACACGTTGGACTTTTTTTGACAGTATTAATGTTTGTTTTACATTTTCGGTATCTGATCAAAGAACAAGCACAATAGACAATGCATTTTGAAAGATTTAAGACTGGAATGTGTATGTTGCTAGATATTGTTGTCATATAGTGAAGATCTCTTTCACTACACAAATATCTTGGAACACATATGTTGGGAATCTTGGGGGTAAATCCTGCAACCCCTTGTACTATAATAAGGTATATGTTCACAAGTAAACCGGGTTGGCCTCTAATTAATAGGTTCTAGTAAGGTCCATGGCATCTATCCAATCGATTTGTATGTGTGTGACTCACTTAAGAGCCTAGTTGACCATGTTGGCTCCTTAGGGATATTCACCCAATCCAGACTATCATCAACACACCTCGCCCGAGCTTGGCTAGATATAAAATGGAACTTTGGTTCACGTCTTGTTTATATACCGATCAGAAGGATTACCGGTTTAAGGTTGTTCTTTGAGGAAGAAGCGCATTCCCTGGACATGCCTTTCTAAAAAGTATAAAGGTGTTTAATCTAACAGATTGTGAAAGTGCACCAAAAACTCATGACATAAGGTTAATTGATTAAACCCCAAAGTTGACAATGTGAACTAAGTTAAACTACCATACAAGCACAAGTGTTCAATTTTAAGCCCAGAGGTAGGTGTTGATTGCTTGTTTAGTTTTAATGCCCAAATTTGAAATGTTTGTTTGCCTTTGTTCAATTATTAACCTCTACGTCAATTTTAAAGTACCAATGTGTAAATGTGAGGTTCAAGATGATAGCATGCAATTTTCTTTTTAAGCACCAAATGACGAATGAATGATTTTTAAGTTGTTTTGTTTAGATGACTTAGTACCACAAAAATATTTGCAAATGAGAGTATGTGCAACTTTGAAAAAAATCTTTTGAAATGATTGATAGTCACAAAGACTTAACCTTCTCCATTCTCGGTGATTTTTCCACTACTGCACAGAAAATAAAATGTCAGATTAAAAACAGATAGATGGAGGATTTAGATCGAATAAGCAATATTGTTGGCGATTGCGGTAAAGCACTAGGAATTGTGGTAAAGAACAATCAGTTACGGCGATATTTTTGAAATTGTGGTAAAGTACTTCTAATTGCGGTAAAGCACCACCGATTGCGGCACGGATCGGTCAATTGTGGCAATCTGTGTGTGAATGTGGTAAAATGGTGGCGATTGCGGCACCGATCAATCGATTGCGGCACAGAGCATGAAAAAAAACTTGTGACTAGGGACATAAAACATTTGTGAAACCCTTTCAAAAATTGCGATAATAAACCAAACAATTGTGGCAAAATTCTGTCAATTGTGGTAAAGCACCAACAATTGCAAAATTACACAGATATTGAGAAAAAACATAGAAAAGAATTATGCAACCGTACAACTGTGGCTAAAAAGTTCTATCTGTCATTTGTAAGGGATATTTGGGTTGTTCGATTCATGTTGGGTTCACCAAAATGTACGCAATGGACCAAAATCTGTAACACTTTTGAATCAACGAGGGGTTAGTAGCACCGATTCACAATGGGGGGAAATCGATAAGAAACAAGCTACTAATAATGAAACTACAAATCAATAAAATGTACAAGAAAATAAGAGGAAAACAAATGAATGCAAACCCAATTGCTCGAAGCTTCTATTATCTCTCTCTACTCCTTCTGAAACATTGTTTGTGATGCTTAGTATTGGTGTGGGAAGTGTCTATCACTTGGGAGCATCAAGAATATGATATTGAATTGCTTTGTGATCACAAGATGGATTGATTCTTGAACCAATATGACAGAGTAATGGTGCACGTGAGATTGAAATCCTGGATCCTTCAAATAGTTATGAAGGGTTTATTATATAGGATTTGAGAATTAGATGAACGGTTGAGATCAATCCCAGAGGTAGGAAGATGAACGGCTGAGATCAAATGGAACTGGAGAATCCATTAGTATAATCCACCACTTCAACTGAGAGAGAGGAGATAGAGTTTGGTTAACTAAAGAGCTAATTTTGAGTTGCCTTTCAAAACTGAAGAGGTGGATGGAGAAACCCATGTAAACTAAAGAGATGGGTAGAGTAACTCATGTGATCTAATTAAAGTTATCTCTTTGAAGATAAATGAATATTTAATTCATTTTTTAAATTAAAGTTTTCAACGTGTGAGATAATTGAATTCTTTTTTATTTAGAATTGCTTTATTGAATGAAATTAAATTAATTTAATTTAAAGAATTTAATTAGTAAGTTTAAATATTTCAATTTAAAATTTAAGAAATTAAATTAAATTAATTAATTAATGGTAATTAATCAATTAAGGTTAATGAATTAAATAAAATTAATTATTTAATTGATTTTGGGAATTTGATTAGATGATTTGGGGAATGAATTTAGAAGAAAATATATGATTAATTAATGATTAAAAAATCATTAATTAATAGGTGAAAATGAATTTAAAAGAAAATAGATGATTAATTAACGATTAAAAAATATTAATTAATAGATGAAAATTAGTGTTTTTAATGTCAAATCGCAAGTCTATCCATTTTAGGGTGTCTGCACTTTATTAAAGGATGATGAAAATGGATTCAAATTTGCACAAGTATGGAGAGCTCTCAAAATTGCATAAGTGAAGTTACATAATGAGATGAGATTGAATGAAGGATTAGAGGTCTTTTTAATTAAGTGTGGGAAAAGGTTTAGGGTTTTCACCTCTCATGAGAGGTTGAAAAGTGTCAAGCTAAGAGTGGATGAAGATACTTTGGGGGTTGAGAAAGGGACAAGTCATAATGACACTTTATGTCTCAAATCTCAAAGGACATGTGGGGAAGGGGATAAAAAAAATATAAAATTAATCAAAGGGGACAAGATAGAAAGTGCAATTAAGGAATACTTTATGACTGTTGTTGGGGATTGGGGATGATGGGACTAGGTTTGACTTTGGTCTCTTGATCTTTATGCTTAGGAATGTGCACATGTCTAATGAGGGTTTAGGCTTAATGAAAAAGGTGATTAGAAGGCAAGTGGTCTTGTTAGGATAATACAAGTGGGAGGAGAGTGAGTGAGTGGGGATTAATTGAGAAAATGATGCATTTGCTTAATTAAGTTGGGATAAAGTAGTGCAAGTGGGCTTTTTAGGATTTGACAAGTGGAAGAAGGGAAATAGGCTTTTTGAATTAATTTAAGTTCAAAATAGAGGAAAGGGAATTTAAATAAACACGAGTGTATTTATTTAATTTGGAGATATGACACTATAGGAAAATTAAATTACTTAATTTATCTAGGACTATAGATGAAAGGGGGAATTAATCAAATAAATGAATTATTTAACTAATATGTTGGCTTTAGAAGAAGGGTTATTATAATTTAGTTAATGATCAAATTTAGGTGTCTACATGTATGCCAGTAAAAACTCTAGATCTGGAACAGTCTTAACTACATGCATAATGTACATATGGTAATTCACTAGTATACCCCTTAACCACTTATCAGTGACTTCCCCCAAAAAGGTTCCTTGTGGTTTTTTTGACTCGAGCATTATCGATGTGTCCAATTCTCCCTACCCACTACTCATTGTTAAAGTGTTTCCAACACTCTAGTGAAGTAGAGCCACCTAAATGTATAATTTATAGTCAAACACTCAATTTGGCAGTGGACACTTCACTTATAGATGCCACCATACTTGCCTTGATGATATGAGCATTTATCATAAGTTACCTTGAGTGATACGATCTTACCTCATGATCATAAAATATTCCATCCGACCCTTCTTTAGTAAATTTGTACCACCTTATGCCCTAATGAAAGTACACTACATCTCATAGAGATCAGGGAATACATGTTTATTTGTTATTATCATTAATAGTTGTCATCACTTAATACCTTAGCTCCGCAAAATACCAACCTGGCAGCCAATTATAAATTTGTAGGCACCAAAATCAAGAATTTCGTAGACTTTCTAAACCCTAAACTCTAAACAACCTATGGGACCCATGACCACCGTCCCACTAATACCCACATGGCATAAATTTGTCCTTAGAATTTGCAGATTTAATTAAGTATACTTAATTGTATACTTAATTAAAATTTAACTATAATCAATTTATTGATCATTGGAATATCACAAATCAATGACATAAGTTTTATTTTGGGCCAAACCTCTAAAGATTGAAAAATTCTACAAAAAAATTTTAGGAAAGAGACATGTGGCGACATGATGTATCAGAGTGATTGAATGAAAGTTTTGAGTTACTTAACATCCAAAAGGCCAAACAACCTATGGAACCCACTATCTCACTGATACCCATGTGGTATGGATATTCCATTGAACATTAGTGATTTAACTACGCATAATTAATTATACTTAATTCACTATTATCTAAATTAATTTAATGAATATTAGATAATCCTAGATCAATGACATAAGAATTATTTCGTTTCGAAGTTAGGAAGGATAAAAAAATTATACAAACTTCATCTGGAAAAGAGTCACATGTCACTGTGACATGTCAAATTGAATAAATGAAAGCTTTGAGTAATGTCCATGAGGCCAAATAGCCTATGGACCCATGAATACCCACAAATTTGTCATTAGATGTTGGAAGTTGGAGATTTAATTAACTATACTTAATTAACTATAATAAATTCATTGATCATTGGATGATTGTAAATTAATGACATAAGCTCTATTTTGGGCCAAACTTTGGAAGGATAAAAAATTCTACAAACTTCCTCCGGTAAAGAAACACGTACGAGTGTGACATGTATGATTGAATGAATGAAAGCTTTGAGTAATGTCCACAAGGAAAAACAACCTATGGGACCCATAGATACCCATAAATTTGTCATTTGACGTTGGTGTAGACACTTAAAAATGACTAATTGCTCTAACGTAATAAGTTTACTAACATTCATCTTAAATTATTAAATAATCTTTATTATTTCATCAATTTGTGTCATTCTACTATAATCTGAATTCAAAACCATCATTTCTCTATAAATTCCTAATTAAGTGATTTTAATTAATTACTTAATATTTCTTTAATTATTCACCTATAAAGTAATTAAATAATTAACATATTATAATTATTCCCTATCTTATTGAAATTAATTAAATAATTATATTGTTAATTAATATTCCTTCTTTCTTGTTATTATTACATTTATGTAATAATTAAATCAATTTCCCTCTCATAATTAAATAAATTATATTTATTTAATTAAACTAATTGTTCCTCTTATAAATAAATAAAGATTAATTATTTATTTGTATTCCTGACATGTGCAAATAAATAAACTTTTTTATTTAATTTATCATAATTATCCCTCCAATTATGAGTTTCAGTTAACTCCACAATTCTCTCATTCTCTCTCCTAATTGATCAATTAAATTAGTTATCTATCTAATCTATCTGTTCTTCTACTCCACCTCCTGAATTAAAGTATTCAATCAAATCAGTTAACGCTCCCATCTTTACAACACATGCAATTGATTGAGTTCAACTCCCACTCACTCTGAGTTCACCTCTTCAATCTATCCTCTTAATAGATCCATCTATTTTGTTGACATGCAATCTGTTGAGTTTAACTCCCACTCACTCTAAGTTCAACTCTTCAATCACAGCCAATCAACCCACCTGTTATGGAATCTTGATTGGAACCTTGAAAATATTATAAATAAAGAGCTTGTTTCTCATATTTGTTGACTATGGTTACTTTGAATTCTTATGTTGGCACGTAGAGCACTCATTTTCTGAGATCCCAAATTTCATAGAGAAGGAGAACAACAAAGGAGGACTTTTGGTTTGCATGTTCTGTTAGGAATAACAGTCCACTAACACAAATTAGAGGGGGGGCGAATCAGTTGTGAGATAGATTATTAAACATTAAACTTTACCAACAAAAATTTAATCAAAATGATAACACAGTAAATGCCAACAAAATAACACAATCCTTTGTTGTCAAGGAAACCTCAATGGGAATTAGCACCCACAAATAATGTACTAAGAGTATATTATCCATGTTAAAAGATTTAGCCTTGTTAGGAGCTTATTGATGCATTATAGTACACGGTCCTTGTTAAAGGACAGACCCTAATAGGAGTTAAGAGTAACAATGGGCTCACTGCCCAGGCACACTTCCTAAAGAAGGTTAAAGTCACCCTCGGGACTTACATACCAAAATACAAGTGTTTATAGGAAATATACAATCCAGTGAACTATCTGATAGCAATTGTCTTTGCTTGGTCAGTTTCAATGAAGTAAAATCACAACCTTTGTTGTACATCCAACAGACAAATAAGCTCATAGATTCCACACTTCGTTGTCTCTATATCAATCACATTCACCTCTTACATACATCGTTTCAAAAGAAAATATATCTCATATATACCCTATTACAATAATTGAATAGGTTGGCCAATTAGGCTTTCCCAATATACAAATAATTATTTAACCCCTTCTAATATACACATGGTACCTATAACAAATAAACATCAATTATAATTCATCAGATATAATCCAAGATCAGTAATACACGCTCGCAATCCATAATACACGCTACATCTCTGAAGTCGGCCCCAAATAGGTCTCTAGAATACATGCCACAACTAACGTCACCAAGATTCCTATGACTTTTGAAACATAAAAAGATTCTTAACATGTCTTCTGCCATCCCTTAAGCTCGCATAACTTGAATCCACATTGCTCGTAAGTTATACTAAAAAAAAAAAGACTAACTCTGTCAAAGATCACTGTCACCATCCAGTACCCAATCTTCACTAAAACATCTGTAACTTATCTAATAGACACTATTAAGCCATGTGACCTTAGTAATAAGATCACAACACATCTCTATACACATCACCATATTCTCTCATTCTGAATCAACCGCACAATACTCGTACACCCTTGTCAGCCATCAAGCAATAGTAATAACCAGTCTATTCTACCTCCATAGAAACATATGTTGACATTAGTGACAAAAAATGAATGCCAACAACATCATCAGGAACCAATTCCAACAATCTCCCCCTTTTGCATTGATGGAAACATATGGGAAAATCCATCAACCCAAAAATACTCTCTCAATACAATCTTCTCAATATCCTCAACACGGCTCTCCCTAAACAATAGGGATTTTCTCATAGAATCTCTTACCCTTTGACAACAATGGAAAAGGGTTTCATAACTCTTCTTTCTTCTGCAAGGCATAGCTTTTTCAAATCTTCATACCTACAATAACCAGGTGCAAAATCACTCAAATATGTTCTATAATGTTCCTGCAATCACTCCCCCTGAGGAGGAGTAGATCCATACATCAAGTCCATAAAATGATACAGCTCTAAAAGCCATAGGACTGATGCATTCATGCATAAATTTAGTTCTTGTAAGGAGGGTCTCGCACCCCAAGCATACCTCTAAGATACTCAAAGGCATCCTTTGGAAATGTTTTTGTAAATATATCTTCTATCCATTCATTTATGTTGATATACTCCAATCTGATCTCCTTCTCTGCTACCTTGTCCCTCAAGAAATGATACTTTATCGAAATATGTTTAGTCTTTGAATGCATTACTGGACTCTTCGACATGTTCATAGTGCTAGTGTTATCACAATGGATAACCACTGGCTCTTCAAAAATTCTGTCAATGTCCTTCAGCATTTGTTTCATCCTAACAATTTGTGTACAATTTATAGCAGCAACAATATAGTCAGATTTAGCAGTATACTGAGCTATACAATCACGCTTCTTACTTAATAATGAGACCATCTTTTTTCCAAGGAAAATTTCTTCTCCACTTGTACTCTTTCGGTCATCCACACTACTTGTCCAATTAGCATCTTTATATGAATGTAAGATAAAATCATTAGATTTTTCATACCATAACCCATACTTTGTTGTTCCCTTCAAGTATCTAAAATTTCTTTCCACAGTAGCAAGGTGTGTTTCTTTATGATCTGCTTGATATCTTGCCACAATTCCAACTGCATTAGAAATATATGGTTTGGTGTGAGTTAGTTATTGTAGACCTCCAATCATTGATCTGTAATTTTCCTATAAAACACTTTGAGTTTCATCATTATTAGTAAGTTTGTAACCAGTCACCATGGGTGTCCCACCAAGTTTACAATCTTCCATTCCAAATTTCTTCAACATTTCTTTAAGATACTTGGTTTGAGAAATGAAAATACCACTCTTGTTCTAATTAATTTACAATCCAAGGGAAAATTTCATCTCAACAATCATTGACATTTCAAATTCATTTTCTATCTCTTTAAAGAATCTTTTACTCATTACATCATTTCCTCCAAAAATGATATCATCAACAAAAACTTCTATGATTAGAATTCCATCTTCACTAGTTCTTAAGTACAAATTGTTGTTTGCATTACCTTTTCTGAAGCCAAGACAAAGTAGATACCTATCCAGTCTTGCATACCATGCTCTTGGTGCTTGTTTAAGCCCATACAAATTTTCTTTAGCTTACAAACCATGTCTTCATCTTCTGTCAAAGGAAATCCATCAGGTTGCTCAATGTATACTTCCTCTAGATCTCCATAAAAATGCAGATTTCACATCCATATGATATACCTTAAAATCTCTATGTGTAGCATAAGAAAGAAATAATCTTACTGCTTCCAACCTAGAAACATAAGCAAATGTTTCTTTAAAGTATATGCCTTCTTGTTTCGAGTAGCCTTTACAAACCAGTCTTTCTTTATTTCTTACCATTGTTCCTTCCTTATCCATTTTGTTTTTGAAAATCCACTTAGTTCGTATAACATTCTTGTTTTTAGGTCTTGGAACCAATTCCCAAATGTTATTCTTCTTTATCTATTCTAATTCTTCATGCATAGCTTTAGTCCAAGATTCATCTTTCCATGCCTCATCAGTAGATTTCGGTTCAACTTGAGAAATCAAACAAATTTCATCTCTCAATTTTGATCTTTTCATCATTCCTCTATTTTCATCTCCAATAATTTGATCTCTAGGATGGTTTTTCTTAACATACCTCGGAGTCTTAGGAATTTTAGTAGGATCATTTGATTAATCTTGACATACCTCGATCTCATAGTCAATCTCAAAAGGTTCTTGATCTACAGTAACCTCCTTGATCTATGTAGTCTGGTTACAGTCATACATTCTCTCTTGAATCTAGAAATTTTCATCAATCCTCACATTAGCACTTTCAATCATATTCCTCAATCTCATATTGAAAAATTTATAGACTTTTATTTTAGTGGAATAACCAAGGAAGATCCCTTCATCACTTCTAGCATCAAACTTTCCTATCTCATCATCTCTTTTGATATAGCATTTACTACCAAATATTCTAAAATATTTCACAGTAGGAGTATGATTAAACCATTATTAATAAGGAGTCTTACTTGTACCTTCTTTGATCTGAATTCTTTTTAAAGTACACAAAGCAGTACCAACAAATTATCTCCAATGAACATGTGATACATTTCCTTCCAGCAACATAGTTCTAGCATCATCTAATATTGTTATGTTTCTTCACTCTGCTATCCCATTTTTTTGTGGTGTCTTAGGAGAAGATGTTTGTCTATATATTTCATATTCTTCACAGTAGGTATTGAACAAATATGAAGTAAACTCACCACCTTTATCTGATCTCAAACATTTTATCTGTAAGCTTGATTCATTCTCAACTTTTGCTTTGAATATTTTGAGTTTGTCAAACACCTTTGATTTCTCTCTTAAATATGTAATCCACATCATCCTAGAAAATTGATCAACAAAAAGTATAAAGTACCTTTCACCGTAGTAAGACCTTGTTCTTTTAGGACCACATAGATTTGTATGCATTAGATCCAACTTTCCTTTCGCTGAGTAAGATTTTCTTTTAAAACTTCTTCTAGTTTTCTTCCCCATTACACATTCTCTACACATGGTGTTAGATGGTTTCACAATCTTTGGTAGGTCTTTAACTTCATTATTCATACTTGCCTTCACAATTTTATCAAAGTTAACATGACAAAACCTTCTATTCCATAACCAACTCTCATCTACTTTCACAACAAAACAAGAAGCCTCATATGTATTTAATTCAAATACATTCCCTCTGGATTTAGTACTAGATGTGATAAAGTCTCCTGACTTACTTCTGATAGAACATTACCCATCAATGAATTTAAATTGATAACCCTTGTCCACTAGTTTTCCAACACTTGAAAAATTATGCTTAAGTCCATCAACAAGTAATACATTATCAGTATTGGTCTTTCCATCCAAAGTTATATATCCAACTTTAATGATAAGCTTAGGATTATTGGCACCAAATATCACAACACCACCATCATACTTATTCAGTTTACCAAACTTTCCTTCAAACTTACCCTTTCCTCTCTTTTTTCTTCTTGCGATTAGGGCCACAATTTCATCTAACTTTCTTTCTTCTTCCTGTATATGTTCCCATTCATCAGCATATTCACCGAGTTCTTCTCTCAAGTCACTACTAATGGTGCTCACAATTCCTTATAAAGTCTTTTTATTTTTATGCACAGTCACCTTGAATGTTGACTCAAATTTAGGTAATAAATCTCCTAGCTCTATGGCCTCAAAGGTAGTTAGTTTTCCAATCAACATCTCTGTGTTGAATTTAGTTGTCAAAGGTGTGATCTCTTCTATAGCTTGCACTTTGGTTTTGTATACAGGTGTCGGGGATTTTATAATTTTTGCAATCACTTCTTCCTCACTGTAAGTGCCTCCAGAGATTCTAATTCCAATAAAAACTTCAATAACTCCTATGCATATGCTCTAATATTCTCATCATCTCTCATTTTCAACATTTCCATCCTTGTCTTCCAGTTCTATAACTTTGTCTCCTTAGTAAACTATCTCTTTCATACATTGTTTCCAATCTTGTCCAAATGTTATGTTTAGAATCCAAATCTTTAACCTCTGTGAATTCACCTTCAAAAAGAACACTAATCAATGCTTCTCTTGGGACCATGTTGTATGAGTATACCTTCTTTTCATCATCAGTGGCCTTATCTATTTCATCCTTAGCCTTCATATGTACATTATTCTTTTTTATCATCTAGTAGTCGACCCCCAAGCATAATAAATGTGTTCTCATCTTGTTCTTCCAACTATCAAAGTTTTTACGATCAAACTTTGGAATATCCTTCCTATAGTATGCTATCTTTAGGATCACCTCAAGGTGTTAAACTTTCTCTCTAAGGACCAGTAGCTATGATGCCAATTGTTAGGAATAATAGTCCACCAAGACAACTGAGAGGGGGGAGGGTAAATCAGTTGTGATACAGATTATTAAACATTAAACTTTACAAACAAAACTTTAATCCAAATGATAACACAGTAAATGCCAACACAATAAAACAATCCTTTGTTGTCAAGGAAACCTTGTTAAAGGTAAAACCCCGATGAGAATTAGCACCCACAAATAATGTACTGAGAGTATAGTATCCATGTTAAAATATTTATCCCTGTTAGGAGCTTATTGATGCATTACAGTACACATTCCCTATTAAAGGACAGTCTTTGTTAGGATTCAAGAGTAACAGTGGGCTCACTGCCTAGGCACACTTCCTAAAGAAGGTTAAAGCCACCCTCAGGACTTATAGTCCAAAATACAAGTCTATATAGGAAATATACAATCTAGTGAACTATTTGATAGCAAGTGTCTTTGCTTGTTCAGTTCCAATGAAGTAACATAATCACAACCTTTGTTATACATCCAGTAGACAAACAACCTCACAGCTTCCACACTTTATTGTCTCTATCCCAATCACATTCACCTCTTACATATATCTTTTCAAAAGAAAAGATCTCTCATATATACCCTATTACAATAATTGATTAGGTTGGCTAATTAGGCTTTCCCAATATATAAATAATTATTTAACCCCTTTCTAAGATACACACGGTACCTATAACAAGTAAAAATCAATTACAATTCATCAAATATAATCCAAGATCTGTAATCCATGCTCGCAATCCATAATACATGCTACATCTCTGAAGTCGGCCCCAACTAGGTCTCCTCTAGAATACACACCACAACTAACGTCACCAAGAGTCCTAGGACTCGCAAAACATAAAAAAATATTCCTTAACATGTCTTTTTCCATCCCTTAATCTCGCATAACCTGAATCTACATCGCTCGTAAGTTATACTCAAAATACAAAGACTATTTCCATCAATGAACACTGTCACTGTCCAGTACCCAGTCTTCACTAAAACATTTGTAACTCGTCTAATAGACACTACTAAGTCGTACAAACTTAGGAATAAGATCACAACACATCTTTGTACACATCACCATCTTCACTCATTCTGAATCAATCATATAGTACTTGTACACCTCTGTCAGTTATCAAGCAATAGTAATAACCAGTCTGTTCTGCCTCCATAGAAACATATGTTGACATTAGTGACAAAACATGAATGCCAAAAACATCATCAGAAATCAATTCCAACATGTTCATGGTTTGATTGATTTCATTAATATTTGATGATTATGCTTACTATTTATTTTCTTCCTCTTTTGATATTAGGAATACTAACTCCCTAATAGATCTCTTTGTTGTTGATATTTTGATGTTATTGTTAGAGTAATAAAGTGATTCCACTTATTAATTAAATCATATTGATTTAATTATTAAGTCACTTATTATCTCTATTTCACTTAAGCTAAACTTTAGACATATAATAATTAATTCTTTTATTAATTATTATTATGCAACCTAGATTTTTCCCCTTTAGGGTTTTGATCACCTTCATAAGGTTTGATCTCTTTGTATTTTGTATTCCCTCTCTGAATGAATATTTTGTCTTTCAGAACTTTTTGTCTCCAAGCTTTTCTTTTGTAACAGGTTATTTTGCATGCAGATGATCTTGTCTTATGAATTATTTGAATTCTTACATGGTATTAGAGCCTCACTGATGTTGCTCGTTCCTAAGTTTTTTAAGTCTTTGGAGCTCCGAGGATTTCAAGGTTTTTCTACATTTTTTGTGTGGATCTGGAGGGGATTTATTTTTTGGAGCACTTTGGGCAAAAAATGACATCTGGGTTGCATCCGGAATGCCCCAAAACCCCCATTTTCATATAAGGCACATCCTATTTGGACACAGTTGAAATTTGGGCCCTATTTTTGCATGCACAACCCTTGGCACATTTTCCGAGGCAAAAATCAGCCTCGATTTTGACGCTGCCTTGATTTCTATGTTGCCTTAATTTCTAGGCCGCTTTGATTTCCATACACCTTGATTTCTATGCTACCTCAATTTTTGTGTCGCCTTGATTTCCATGTTGTCCAGTTGCATGGAGGAGAGAGAAAATGACAGCCTTATCTTTTTTTAAATATTTTTTTAAAACAAAAAAATGTTAAGTTTTTTTCATGTTTTTTTTCTTTAATAAAAAAAAATATATTTTTTTAAATATTTTTTTAAAATATAAATGTTTTTGTCTATTTTTTTCTTAAAAAAATATACTATTTTTTTATGTTTTTTTTTTTCAAAAAAAATAGATTTTTTTTAATTATTTTTTTTTAAAACAATTGCTATTTTTAATTATTTTTTTCATTAAAATTTTGATATTTTTTCTGTCAAATTTTGCGGGAATTCTGGAGGCAGTCCAGATTTGAAGGGTTTCGCTAGTTTAGTCGGACTTCGCCATTTTTGGCTGAGGTTTCTTCCGATTCATTTGGTTTTTGACCTATTGGTATTTTTTTGCTCATAACTTGAGCAAACGAAGGTGTTTTTCGCCAAACAAGATATCGACGGAAAGTTGGTTCCGAGGTCATTCTGATTTTTTTAGTTTGGTTATCTGATTTTTTTTTCTTGCAAGGGTTTTTTCCAGTCAAATTTGGGATTCCATTTTGTGCTCCGGTCACTATATCTTGCTCTTCCAGAATCTTTTTTTCGACTTCCGCATGGCATCAAAAAGATTCTTCTGTTATCCTTTCTTCTTCTATGGGTATCACACCCAGAATTTGCTCCATGTATCTTTTATTCAGCTTTTTGCTTTATGGCATTCTGGTGGATATCTTGGATATTTCAGGTCCTAGGATCATTTCCTTTCTGAATATTGTATACATCTTTTTCTGTAGCTTTCTTTTGCAAACGCACTGAGATAAAGTGTCATCTGATGCATGTTTGAGATTCTATTATACTCACACTACATTATAAAGTGTCATGGGGGGTTTGATGTTTGCTTTATTTACCATATACCTTTGTCAATTGAGTGTTTCTTCCATGACATTAGCCTCATGATTTGTGTCAAGTGAGTGTTCCTTCCACGACACCATCATTTATATGTGTTTGTATGTTCTTCATCATGCAGTGTTTCTTGGCAGTCTATCTCAGTGTACCTATCATACCTCTCTCTGTTCAGCATTATGAGGGTATCTCATGTTGGTTCTAATGCTTCCTTGGTTTGATTGATTAGCTCTTTGGGATTTATTTACAGTCTTCTCTACCTGGTCATGTTCTATTACAGTGGAGGCTCCAGCAGTTATTTTTCGATAGTGTTTGCAGCTTCATGCTTCAGAGGTGTTCTACATGTTCTTTCTTTGTTCTTATTTTCTGGGACATTCTCTAGTTTGGAGGGTTCTTCAGTCCTTCACTAGGCTTCATCTCTTTTTGGAGAGGGGTTTTTCCCACTGGGTTTTCTCCTTTTCTCCTCTTTACAGAGATTTTTTTACTTGGGTACCTGATCAGGCCTTGTTGCCGGGACCCATTTTTCCTACTTTCAATAGTCGTTTCTAGGTTTTTAGCTTCTCCCTAAGTTTATCTTAAGGGGGGTGTTAGAGTAATAAAGTGATTCCACTTATTAATTAAATCATATTGATTTAATCATTAAGTCACTTATTATCTCTATTTCACTTAAGCTAAACTTTAGGCATATAATAATTAATTCTTTTATTAATTATTATTATGCAACCTAGATTTTTCCCCTATAGGTTTTCCCTTTTAGGGTTTCGATCACCTTCATAAGGTTTGATCTCTTTGTATTTTTTATTCCCTCTCTGAATGAATATTTTGTCTTTTAGAACTTTTTTGTCTCCAAGCTTTGCTTTTGTAACATATTATTTTGCATGTAGATGATCTTGGCTTATGAATTCTTTGAATTCTAACAGTTATTGCAGGTTTCTACAGGTGCCTATATTCTTGATTAATTGTAAACTTAATTAACTATAACCAATTCATTGAATGTTGGATGATTGCAAATCAACGACATAAGCTCTATTCAGGCCAAAGTTCTAAAGGATAAAAAAACTCTTCAAAAATTTTCTGGAGAAGAGACATGTGTGATGTGTCTAAGAGAAGGAATAAAAATTATAATTATAAAACTCTAAAACATTGAGTAACATCCATGATTCCATGAATTTTCCCTTTAAGGCTTTGAGGAAGCTCTTGAAATTAAGGGAGATTGATCTTTAGAGTCTTGGAATAACCAATTAACCAGTGAGATTCAAAAACAAGATTGAGGGGGTGCAACAAAGACTGTCCGCTCTAGTCTATTTATTCATTATTTCAATTTCAAATTATGAGTAAAATATAGAACACCTACATCTCGCATTTTTTTCTTTCAATCTCATGGTTTAGATTCTAGAATTCAGGGTTGAGGGTTTACATTTTCAAGATTGTCTACCACTATTTTTAACCATTACCAGTGATGGGGAAATCAAAAGGCAAAGAAAAATAAAAAATAGACTATACCCAACTAGTTAAACCCCAAGTTTCATTGATGAATATCATGATATTTATGATCCTATAATCCATGGTAGGTAGACGACATAACTTAGATTTTTATTAGACAATAAGGAAACAAGTAGCAGGTCATCACATCTTGTTTATAACAAAATGTTAAAAGCACACACAAATAAAATTTCAGTATGGGATATTGGATTGGGACGTATGATGTTACATGAGGTTTTCCCTTGCCCAAATATTATCATGGTTTGTGCCCAAAATTATGATTAAAATAGAAAATAAATTGTTAATAAAAATACCTAAAAGGAAATTGTATCCATTACCATGGAAAAATTTAAAAGTTTGTTGGACTCAGGGTTTGGAGCAGAAAACCCAAACATCCACATTGATCAAGAAAAGCTTGCCTCTAATTATGAGTCAATAAATGAACAGGGGAAAAATATTTTATCAAAGGTATAACAGTGGAGGGTACCAAATTGGACCAAAATCATAAGCCTCCTTATAATGTCGATATTTTTGTGACATGGGTTCAAGATACTATTGTCATGCTAATATTTTTCTTCAAATCAAAAAATAATAGGGAAGTAGATGCAAGCCTTCTTGAAATGGTATTTAATATCCATTTTGTTTCTCATCCATTTAGATATAATTTTGTCGATCACATTATTCAATCCATGCACAAACAATTTGTAATGATAAAAAAAGGTTCCTTTAAGACATTTAGGTTCACAACCTAATTGTGCCATATTATTCAAGCCAAATATCATGGAATGTTTGAGACCAACAAGCTTCAGATTCAGGTGTATAATAATGATGAGGTGAGAAAAATGTGTCCAATATATGAATGGAACACTAAGATAAGGATACATCGTGAAAGAAGGAACTACAACCATTTTGTAGACATGTTTTTTTGCATCAATGTATCATGCAATTACAAATACTCCATGCTTATATTGTCTTTGTCTGGTAGAGATTGCATTCAAATTAGACCTCAAATACAATAGGCTAACTGGTTCCTCATGGAAGAATATAATATTTTAAGTTTTTATGGATTAGGATTACAACTCTACAAACTTCTAATACACATGACAGAGAGTATTTTTGCATTGGAATATATATATATGATAGATGGAGAGTACAAATAAACTCTTTCATGGATAGAAAATGAAGACCGTATTTCCTTCATTAACTTTCTCGTGTGGAGGGTTCACATTTAAAGAGAAAAGCATTTAGTGTGGCACAAGAAATTTTGTTTTTTGTTTTGTTTTGATGTTGATAGCTTTTGGTAGTATGATCCATGCACTATCATTCAAGAAAGGCTTGTGGAAAATAATAAATTTGCATGTAGAATTCAACATGAATTTTAACCATTGCTAGAAATGTTGAAAAGTAGGAATTCTTGGGATAAGGTTAAAAATGTGATGGAGGAAACTACTATTGACAAAAGTATTTCTCTAGAGCAATTGTGAGAACAAATTATGGCATTGCACCAATAGAGAATAATACAGCAAGGCATCCAAATAAAGAGGTTCAAAATTTTTAACAAAAGAAATGATGCTCCATATACTAAAAAAACTATGCCATAATCTCTATATAAATATTGTGTGCACATAAACTAGACTCAAAATAAAACTACTAATTTTTGGATTATGAGGAAGGATCTAGGTTGAAAAGACTAGTGCAGATTTTGAATATATTTCAGAGGATGCTAAGTTTAGTGAATTGTGGAATAAAGAGAATCCCTCTAAAGCATATATTGATAGTGATAATGATGGTGATGAGGAGATAGCTTCAGGTCCCACTCCAACAATTGTTGCAGACTTTGCAAAAAAAATTGTTTTGAGTGAGCCTTTAAAATAAACATATACTAAAGGGGCATCCATACTGGAAAAATGAGTTATGAAGGTGGTCGTTTGGGGCCTGAAGGACAAGGTCCTTGGACGCCACTATTGGTAGAAGTTCCAAGAAATCCTAGTGAACAACTAGTCATTGGAGTTGAATCAAAAGGGAAATGTATTACTTATACAATTGTACCTCATTCTGTCAGAGCTTCAAATCTAGATTATCCCAACACTCAGATTCAATCACAACTAGAACATGGTGGTGAATCAAGTTCTACTTCCACTGGTGGGGATGGTGTGGGTACTATTACTAGTTGTGGTGAACAAGTGCAACAACAAGAAATCTCTCACAAGAGGCCAATAGTAGAAGCTACTATACATGATCCTAGTGATCAAGGCATTGTGAAGAAGAAAAGGGTTATGAAAAAATTATGAGTACAACTCCAAGTCTATCAATTTCCACTACAAAGGTATTTTTTGTAGTTTCAGAACAAACCCCTCAAAAGAGTCCAATAACTCTAGTTGTAAGTGACGGTGGGATAGGATTAGGAATGGGTATTGCTAATCCTAAAAATGCAATAGTTACAACCATAGGTATAGGTGGAGGCACCTACATCACTTAAAGTTCTATTTCACCATTCAAACATTCAATTGCATCAACAACCTCATATTTTGATTACGATACTTTACTTGATCAATTAAAAATTAGAGCAAATAAGAATAATGAAAATAATAAGCTAATTAAGAGGGTTGCAACTACTCCAACTTTAGAGCAACAAGGATTTCCTATATATGACCCAAATAAATAAATTATGGAGTACATGGTTGTTATGCCCCCAATTAAAAATCAAAATCAACAACAAAGTCAGATGGATCCCTTTGAATTTCACATTAGCACCATCCAAATGGATTTTTCTGGAGTTAAAAATGTTGACAAGATTAATGTGTCAAAAAAATCCAATGAAATCGTGTACAATTTATTGAGAGAGAGAGAGAGAGAGGTATACCTAGGAAATGAAAAAGAAAAGAGGAAAGCAATAGATAACAAGAGAACTGAATTACAAAAAAGGATAAAAAAAATTGCCTCTACATTTGCAATTAAAGAGAATGAACAGAAGAAGGAAGAATTGAATGAGCTGAAGTAAATACTGGTTGAAAGTATAAAAAAATGAAAATGAAAGAGCCTCTTTAGCACAATTATACAAAAATCTAGAGAATGGCATTGCCTCAATTAAAACTTATAGAACCAATTGGACCATCAGAAAGAAAGAGAACGTCAATGGGAAGAAAAAGTAGAGGAAGAAAGAAAAAAATGTTAAAAGACTGACACAAGAGTTGCAGGAGGAAAAAATAATAATTAAACCTTCCCAAGACAGATTGAATAAAAATATGAAACAAACAATAAGGTATATAAAACAAAAAAATTGGGGGAAAATAATGAAGAGGAATGACCAGTTGTGTTAGTGGTTTGAATTGATTGAAAGTTTGAGAGTACATTATGGGAAGCTCAAAGAATACATTTCTCAAAATAGAAATGTTTATTCAAGAGAGAAAATTGCAAAAATATAATTGCAAGTAGTATACAAAGCCAGTGACAATTATTTGGCATCCAAGATAATTCACAACCACATTGATTCCTTAGTAAAGGCATCGTTTATCATTCAAAAATGTGAGAACCTACGAGAATCACAAGACTCTCTAGATAAGGATGATAAAAAAGATGAATAAGTTGCATGGAATGATACATAAGTTGATATAAATCAGTTTTCCAAAGAGTGTTTACACAAAAAATCAATATATTGAAAATGATGCTTTCAAAAAGGAGATGGAGGAGAGAATGAAGTGTGATTTAGACTTGTTTTCTAAGGACACAACTAAGGTGAGCTTTCTCATTTACATCAGACCATTGATAACCTTGAATGCAACATTGGATGAAACAGTGGTGTCAAGTTCCTCTATCAAATATGAATTGTTGATAAATATGTAGGTTACTTGCAATACGCTACAACAAATTGGACTTCCATCAGATGGAGAGTGAAGAACCCTAAAAAAAATGACACAATCATTTCATAATATGAATTGTATAGTTTGTATTCCCAAATTCTTTCAGGTTTTCTGCATTTCTTTATTTGTAATTTCAAGCATATTGTAATTTTCCATGGTTTGAATTAACTCTATTATATGAACAAGCAAAATGCAACAATTACTAATCCATCCTATGATGCACACCTTTAGGCTTGTACATTTGTAATGAGTTCCTGCAGAAAGACAAGTGATGAGGTTGACATATTTTGATGAGCCAATAGATTATGTGCCTTTGTAATTGATTTTGGTGTTGACGTGTTGCAAATTGACCTGAAGTTGTTGTTTCTCCATTGTTTCTATAAAAGGTAAATTAAGGTCATTTGCAAAGCGTTCTAAAATTTTATATTGACTCTTGAGTAGGTAGATGAACTAGATATAATTTTGCATACTGAATCACACAAACTTGTGTATTGAATGAATTGTATGGTTATATTTTGAAAGAATTAATGAAAATATCACCATGTATAACTAAACATTACTCTATCAATAAATATATTATGTTGTTTCTTATTTTTATGTTTTTCAATTTTATGTATGCTCTATTATTATGCTATTTTATATCTATAAAGAGAAATTTGAAAAATGCAATTGCATATCAATATTAAATGACATTAACAGAAACATAAAATATCATCAACCACATTTAGGATTTTTCAATGTGAATGATGAAATACAATAATAATTTTAATAAATGTGTAGTAACCGTTAGTGCTAAATCTCTTAAACTTGCCAAATCATCTCAACATCATCATCATCAAATTGATACCTCTACCTACCTCTGCTTAATTGTCTCTCAAAGCTACCAATATATATGTCATTGTCATTCATTTTTTCTTTTTAAATTGTCTCACTTTGGTTTGAAGTGTTTCCTAACCCTCTTCTTTCACATTTGGACTTCCAGATTGCCAGTGCCTTTTCATAAGGAAATTTTTTGACATCATACCTTGATGTAATAGCCTCAAGAAATTTTCTAAATTCTTCTCTATTTTTTTCCTATCTTTTCTTTTAGGAACCTCAAAGCACTAAATACTCTCTCATCCTCCAGTGAACCCAAAATCATCTTTTGACATAAATTAGCAAGTTTGAAATTTTTTGATATTGAATCACGCAACATTATGCTCTAACTTAAAATTATCCAAAGCTTTGTTACTAATCCCTTTTTGTGGGGGTTCTCCATTTTTTTATATTGATCAATCATAGTTATTGCAAAATGGGTTGATTTCTCTCCAAGAATAGTTTCCTTTAAAATTTCATCTATAGTTTTTCCATTGAATTGTATGGATTTGCGAAATTTACTTATCAAAATCATTAGATTTTTTATGATAATCAACTACATTATTGAGTTCCCAATATTGAGGAAACACGATAGACATGGATTCAAGTAGATTCTCATGAGGGAACCAGATTCTAATATCTTAGGAAAGAGAATAGGAATTTTCCTTCATAGAAGCAATTACAGACTCAATGATCTTGCTAAAATATTCCCTTCAAACACTTACTTATTACTTCTTAGGGAACTTTCCTAGTTCTGTAACTATGGAAAGGTAATGCATTGGTATCTCAAAGATACATACACTGACACATTTTTAATACTATAAGGTCCATGATTAATGAGATGGGGGTTGAATTAGTAATCTATCATATCTGAAACTTTTCACAATTCATTCAACATCATATATAAACCACATTCATCAACTTTAAACCTTATGCATGCAATAAAAAAAGTAACCAAATAATATTCCACACAAGCAACAAAATAACACCAGTATTTTATCATGGACGCTCTGACTAAGGGTGAAAACCACAGTGGGGATTAGCAACCAAAAATATTTGCGCTCTTCTAAAATGTGTCATGTTAAAGGCCTAGCCCTATTACAAGCTTACAATGATCCCATTTAGGAGCAGACCCTGTTAGGAGTCACTCCGTTAATAAATTTTTATCTAGCCCTATTAGGAGCTTTACCCTATTAGGAGTAACCATTTTAAAGGATTAAAACCCTAGTTAAAGAGTCACCTGGTTAAAGGATTTACACATTGAACATGTTAAATTCTACACAGTTAAGGGATATTCTTGCATAAAATACTAGGAATCAACAAGTACAATAATATGGGTGTAGCATGCCTCCTCTACTGGTTAAGATCCAATTAAGCACAATACTTCTTCTTCTTGTAGAAAATAATCTCTCTTCACTCGACCGCACCTTGGTATCCATGATCTACACTTGCATAAAGCATTGATTTACATATTTATACATTACATGATCATTAGGGAAATTAACCGCCTTACAAAATGTATTACAATCTTCCTCGCTCAATCCTTAAATCCTAAAAATGTATTACCAATCTAGAAAATTCAGTTACAACTTCAAGTCGGTCTTCAATCCATCGCACATCAATTTAAATCAAGAACAGTCAAACCTTTTTGACTTCTTCAACACGTTTCCAAAACTTTATTAAATCTGATCACCTCAAGAAATGAAATAAAAATTAATCATTATAAACATGTTATGCCATGTCACCATGACACCTGGATCATAGAAACATCCATTGCAATTGATTGCATCACCACGTCACACTGATCTAACACCAACTACTCAAACTGGTGTAAAATATTTAGCTATTAGGAACAAAATGATCTCATGTCAATTGAAACAATACCTTCTGGTACTCCAATCCTTTTTCTATCATAGGATAAACAAAATATCTTATTCAAGATAAATATATCATGACCGCAACACTTGAAACCACACCGATTTGATAGAATAATGAAATCAATCACTGTCTATCATTATATGTTCTTATGTATGCCTTGTTGCTCTTCAATCAATCATAACTTGCTCCATGTTTGTTCTCAGCATACACGATCATACAT
The DNA here is from genome assembly GCA_018584345.1 of Thuja plicata. Taxonomy (NCBI): domain Eukaryota; kingdom Viridiplantae; phylum Streptophyta; class Pinopsida; order Cupressales; family Cupressaceae; genus Thuja; species Thuja plicata. The sequence continues at coordinate 1,359,403 of MU227982.1, read as the reverse complement.
AATGCATATAGAGACATCCCCAAGTCTCCAACAATGACTGCACACTCTAATTCCTACTACAACATTGAATTCATCTATACTCATACTTAGTAGCACATCAGGAACACCTTCAATAATTACAACACCAAGTTGACATCAATGACAACAAAATAAATGACCTTCCTATCATCAAACCAGTACCAAGCAACATTCACATATCTCCACATCAGTTATGCCAACTGATAGGCCATTTTAATGGCATCCTTTAGATACCTTAGAAGAACTTTTGTTATGTCCTTTCTTATGTTTTCTTTTATTACTCCAAGACTTTATGCTCTAAAACTATTATTATGTGGTAGTCAACCACTGAACCTATGTCAGGGACATATGCTACTTAATATGCTTTATCGGGATGAATATGCTTTGTTTATTGCTATGAAAGTATGATCATGTTTTATGAATGAATTAATTGTTTGAGCAATAGATAATGCTTATTTACTTTGAATGATTGTTGCCATGAATGCTTTTATCCTAACAGTGTTAATGCAGCGCATCGAAGTAGCAACCGTCATCTTGTTCAGGTGAGCATGTCTATGTGTTGGACGCTTGACTCACTCCTACTGTAGATGTGCACAAATGAAACATCAGCATAACAGTGGTGGAAGGTTTCCAGATTAATCCAAGTGGAGACAATTGAGCGAAGACTTGGCAAGTGCAATAATTTCCTTGATGAAATCTAGAAGAGAGTGGGAAGTTAGATCTGTTATCTACGTAGTTCTTTCCTCTTTTCTAGACCAATTCTATTTCTTGTTTTCTAGTTTTCCTTTATGTTAGTTGGTTGTAATAAAAGCTCTGCCTTTTCTTAGGGCATGTGGAGTTTAGCAGTTAGATGTTTTTCCCTTTAAATAAATCCCCGCTCCTACATGAGAAGGGGGGAAACAGAAGTATTATTATGATAGTTTCAATATAGTTCAATTATGTTATTTTACTATTGATGAGAATTCTTGTACTCTATTATTCAATTCTAATGAGCAAATGAAGTTTTGAGGTTAATTCTATGTAATTGAGTGTTATGTGTACTCACCCAAGGGAGCCCACTTGGTGAGGAATTCATAAATAGACTCATTCTAGTTTAGCTCACTTTCCTACATTTCTTTTATTTCAATTTTTATGTTGAACAACTCCTGCAGCCAAAGCCACAGGACAATTGTCGCTTCCTACGGCCGAGTGACAGAGTAACTAAGGCATTATAGTTATTTTTGTGCACTATTCCATCCTCCTAGCAGCATCCATTTCCATCATTTACTTTCAAGCATCTACTTTCATAGCAATAGTTTAGCTTTCCTTTGAGTATTCATTTCATGTAGCAATAGTATAGTTTCCTTTCGAAAGCATTTATTTCCTATAGCCATAGAGTAGTTCATTTCCAGCATTTATTTCCTGCAGTAATTATAGAATGATTTGTTGAGAAAGTGCTTGGTGCATATATTTTTCTGGCCCGTTTCAAGTAACACATCCCTGGGTTTGACATATTAAATTAGTTTCTTATAAAGTGGATGAAGTGCTTAGTTGGATGTCCAATCCCCGAGTTAAAGGATTATGCCTAGTTTCTGAGCCTTTATAACAAGCGATCATTTTTGGCATCGCTGCCAGGGACAGTGTCGAGCCTAGTTCTTATTCAACCATTCCTAGGATTTTTTTTCATGCTTTCATTCCCTGCTTTGAATAGATTAATCCTTATTTTGACAAAGCAAACCACTATTCACATCATTTCATACTATCTGCATGCATAATAGACGAAGAGACGCCCGAGGAAGGTACTTGCCAAATCCATCCCACAACCTATTTGAGGAAGAAAACCAATTCGTTTACACTATTGTTGAGCTCCCTAAAGCCCCTTCATCATCCTCATCTTCTGAGGGTGACTTTCATGAGTTCTTCCAGGAATAACTAGAAGCCAATCTATTTGCTGAAGCCTTTGCCAATCTAGAACTCCATAATCCTTAAGAAGAAAATCCTTGGCAGTTAGTCATCTACCAAGCTCAGAACCTGCCTCAAAATCCACCTCAGTAATAATGAAGGATGGCCAATCCTACTACATTTCCTTTCCCCATCTCCGACCACCGAGATAATAACAACCTCAAAAATATTCCCTCTTCCACTCTTACAAAATTTTACGGCCTTGTCACAGAGGACCTAGATACCTTTCTCTTTGAGTTTGATATCCTTTGTAGGAGCTATTACTACACCATCGATGCCCACAGGCTTAAGCCCTTTCCTGCAACACTTAAAGAGTTTGCATTATGATGGTTCATGGGCTTAGGACAGGATGTTGTCCATAATTGGGATGAAATGAAGGATGCTTTCTTACTGAAATATAAGGATTACTATCAAGGGAATGATATGCGAGGGGATGACATCTTTAAGATGTCATAGAAGGAGGATGAGAGTCTTGAGGATTATGTCTCAAGGTTCATGTTCAGTTTGCAAAAGAATACTCAACATGAGCTCAATGAAGAATCTCAGAAGTTGCTCTTTTTGAGTGGCATTCATGATGGATGCACAGAGGCACTAGACCTAATGGCCAAAGGAGATATCACCTAGGAATCATGGGATGATATCTAGAAGATCTTCCTTAAATACTCAAGAGTTTTTGTTAATAAAGGAAGAGGATATAGGTCCACTCTAGGGAAGTCCAAGGTGTTAGTGCTTCACGGACAGAGATAAACAATCTCTTGTCTGATTTTAAGCAAGATATCATTAACAACATGGCCACCCAGATGGAAACCATGCAGGCTAAAAATAAACATGAGGAAGCAGAGGTCATGCTAGCAGAACTTTTTCCACATTGTAGATAGAAGAAGAGAGACTACAGATGCAAACTGGTTGCTAACATGGAGACAACAAATATCGACTGATTACAAACCAGTTGAACCAGAGGATGAGTATTTATTCTTCATCGCTCAGTGATGACCATGGGTATAGAGACAAGGTATGCCTCTGTATCCTCTTTCATTTAGTATTGCTTTTTATAATAATCAATGGAAACCCCCCATGAATTACCAAAATCCTCCCTGGAATAATTCCCAAAAGCAGTGGCAGAATTACCCCAATCCATAGTGGCCAGACCCTTAAGGAGGTTGAAAAAAACCTCAAGGGGCATGGCAGCCACCACAAGGTAATTGGCAGCAAAACCCACAATGGCGAGGTGGCCAGCAATGGCCAAATCAACCACAAGTATTTTTTCCACCACTTATGCAGCCTCCACAATAGCAAGCTCTTTTTCCACCTCCTATAGGTACTAATCTGCCTCCTAAGCCTACTCAGTTACCTACACAACCATAGTGAAACCTCGACAATCGACCTCCTCCACCGCAAAAAAAATGTGTATGCTACAGACCAGTCACAGTATCCCATGCATATGCAATCAACCTCGATGATATTCACCTACGGTCTGGTACCACTCTGCCTACACCTGAGCCTCCTGTAATTACTGAAATGCCTCTTAAGGATCCCAATCAACCTGACAATCTATCTAATCTAGTAGCCCCTGCATCACCAGCTAAGTCCAATCAGCCTACCATTCCTCCTTTCCCAAAAAGATTGCAACAGAGAAATCCAAAGACCACTAATGAAGCAGCTTTCAATATCCTTGACCAGCTAAAGAATGTCAGCGTCCAAATTCCCCTTTTCCAGGAAATCAAAGATGTTCCCACATATGGAAAATCCATCAAGGAAGCTTGCTTTAAATAGCCTGGTCGTAAGAAGAAGGATCCCCAGACTGTCCATGTCCTGGGAAAACTGGCAGACATCATGTTACGGAAGCTTACCATCCCAAAATATTCTGACCCTTGCAGCCCTATTGTCGAGGTCATTATTAATGGGACTACTATAAAAAATTCCTTGATTGATCTTGGATCTGCCATTAATGTCATGACCAAGGACATTATGCAATGCCTTGGTATCACCAACCTTCGCAATACACCTACTATCTTGCATCTCGTAAACAGTTCGACTGTAAAGCCTGATGAAGTGGTGGAGGACATTGTGGTTGACCTTGAGTCTTGGTCCTACCCTATAGATTTCATGATCCTCTTGCCAAAAGCTACCCTAGGAGGCTATCTAATTATCCTAGGACATCCTTGGCTGGCTATCGCTGATGCCTATATTGGGTGTCGGTCAGGAGACATGACCATTTTTTATGGTCAGCACACCAAAAATTTGGCTTGTATCCTCCTGCTCAACCTCAGATAGAATTAGCCTCTCCCATATGGCCAGATGTAGGAGAGGAAGCTGAAGTTATTAATTCAGTCTCCTAATTAATGATTTTAATAAGGGATCCCTTCCTATAGCTTCAGGAGGAAGATAATGTAATCACCAACATCATGCATAACCAGTAAGGATCGAACTTAGACCCTTTGGATAGTTCCTTCCAAAACTACTCCATGCTGTCGTTGTACTCTGATTACCAAATATCTTCCCCTATATCCAACCAGCTCTATCGCCAAATGCTTCCCTATGAGATCCAACTACCCTCATTGACCGATGCATCTATGGTTGATCTCACTAAGCAACTGGAAGTCTCCCCTGAACGTTGCTTGAACGTTAATAACAAACTTTCTCCTCAGTAGAAAACATCATTGACCAAGTTACTGAAGAACCATGCTACATCTTTTGCCTAGGATTACATTGATATGAAAGTTCTGGACCCAAAGTTATGCACTCGTAGGATTTTCCTAAAGGAGGATAAACCCCCAGTAAGGTGATTTCAAAGACGTGTCAACCCTGCCCTTCATGAGATAGTCAAAGCCGAACTCCAAAAACTCCTTAAAGTCGGTTTCATATATCCTATATCGGACAGCTAGTGGGTTTCCCCACTAGTCATAGTTCCTAAGAAATGTGGCACATGGAGAGTATGTGTGGACTATAGAGAGCTTAACAATGCCACTAAAAAGGACCATTTCCCTCTTCCATTCATTGACTAGGTTCAGGACTCTCTAGAAGGAAAGAAATAATTTTCTTTCTTGGATGGGTACAGTGGACACAATCAGATCTGGATTCTTTCTGAGGATCAAGAAAAGACAACATTCACCTACCCATGGGGGACTTCTTCTTCTTCGATTTTTCCATTTGGCCTCTGCAATGCTCCTACTACTTTTCAGTGGGTGGCTATGAGCATTTTTGTTGACATTTCCCACAACTGTATGGAGATCTACATGGATGACTTTACAACTTATGGGGAAACTTATGAGGAAGCATTGGAAAATTTAATTCTTCACCAGGTGCAAAGAGCACAACCTATCTTTGAACAACGAAAAGTGTTTTATGATGATGTAGGAAGGAGTAGTGCTTGGTCACTACATTTCTGCTCTTAGCATTCAAGTAGACCCGGCCAAAATTGAAGTCATTGTGAATCTGCCTATCCCAACCAAACAAAAGGATGTCAAAAGCTTTCTTGGTCATGTTGGGTATTATAGAAGATTCATAAAGGACTTCAACAAGATGGCCAGCCCTATGTATTCACTGCTCAGTAAAGATGTTGACTTTGTTTGGACATCAGACTGTGATGAAGCTTTCTTACAGCTGAAGTCTATACTCACTCAAGCACCTGTCCTACGAGGTCCTAATTGGTCACTCCCATTCCACATACATACATATGCCTTTGATCATGTTGTTGGAGAAGCTCTTGGACAAAAGGAAGGTACTCTAGAACATGTTATTTATTTAATTATCAAAAATCTGCAAGGAGCTGAGTTGAACTACATGGTTAGCGAAAAGGAACTATTGGCTGTTATCTATGCTCTAAACAAATTCTGCCACTATGTCACTGGTTACCAAATCTTTGTGCATACAGACCATGCAGTAATTAAGTAGTTAGCTAACAAACCTACCATAACAAGAAGGTTAGCTAGATGGTTGTTGCTTCTACAAGAGTTTGATATTACCATCATAGATAAGTCAGGAAGATCAAATGTGGTGGCCGATTTTCTCTCATGCCTACAAAATGTTGATGAACCTATGGCAATTGATGATGGTTTCCCTGAGGACCACCTGCTCTCCATTACAGCAAAAACACCCTGGTACACTGATATTGCTAACTATCTGGTTTCACAAAAGGTACCTCCACACTTCTCTCCAAAGGAAAAGCGGTTACTAATAGAGAAAAATTTCAACTTTTCATAGATTGTTGATTGTTTATTCTATACTGGCCCCAACCAAGTATTGAGAAGATGCATTTGAGAGGACAAAACTTATGACATCCTCTAGGATTGTCATGATGAGTCCTATGGAGGACATTTTGCTGCCAAAAGGATAGCCATAAAGGTACTTAACACTGGTTACTACTGGCCATCCCTCTACAAGGATTCAGCCAATTACACCACAAAGTGTGATCGATGCCAGAGGATGGGGCAGCCTACTAAATCTAATGAAATGCCACTCTTTCCTCAAGTCATAGTGACTGCATTTGATAAATGGGGAATCAATTTTGTCAGTCCCATCACTCCTGCATCTGATGATAATTCGTACATACTTATATGTACTGATTATGTAACCAAGTGGGTGGAGGTTAGAGCCATGAAGCATGCCAGGGATAGCAGAGTTGCACGGTTTCTATATGAGGATATATTCATGCACTATGGTGTACCCCATGAGTTAGTCACTAATCAAGGAGCTCAATTTACCTCTACATTGATGACTGCTCTGACGGACGAGTATAATATTCACCACCGAACATCAAGCCCATATCACCCACAGGCGAATGGTCAGGAAGAAATCACTAATAGGGAGATAGAAGTTATCCTCACGAAGATAGTTTAGTTGCATAAGAAAGATTGGAGTAGTCATCTCCAAGAAGCAGTATGGGCCTACCGAACTACATGGAAAACCACAATAGGGTTTACCCCTTTTGAATTTGTCTATGGAAAATCAGTTGTGATGTCGACTGAGTTTGAACATAAGACTTTATGAATGACATTGCAGCTAAAAATTGATCTTAATGAGGCACAACATGATAGGATCCTATAGCTTAACTAGTTGGATGAGATAAGGAAGGCTGCCCTACAGCACATAGAATTGGTGCAGATACAGCGGAAAAAGTGGCATAATTCTCACATCCTTTCCAAACAGTTTGCTCCTGGTGACTGGGTTCTTTTGTATGACTCAAGATTCCAAGAAAACCAAGGTAATCTTACAACATGTTGGCTTTGCCCTTATGAGATTATTCATGTTTATCCTAACAGAGAAATTCAACTATCCACCATCGACCCTGCATGTTTCAAGTTACTGGTGAATGGTCATAGGCTTTGCATGTACCATAAACCACAGACAAAGGCTGATTTCCTATGGCAGTTTGAGATTTCTCCTGCCATAGCTAAACCTCCAACAGCCATAGAACCTTCTGTAGCCAATGAACCTCCTTCTCATGTTGAAGACTTTCCTGCAGATGAAGGACCTCTTGCTGCCGAAGAACCTCCTCTAGCTGAACGACCTCTTCCTACTGAGGGCATTCCTGCAGCTAACCAGAGTAATTATTTGCTCCGTTTGTCTCTTTGAAAATTTTTCGCATGCAGTCATAATAAATTTGCATTTCCCACAAAAATCTCTTTTTGATAATAAAAACTTCATCCCATTCACTTTTTCATCACTTTTTCTGCCATCAACGCATTCATGTCACCTTATTATTGCACCAACTCAAATTTTTACTTTGCCTACGTCATCAAATATTTCTGGATTTGGGCATTTAATGGTATAATATTCCAAGGTACGCATTACTTTATTGCCTCAAAAAGTTTTTTTTACTTCATTTATATGATTATGCCACATTGTAATTAATAGAGCAATTCATCCATGATTTTGTCATACTTTGCCATGCAAGTGAGGACACTTGTCACCTTTTTTGTAAGGGGAAGTAAATAGGGTTTTGTGTGTAATAAATGAAATATCCCATCAGCTCAAAATTTACGTCATTTCCAAATCAGTTGTCATAATTGTCAATCATTGTCATTACTATTTTTTCTACCAGAATGTACTGAGCTGTCATATCAAAAATTATGATTTGACAACCCCTGCGTGTAAACTGTCAAAACCAGCCCTGTTTTTAACTCAAAATTTCAACAAAGCTTCACATCATTATTTCAAAAAAAATAATTATGTCTTGTCTACCCAGAAACAATAGAAATTTTTCATTCCAATTGTGGGCACATTAGAGACATTTTCAGCAAAAACAGAATAGAGAGTATCAGTGGAGTAAGGAGATTTTTGAGTTTTTTAGATATTGTTGGAATTTCAAGCAACATAATGGGTGGTTCTCCTATACGACATGAACCAAAAAACCACTTGGTATTGTTACAAGACTAGGACAGCATTTAGGTTTTTAACAGAGTAGGGTGGCTCACCTATTTTGTTAGGTTAAATGGGTATGACAAAGTTACGACACTGGAATTCTTGAGAACGTACAGCAATGGAGTTACATACGTTAAAGGGTTGTGAATTGAAGCTTCAGAAGCACAAATTGTCAAAGTCTCTGGACTTCCATCTGTAGGAGAAGCATTTCCACATGGGTATGATGCTTGTTCAATGCAGAATTTTCTTTGCCAGCAGATGCTCCCATGGATTACAACAAACAGGGTGTAAAGCAAACATCTCTTCTAGGGCATTATCCTTAGTTGGCCATTCATGTTATCAGGTACATTACCTGTGAGGGACATTTTTCCTTCTTTCATGTAGTACACTTTAAATTGTTAATCCATTTACGACATAACCATTTAGTAAATGTTCCCATTTTTATTTACGCCCTTTTGAATTTAAGTGTTGAAGAGGTATCGAAGGGGCGGTAGAACGCAGTGACCCACCATGGTTTAATCAAACTGTTGATGGAAAGGTCACTGAGTGATGTCTCTCCCATGCCTTGGGATAGATTTATTGTGGCACCTCATGTTCAATTGCATGGAGAGGGGCCACGACCTGAGATTCAAGAAGAACAGGGAAATAACCATGATGAGGAAGAAGAATTGGTTGAGCAAGATAAGCCTTTGAGGAATCCTTCTCCTTAGGGAGTTAATGTGGATAATGTGTCATTCGGCCATCCAAACCCTACCTCAAGCAGCGGAGAAATTGAGGTTCCCACAGTTTCTAGGAAAAAAGATAAAAAGGGCAAGGGCAAAGCCAAAATAGCAGAATATATAAGTTGGGATGTTCCTATTTCTACTCTTTCTCCTGCAGCCACACCTACCAAGAAAATAAAACTTTCATAGAAGCAACCTACATCCTCTATTGATACCCCATTGCACAGAAGTGTTCGTTTGAACACTACACAACCAGACGACAAGGATTCCCCTGTTATGGTTGATGATTCTCATGTCTCCTCTAAGGAGCCCTTACAAGAACAGTCATAAATAGGCAGTCCTATTGTAGAATGCCAAGGTATGCTGGAAAAGGATCCTGCAGCTACTGAGGTGATTCCAGAAGCAGAGTGTGTAATACTAGAAGTGGCAGAGCCTAAAGGAGTCGAAAGAGAATCTTCTTCTCTACAGGAAGGCAATCACGAGGAAAGGCCCCTGGTTCCAAAAAATGTGTCAGTTTGTACAAAGAAAGAGGAAGACCCACAAGGAGCTAGGGCGGTCCCACATCGGCAACCTGAGGAGGTAACTGTTCATGGGGTCTCAGTTGACTATTTCAATGCAATGCAATATCAAAAGTTGACGTGGGAATTAGAAAAGACAAAATTAAGAAGGGAGCTTGAAAGAAAACAACAAGAAATTGAATTCCTATAGAATAAGATAAATAACATTACAGATATAATTCCGGACTTGATAGAATGCAGACCACCACCATGGGTTTATGCCCTATGCCTCAAGGAGCATTTTTTTTTGTTTAAACTAATGAGAGTCCTTCGGGATCTTAACTCAGGCATAGAAACCCCATAGGAATTTGTAGTTGCATACAACACATCACCTAATTGTGTCCAAAATTTGTTGTGTGAGTTATACATGCACAATTATGTTGTTCCTTTTGATACTGATTGGAATCCCCTTCTTTTTATTGGTGATATACATTTGTTTGCCCTCCTTTCTTGGATTTAGAATGAAATAAATTATGGTGAGAAATTACATAAGTATAGAATCTTGGAAAATTCTATTTCACTGCCCCTTCGTCCTGAAAGTTGGTCACCACGATAGCTTTACTGTGACTAGATGCAAATTGTTTATGGATTTCATGATTCTGCACCCAGGATACAGATTCTGGAAAGTTGTGAGGAAGTTTTCTTAGCATTTGAAAGATTGTCATTATCAGACAGGGACAAGGAAACTAAAGGATTAAGGTAGAGATGGGAGAGACTCACCCTAGCACTTAAGAAGGCAGAGACACACAGTCTGATTAACTTGCAGGCTATAATGCAGCATGTTAGTTGGTATATACACTAGGGAAGACAGCCACGGCCTGAGCGATGGTTGCTACTCACCTTCCAGTCTCCCCTACTTTTATGGCCATTGTACAGTTGTGTGGATGATGAAATAGATGAGCAGCGGGAACTGAGAAGATGAGTGAAGGTGGAGCGAACAAATGGATTCTACTAGCGAGTGGGAACCTCCATGATTGGAGAAACATAGGAAGGAGACCTCCAAGTTCTTGCCAAGATCCAGAATGTCTCATTGCCTGAGGACTGACACTATTCTTCGTAGGGGCAAAATGATAGGCCATTTTAATGGCATCCTTTAGATACCTTAGAAGAACTTTTGCTAGGTCCTTTCTTATGTTTTCTTTTATTACTCCAAGACTTTATGCTCTAAAACTTTTATTATGCGGTAGTCAACCACTGAACCTATGCCATGGACATATGCTACTTAATATTCTTTATCGGGATGAATATGCTATGTTTATTGCTATGAAATTATGATCATGTTTTATGAATGAATTAATTGTTTGAGTAATAGATAATGCATATGTACTTTGAATGATTGTTGCCATGAATGATTTTATCCTAACATTGTTAATGCAATGCATCAAAGTAGCAATTGTCATCTTTTTCAGGTAAGCACGTCTATGTGTTGGATGCTTGACTCGGTCTTGCAACAGACACGCATAGATGAAACATCGGCGTAACAGTGGTGGAAGGTTTCCAAATTAATCCAGGTGGAGACGATTGAGTGAAGACTTGGCGAGTGCAATAATTTCCTTGATGAAATCTAGGAGAGAGTGGGAAGTTAGATCTGTTGTCTACGTAGTTCCTTCCTCTTTTATGGACCAATTATATTTCATGTTTTATAGTTTTCCTTTCTGTTAGCTAGTTGTAATAAAAGATCTTCCTTTTCTTAGGGCATGTGGATTTTAGCAGTTAGATGTTTTTCCCTTTAAATAAATCCCTGCTCCTGCATGAGAAGGGGGGAAAAAATAGTATTATTATGATAGTTGCAATATAGTTCAATTCTATTATTTTACCGTTGATGAGAATTCTTGTACTTTGTTAATCAATTTAATGAGAAAATGAAGTTTTGAGGTTAATTCTATGTAATTGAGTGTTCTGGGTACTCACCCAAGGGGGATCACTTGGTGAGGAATCCATAGATAGATTCATTCTAGTTTAGCTCACTTTCCTTCATTTCTGTAATTCCAGTTCTTATGTTGAACAACTCCTGCAACCAAAGCCACAGGACAGCTACCGCTTCCTGCAGCCAAGGGACATAGTAACTAAGGCATTATAGTAATTTTTGTGCACTCTTCCATCCTTTTAGAAGCATCCATTTCCATCATTTACTTTCAAGCATATACTTTCACAACAATAGTTTAGCTTTCCTTTGAGTATTCATTTCATGCAGCAATAGTATAGTTTCCTTTCAAAAGCATTTATTTCCTGCAGTCACAGAGTAGTTCATTTCCAGCATTTATTTCCTGCAGCAATTATAGAATGATTGGTTGAGAAAGTGCTTGGTGCATATATTTTGTTGGCCCATTTTAAGTAACACGTCCCTGGGTTTGACATATTAAATGAGTTTCTTATAAAGTGGATGAAGTGCTTAGTTGGATGTCCAATCCCTGAGTTAAAAGATTATGCCTAGTTTCTGAGCCTTTATAACAAGCAATCACCAACATCATCCCCCTTTGGCATTGATGGCCACACCACAATGGTATGATAACAATTTCTCCTCCTTAGCTAATGCACCAAACTTCTTGTCTTGATCTCCCTAGTTTTCTCCTTCAAATTCATCTTCTTATCTACTTCCCAGTGCATGTATCTGGTTCTTTTCTTTCTTTTGATTGTCTCCCCCTTCGACAACAATGCCAGAGGTGCCACATAAGTCACCTACTACTATAACATTTTTCCTTTGCCTCTAACTACTCCCCCTATGGATTAGTCCCATTTAAAATCAACCCAATAGTGAAAGATATTCAATGAGTCCACTGGATTTATGCTTACAACAACATCTTAATGTCTTTTAGGTAGGGGAATAACCCCTAACTTACCTCTCAAATACTCAAAAGTATCTTTAGGTAGTGGTTTAGTGAATATGTCTACTAGATACTCCTTGGTTGGCACATATTCCAACTGAACTCCTTTTCATGCACTTGCTTGCTTCATAAATGATACTTTATTGCAATATGTTTATTATTAGAGTGCATTACTGGATTTTTTGAAATATTGATTGCACTTGTATTATCATAGTAAATAGTCACAAGTTCAGTTACATTCTCTTTGATACCTTCGAGGATATGCTTTATCCATGCAATTTGTGTGCAATTGATAGTTGTTGATACATACTTAACTTCTACAGTAGATTGGTCTTCTTGCTTTCCCATGACACAAGTCTTCCTCCTAGGAATAATTCTCATCCACTTGTACTCTTTCTGTCATCAATGTTTCCTGCTCAATTTGCATCGCTAAAAACACTCAAAGATAAATCACCTTTGTGAGCATACCAAAGACCATAGTCTTCTAATCCTTTCAAGTACCTCAATATTCTCTTCACTGCTACCATGTGAGATTCCTTAGGATTACCTTGAAATATGGCCACTATTCCAATTGCTTGTGCAATGTCTGGTATACTATGAACAACATAATGCAACTTACCAATCATGGATATGTATAGATTTCAATCCACTACACTTGACTCATCATCCTTAGATAGCTTGCATCCTTTCACCATAGGGGTTCCAACTGGCCTAGAATCTTCCATTCCAAAAGTCTTCAATACTTCCTTATGTACTTAGATACCATCCTTTAGTTGTGAAATATGTAGTCCACTAAAGAACTTAATTTCTCCTATCATTGACATCTCAAACTCCTTCTTCATCTCTTCTATAAACTCCAAGTTTATCTCATCATTTCCTCCAAAAATTATGTCATCCATAAACACTTTTGCTAACAGTATCTTGTCACCTTCAACTTTCAAGTACATATTACTATCTTCAATTGTTCTTATGAAATTAATATTAACAATATAAGAGTGTAGCCTTTCATATTAGGCTCTAGGTTCTTGTTTTAATCCATACATTTCCTTTTGTAACTTGCACACCATGTCCTTATTCTCTGTCGGTGCAAACCCATCTGGTTGCTTTATGTAAACTTCTTCGAGAATCCCATTTAGAAAAGTAGATTTAACATCCATTTGGAAAACCTTAAAATTATTATAGGAATCATAATCAAGTAACATTCTTACCCCTTAAGGTCTTTCCATACTTGAAAATTTATCTCCATAGTCTAGTCCTTCTTCTTGTGCATAGCCCTTACACACAAGTCTTGACTTATTTCAAACCACTTCTCCATCTTCATTCAGTTTATTCCTGAAAAACCCACTTTGTACCAATCAAATTCTTTTCTATTGGTCTAGGAAAAACTATCCATGTTTCATTCTTCTCAATCTAATTAAGCTCTTCTCCCATAGATTTTATCCAATAATCATTCTTCAAAGCTTCCTTGACAGTTTTAGGCTTAAACTTTGAAATCAAACAAGTACTCTCTTTGATTCTTCTTCTTGTCTTCACTCCATCATATTTGTCACCAAAAACCTTATGAGTACAATGATTCAATTTCACGTACCTTGGAATAACAGGTTCAGGTCTAGGTGCTTCTTCTTCTTGTTCTATCAGTTGTACCACTTCTTCCTCACTATTTTTTTCAACAGTTTATTGCACTTTAGGTTGCACATACACAATCTCCTAGACATTCTTTGTTTCTTTCTTGTTGGATTCATCAGATATCTCTTGATATTCATATACCTTCACATTTACACTTTCAACCATATTGTTAGTCATTTTATTGAAATACTTATATGCCTTTCTTTTAGTAGAATATCCCTAGAAAATACCTTCATCACTCTTAGGATCAAACTTTCCTGTGAAATTATCTCTCTTTATATGGCATCTACTACCAAACACTTTGAAATAATTAACACTAGGTGTGTGGCCATACCACATTTCATAAGGTGTCTTACCAGTTCCTTTCTTCACTTGCACCCGGTTCATTATGTAGACTGCAGTGCTAATCACTTCTATCCGATATGACTTAGGTACATCACCTGAATTAACATTGTCCTGACAGCATCAACTATACTTATGTTCCTCCTTTTTTCAATTCCATTTTTTTGAGGGGTCTTTGCGTTGGAATTAGATTATGTTGTTTTTTTTGGCATTCATGTTTTGTCACTGATGTCAACATATGTTTCTATAAATGAATAATAGATTGGTTATTATTGTTGCTTGATGACTGATAGAAGTGTACGAGTATTGTACGATTGTTTCAAAATGAGTGAAGATGGTTATTTGTACACGGATGTGTTGTGATCTTATTTATAAGGTCACATGGCTTAATATTTCATATAGAGTAAGTTACAAATGGTTTAGTGAAGATTGGGTACTAGTTTGTGATAGTGATATTTGACAGAGTTAGTCTCTGTGTTTTGAGGATAACTTGCGTGTGATAAGGATTCATGATATGCGAGATTGAGGAATGTCAAGAGACATGTTGAGGAATATTTTTTATGATTATTGGGTCATAGGACTCTTGGTGATGTTAGCTATGGCGTGTGTTCTAGAGAAGACCTATTTGGGGCCGACTTCAAAGATGTGTGTATTGTGGAGTGCAACCGTGGATTACAGATCTTGGATTATATTTGATGAATTATAATTGATGTTTACTTGTTATAGGTACCGTGTGTATCTTGGGAAAGGGTTAAGTAATTATTTGTGCATTAGGGAAGTTTTGATTGGCCGACCTATTTTCTTATTGTAAATTTGTATAAAAGAAAGATTGTTTTTCTTTATGGAAGTGTGGTAACAATAAAGTGTGGAAGTTGCGAGATTGTTTATGCAAAGTTTGTTGGATGTAGAGAAGAGGATGTGATAAAGATACTTTATTGGATTTAATCAAGCAAAGATAGTTGCTATCAGACAGTTCACTGGATTGTATATTTCTTATATACACTTGTATTTCGGATAGTAAGTCCTGAGGGTGGATTAACCTTCTTTAGGCAGTGTGCCTGGGCAGTGAGCCTACTATTACTCTTGACTCCTAACAGGGTCTATTCTTTAACAAGGACTATGTATTGTAATGCATTAATAAGATCCTAATAGGGATAAATCTTTTAGCAAGGATACTATACTCTTATTACATTATTTGTGGGTGTTAATTCCCACTGAGGTTTTACCTTTAACGGGTTTTCCTCAACAACAAAGGATTTTGTTATGGTGTTGCATTTACTATGTTATCATTTGGATTAAAGTTTTGGTTTATAATGTTTAATGTTTAATAATCTATCTCACAACTAATTCACCCCCCCCCCCACTCTCAGTTGTGTTGGTGGACTGTTATTCATAACAATTGGTATTAGAGCTTATGGTCCTTAGAGAGAATGCTTAATAGCTTGAGGTGATCCTGAAAATGGCATACTACAGGAAGGATAGTCCGAAGTTTGGTCCTAAAAACTTTGACAACTGGAAGAACAAAATGAGAACTAATTTTTTGTGTTTGGGAATTGATTCTTGAATGATTAAAAAGAAGGATGAACCTGTCAAGACTGAAGATGAACTGGATAAAGCTATTGATGATGAAAATAAGTTGTTTTCTTATAACATAGTTGCAAGAGAATCACTAATTAGTGCACTCTCTAAAGGTGAATTCACAGAGGTTAGATTATATACATAAAATCTGGTCAAGATTGGAAGACTATATGAAGGAGATAAATTTAGTAAGCAAGCAAAGTTGCAGAACTGAAAGACAAGGATATAAAATCTTAAAATGAAAGATGATGAGAACATTATAGGTTATGTACAAATATTTTTAAAGGTTGTTATTGGAATTAGAAACTCTGGAGGCACATACAATGAAGAAGAAGTGATTGCAAAGATTCTTAGATCTTTGACACTTATTTACAAAACTAAAGTGCAAACTATAGAGGAGATCATACCTTTGATGACAAACTTCAATTGAGAGATGTTGATTGCTAAATTAATTACCTCTGAGGTCACATAGTTGGGAGATTTATTACCTAAAGTTGAGACAACATTTAAGGCGACTGTGCATAAAATAAAAATACTTTATTAGGGACTGCGAGCACCAATAGAAGTGACTTGAGAGAAGAACTTGGTGAATATGTTGATGACTGGGAACAGATACAGGAAGAAGAAAGAAAGTTAGATGAAATTGTGGCCCTGGTCGCTAGTAGAGAGAAGAGAGGTAAGGGTAAATTTGAAGGAAAGTTACATCTGAAATATTTTTCATGCAATAAGATAGGTCACTTTGCATCTATATGTCCTACAAGGGTTCCTAAGCATAAATCTAAGTTTTATAAACCTAATTATTCCAAGGATAAGGAATGTTACTATGCTAGAGAAGGTGTTTCTAATAATGATGTTATTGATTATGATGAGATTGTATTTATTTATATCAAGGATGGTGAACCTATTCATGAAGAAAGAGCCCTAGTGTCACATGTTGAAAAGAAATTTGAATGGGTCTTAGATAGTGGTTTCTCACAACATATGAATGGAGATAGAAATAAATTTGTTAAGCTAACCAATTATGATGGTGGTGTTGTGAGATTTGGTGAGAGCACTCCTAAACTTATCATTGGATTTGAATCTAAGTCTTTGGATGGAAAGACTAATAATGACGATGTGTTACTTGTTGGTGGAATTAAAAATAATTTGTTAAGTGTTGGATAGATAGTGAACAAAGGTTATCAATTAAAATTCATCGATGGGAAATGCTCTATCCTAAGTATGTCAGGAGAATCAATCACATCTGGTACTAAGTCGAGAGGTAATGTATTTGAATTGAATACATCTGAGGCTTCTTTATTTGTTGCGAAGGTTGATGAAAGTTGGTAATGGCATATAATATTTTGTCATGTGAATTTTGATAATATTGTGAAGGCAAGTATAATTAATGTTGTTAGAGATCTAACAAAGATTGTGAAACCATCTAACACCATGTGTAGAGAATGTAAAATGGTGAAACAGACTAAAAGCAGTTTCAAAAGAAAATTTTACTCAGCAAAAGGGAAATTGGATCTACTGCATACAGATCTATGTGGTCCTACAAGAACGAGGTCTTACTATGGTGAAAGGTATTTTATACTTTTTGTTGATGAATTTTCTAGAATGATGTGGGTTACATATCTGAGAGAGGAATAATCTGAGGCTTTTGACAAATTCAAGATATTCAAAGAAAAAGTTGAGAATGAATCAAGTTTAAAGATAAAATGTTTGAGATTAGATAGAGGTGGAGAGTTTACTTGAGAGTTTACTTCAGAATTGTTCAATACCTACTGCAAAGAGCATGGAATTTATAGATAGACATCTACTCCTAGGACACCACAACAAATTGGGATAGTAGAGCATAGAAACATAACAATATTAGATGTTGCAAGAACCATGTTACTAGAAGAAATGTATCACATGTTCATTGGAGAGAAGTTTTTGGTACACCTTTTTATACTTTGAACAAAGTTCATATCATAGAAGGTACAAGTAAGACTCCTTATGAATTATGGTTTAATCATACTCCTACTATGAACTATTTTAGAATATTTGGTAGTAAATGCTTTATCAAAAGAGATGATGAGATAAGAAAGTTTGATGCTAGAAGTGATGAAGGAATCTTCCTTGGTTATTCCACTAAGAGAAAAGCTTATAAATGTTACAATCTGATATTGAGAAAGATGATTGAAAGTGCTAATGTGAGGATTGATGAAAAGTTCTAGATTCAAGAAAGAATATATGATTATAACCAGACTAAAGAAATCAAGGAGGTTACTGCAGATCAAGAAGAACCTTTTGAGATTTAAAATGAGATTGAGATATGTTAAGATGACTCAAATGATCCTACTAAAATTCCTAAGACTCCGAGGTATGTTAAGAAAAACCATCCTAAAAATCAAATTATTGGCAATTCAAATAAAGGAATGATGAGAAGATCAAGATTAAGAGATGAAATTTGTTTGATTTCTCAAGTTAAACCAAAATCTACTGATGAGGCATGTAGAGATGAATCTTGTACTAAAGCTATGCAGGAAGAATTGGAATAGATAAAGAAAAATAACACTTGGGAATTGGTTCCTAGACCTAAGGATAAGAATGCTATAGGAATCATGTGGGTTTTCATAAATAATATGAATGAAGAAGGAATAATTGTAAGAAATAAGGCAAGATTGGTTTGTAAAGGCTACCTGCAACAAGAAGGTATAGACTTTGAAGAAACATTTTCTCTTGTTTCTAGGCTTGAGGCTGTAAGATTGTTTCTTGCTTATGTTGCACACAAAGACTTCAAAGTATATCAGATGGATGTGAAATCTGTATTTATGAATGGAGATCTAGAAGAGGAAGTATATATTGAACAACCTGATGGATTTCCTCTTATAGAAGATGAGGACATGGTTTGTAAGTTGAAAAAGGCTTTGTATGGACTGAAACAAGCACCTAGAGCATGGTATGCAAGATTGGACAAGTATCTTCTTCATCTTGGTTTTAGAAAAGGTAATGCAGACGATAATTTGTACTTAAGAACCAATGAAGATGAAATTCTAATAGTTGAAGTTTTTTTTTATGATATCATATTTGGAGGAAATGATGTAATGAGTATAAAGTTCTCTAAGGAAATGGAAAATGAATTTGAGATGTCAATGATTGGTGAGATGAAATTTTTCCTTGGACTGCAAATTAATCAAAACAAGAATGGTAATTTTATTTCTTAGACTAAGTATCTTAAAGAAATGCTGAAAAAGTTTGGAATTGAAGATTGTAAACCTGTTGGAACACCTATGGTTACTGGTCACAAGCTTACTACTACTGATGAATTTTAGAGTATTTTTTAGACAAAGTATAGATATATGATTAGAGGCTTACAGTATCTAACTCACACTAGACCATATATTGCTAATGTAGATGGAATTGTGGCAAGATATCAAGAAGATCCTAAAGAGACACACCTTGTTGCTATGAAAAGAATATTTAGATATCTTAAAGGAACACTAGCTTATGGCTTATGGTATAAGAAATCTAATAATTTTGATTTGCATGCTTATACTGATGTAGATTGGGAAGGAAATTTTGATGATAGAAAAAGTACAAGTGGTGGTGCATTATTTCTTGGGAAAATATTGGTTTCTTGGTTAAGTAAAAATCAGGACTGTATACCTCAATCTATTGCTGAATTAGAGTATGTTATTGCTGCTATACATTGCACATATATTGTTTGGATGAAGAAAATGCTAAAGGACATTTGGATAGCATTCGATGAGCCAGTGGTTATCCATTGTGATAACATTAGTACAATGAATATGTCAAAGAATCTAGTTATGCATTCAAAGACTAAACATATTTCCATCGAGTATCATTTCTTGAGAGACAAGGTTGCAGAAAAGGAGATTAGATTGGAGTATATCAACATAAAGGAACAAATAATAGATATATTTATAAAACCTTTTCTAAAGGATGCCTTTGAGTATCTTAGAGGTATTCTTGGGGTGAGAGCCCCTCCTTGCGAGAACTAAATTGATGTAGGAATGCATCAATCCAGTGGCTTTCATAGCTATATCATTTTGCGGACTTGATGTATGGATCTACTCCTTAGGGGGAGTGATCGCAAGAACATTATAGAACACATTTGGGTGATTTTACACCTGGTTGTTGGAGACATGAAGATTTGAAAAGCTACACCTTGCAGAGGAAAGAAGAAGAGTTATGGAACCCTTTGCCATTTTTGTCAAAGGGGAAGAGATTCTATGTGAAAATCCCTACTATTTTAGGGAGAGTTGTGTTGAGGATATTGAGAAGATTGTATTGAGAGTGAGTAGTTTTGGGTTGATGGATTTTCCCATATGTTGTCATCAATGCCAAAGGGGGAGATTATTGGAAGTGGCTTCTAGTGTTATTTTTGTTGGGATTCATTTTTTGTCACTGATGTCAACATATGTTTCTATGAAGGAAGAATAGATTGGTTATTATTATTTCTTGATGACTGACAGAAGTGTACGGGTACTGTATGGTTGTTTCAAAATGAGAGAAGATGGTTATGTGTACAAGGATGTGTTGTGATTTTATTTATAAGGTCGCATGACTTAATATTGTAGATAGAGTAAGTTACAAATGTTTTAGTGAAGACTAGGTGTTGGACTGTGACAGTAATCTTTGACAGAGTTAGTCATTATATTTTGAGGATAACTTTCATGCGATATGGATTCATGATATGCGAGCTTGGGGAATGTCAAGAGACATGTTGAGGAATGTTTTTTATAATTCTTGTGTCACGGGACTCTTAGTGACGTCAATTGTGGCATGTGTTATGGAGAAGACCTATTTGGGGCTGACTTCATAGATGTAGCATGTATTATGGAGTGCGAGCATGTATTATGGATATTGGATTATATTTGATGAATTGTAATTGATGTTTACTTGTTATAAGTATCTTGTGTATCTTAGCAAGTGGTTAAGTAATTATTTGTGCATTGGGGAAGTCTCAATTGGATGACCTATTTGCTTATTATAAATCTATATAAAAGAAAGATTGTTTTTTTCTTTATGGAAGTGTGGTAATAGCGAAGTGTGGAAGTTGTGAGATTGTTTATGCAAAGTTTGTTGGATATAGAGCAGAGGATGTGATAAAGAGACTTCATTGGAACTGATCAAGCAAAGACAATTGCTATCAGATGGTTCACTAGATTGTATATTTATTATATACACTTGTATTTCGGATAGTAAGTCCTTAGGGTGGATTTAACCTTCTTTAGGTAGTGTGCATGGGAAGTGAGCCTACTGTTACTCTTGACTCCTAATAGGTTAGGTCCTTTAATAGGGATTATGTACTATAATGCATTAATAAGCTCCTAACAAGGCTAAATATTTTAGTAGGGATACTATACTCTCAATACATTATTTGTGGGTGCTAATTCCCATCGGGGTTTTACCTTTACTAGGGTTTCCTCAACAAAAAAGGATTGTGTTATGGTCTTTCATTTATTGTGTTATCATTTGGATTAAAGGTTTTTTTTATAATGTTTAATTTTTAATAATATGTCATAATTGATTCACCCCCCCCCCCCCCCCCTTCTCAGTTGTGTTGGTGGACTATTATTCCTAACACCTTGGTGCTGACATCTGTCTCTTGATTCTATTTTCTTCACAATACTCAATGAATTCCCATGAAGTGAACTCTCCTCCCCTGTCTAATCTTAAACACTTCAAGCTCTTCCCTATTTCATTCTCAACAAGTGTCCTGAACACTTTGAGCTTATAGAAAGGTTCATATTTATTCTTCAAAAATATCACCCACGTCATTCTTGAATAGTAATCAATAAACAACATGAAATACTTGTCACCATGATAAATATTTGTCCTCATAGGACCACAAAAATCCAATATATTTTCATAACAAAAAGACTTACTAGTGAAAGTAGAACAAGTCATCTTACTCAACTGACATTCTTTGCATATGACATTGTCTAGTTTCACAAGTTGTGGCAATCCCCTAACAATATTTGACTTACTAACCTTGATCAAGCTATCAAAATTTACATGACATAACCTTCTATGCCACAACCAACTATCTTCAACCTTAGAAACAAAACACCTATTCATAGTAGTATTCAGATGGAATAGTTTACCTTTAGTTTGTTTACCAATAGCAATCAAATCTCCTGAGCTTCCACATATCCTGCACATACCTCCTTTGAACTCTAAATGATAACCTTTGTTATTCAACTGACCAACACTTAATATAGTATATGTAAGAACTTTAACCCAATACACATCATCAATATTGTTTTTACCATTCATAGAGATTGAGCCTTTACCTCTTACCATGCAGGGTGTATTATTTCCAAACATGACCACACCACCATAAAATTCATCTATCTTTATGAACTTACTTTTGTCACTAGTCATGTGATGTGAACACCCACTATCAATGACCCATACATTACCATATTCCATGTGGGAGACCAATTCCTTCTCATCTTCAAAAGTTTCTTCTTTGATTGCAACAAGCACTACTTCTTCATCGTTGTTATCAGAATCTTCATCAGTCACACCTTCATCTACTACAACATATCATTGTTTCTTTCCTTTTCCTTTGAATCTTTTAATCTTCTCTTTATGTTAACCATTAGGACACTTGGCAGAAAAATCTCCTATCTTTTTATATGATAGGAATTTCAAAGGTACCTTGCATTTATACTTACCAGTACCTCTAGGTAGTCTTCTTGCATGTAATGCTTCAAGTTCTTCTTGCTTCTTTTCTTCATCCAAGATAGATTTAAGTCCCATAGAATAAATTTCACGACTTATCTATTTTTCCTTATTCTTCGATGATAATGACAAAGATTCCTTAAAAGCTACTTCAACTTTAAGCATATTGTTATCATAGTTACTCAATTCAAAAGTAGTGAGCTTACCAATTAGCCCATCAACAAAAACAATATCAAATGTTCTCAATTCTTCTATAACAGAAACTCTAATGGCATAAGTAGGTAGCAAGGTTCTGAACATTGTACTTACCATGTTACTTTATTCAATATTACCATTGGCAACTTTGATAGCACACTAATTCCTTTATCCTTTTACCGTATTGAGCAATGTTCTCACCTTCCACCATTTTCATGTCATCATATTTATCGTTCAAGTTGTCTACCCTAGCTTTTTGCACATGTTTGTCTCCACTATAGATTAGCTTCAACTTTTCCCAAACATCAAAGGTAGTCTCAAGTACATGAATGTCAACATACTCAATATCAGACAAAGTACTTACAATTGCTTCTAGTGCTTGTATGTTCTCATGTCGCTCCTTCAATTGATCTGCATCAAGAATCCTAGTAGGAACTATATATCTTTGTAGACACCCTAAAATGGACAGGCTTGCGACTTTACATTAAAAACCCTAATTTTCATCTATTAATTAAGGGTTTCTTAATCATTAATTAATCATCTATTTTCTTCTAAATTCATTTCTCAAATCATCTAATCCAATCCCCAAAATTAATTAAATAATTAACTTTATTTAATTAATTAAGCTTTAATTGATTAATTACCATTAATTGATTAATTAAACTCAATTTCCTATAGTTTAAATCAAATATTTAAACTTACTAATTAAATTCTTCCAATTAAATTAATTT